>UESW01004240.1:779587-935212 GCA_900491605.1 Calamus simplicifolius | reverse complement strand
GTGCTTGCATGACCTAATCTACGATGCCACAACCAACTAATTTCATTTATGTTAGCATTGTCAGCAATTAAGCAATGATCACTCAAAGATAATTTTTCTAATCAACTAAGTAAACATTGCCATGTCTATAACCAGTAAATACAATGCTATCATCAATAGAATTAGTTACAGTGCATAAGAAGATTTAAATGAAACATTAAAGTTTTTATCACATAATTGACTTATGCTAATTAGATTATGCTTCAAACCATTAACATAAAGTACATTATCAATAACTATAGATGGAGTTATGCGAACTTTACCAAGGCCCATAATTTGACCTTTACCGTTGTCGCCAAACGTCACAACTCCACCTTTCTTTTCTTCTAGGGTGATGAATTCATCTTTGTCACCCGTCATATGTCTTGAGCAGCCACTATCAAGGTACCACTTTTTCTTTGATCTTTTGGCTACAAGACATTCCTGCAATATAATCAAACTTTATGCTTAGGTACCCAAGCTTTCTTGGGTCCTTCATGGTTAGCAGCAAAAAATTGTTCCTTTCGGAACCCATATTTTCTTAGCTTTAACATTTAACTTGTTGTTATTATTTAACGTTTTGCATTCAAATGATTTATGACCTTTTTCATTACATTTAAAACAAGTTATATTACTTTGGTTGGCTTTTATAAAAATATTCTTTAGAGATTTCTGTTTCCTTAATGTGTTATATCCTAAACCTGCTTTGTCAAAAACAGCTTTTTGACTATCTAGATCATGTTAAGTTTAGTTGAACTTAAAGTGAATTTCTCAACAATGTCTTTATATTTTTTAACATCTTTCTTAAGAGAGTCATTTTCTTTAACTTGCTGTTCTTTATCTAAAGCTAAAGTTTTTAATTGATCTTTTAAATCTTTAGTTGAGTTTTTAGTTTCAGATTTTAACAAATCTATTTCTTGATTAAGATTATCTCTTTCTAAGTTCTTCTTTTTCATTAGTTAAGTTCTTAACTTCTAAAGCTAATTCATTTTTACTTTAGCTAAACTAATATTATCATTTTTCAAAAACTTATACTTCTTTTTCAAGGATTTAAAATCAATCATAAGTTCATTGAAAGCCTCAAACATTTCATCAAATGTAAATCATCATTTGAGTTTTCAGAACTTACCTCATTGTCGTTGTCGTCGTCGTTGGCCATGAAGCAGATATTGGCAACTTCCTTTTGCTCATCTTCTTCCGACGAGGAAGATTCATCAGACCATGTTGCCATGTATGCTTTCTTCTTTTTCTTGTAGGCCTTTTTCAGCAAAGGACAATCATACTTAAAGTGCCCTGGCTTTTTGCACTCATAACATACTAAGGGCTCTTTTTCTTTTCTTTCTCCTTGTCCTTTTCTTATCCTTTTCTCCTTCAAATCTTGCTCCAAATTTCTTTTTATGGAAGGCCTTTTTCTCATAAATCTTCTGAATTTTTTGGCCAAGAGAGCAGTTTCCTCATCATCTTCATCATTACTTTCACTGCTGCTCTCTTCCATTTCTGCAGTCTTGAGGGCAAGGTTTTCCTTCTTTTTGTTTCCTCCTCAACATGCTGCTTCATTGTCAACTCGTGGGTCATTAAGGATCCTAGAAGCTCCTCTAAGGTAATGCATTGAGGTCCTTTGCTTCTTGGATAGCAGTGACTTTTGCTTCCCACGATCTTGGTAGTGACCTAAGAATTTTGCGCACAAGATCAGCATTAGAATAAATTCTACCAAGACTTTTTAAACCATTCACAATATCAGTGAATCTAGTGAACATGCATGTGATGGTTTCAGTTTGTTCCATAGTGAACAATTCATATTTATGAACCAAAATATTTATCTTTGATTCTTTAACTTGGTTTGTTCCTTCATGTGTATTCCAACCTATCCCAAATTTCTTTTGCGGAATTACAAGTTGAGATTCGGTTGAATTCATTTGAGTCTAAGGAACAATATAAATATTAATGGCTTAGCATTTAAGTTGTGCCATTCTCCTATCATTATCATTCCAATCCCTTTCGGGTTTAGGAACAATAGTGCCATCAATAAGGTGTGTGGGTGTACTAGGTCCATTTATTATTACTCCCAATTCATAGTCAGAAGCTTGAATGAATATTCTCATTCTAGCTTTCCAATATGAATAGTTGGTTCCATTAAATAAGGAGGGTCGATTCGTAGAATGACCTTCAGCAAAACTTGAACCAATTTGTGTTGCCATATGGATCTTTAGCCCTTGATCGTGAGATCAAATTCTAAATGAGCACTTGCTCTGATACCAATTGTTGGCCCAGATGGCAACCCAAGAGGGGGGGGGGGGTGAATTGGGTTCTTAAAAATTTAAGACTTTTTAAAATTTAAACTGATTTGCTCAAGATGTGCAAGTGAAGGAAATTAACTAATAAGCAATGCACAAGCAATTAATAAAGAGAGATAGAGAGAGAAATTTAGGCACGGCAAACACAAGATAATTTTATAGTGGTTCGGTGCAACCAACACCTACGTCCACTCCCAAGATTCACTTGGGTCCACACTATAATCTCTCTAGATTACAGCCGAGTTGTTTTCCAAGCTCACAACTCAAACTTGTTGTTTTACCGGGTGCACAACGAACCCAGCTGGTTTTACTCGGGCTTACCAGCACAAAACCCTACACGTTGTTTTTTTAGGGCTCACAACTAACCCAACACAAGCACTCCGGCTTGCAACGAGGTATACCAACCTCCACTGATTCAATCCACTGATTGAATCAGCAAACAAATAGAATAGAAGTGTTTGGATAATAAAATGCTCCCTTGAGCAAATATACAAATGAAGTACAAAATAATATAAGGTTAGAAAAGCCTGATAGTATTGCAGATGGTAGAGGCTTGGGCTTTCTTCCTTCTTCTCTTTAACTCCTCTAGAAGTATTGAATCATGCCTCAGCAAGATTCTTGACCGTTGAAGACTTTGGAGTTGAGATGAAGCTTTTTCTCCTTTTGAAAATCCTTCGATTTGACCTTTGAAATGCTTGTGGATTTTCTTTTGACTCTCGTGGATTGATGAGAAGGAGCAGACGAAACTTCCTCTTGGATTTCTCTCCTTTTGAATCACTCTCCTTTGAGCTAGATGATTTTTCCAATATGCTCTGTTTTTCCCTCTTTTCAAATGATACTCTTTTCTCTCTTTTTGATTTTCTCTTGGTCGTTTTGATTTGAAAAGAGCTCCTCTATTTATAGAATCTGCAAAAATATATCCGTTAGAGACAAAGAAAAATAGCCGTTATTTGAAAATCTTACCGTTGGGGCTGATGTGTCATCGTTAAAAATCGCGCCCAGATTCCGCGGAGTCGACTCGAGCTTTGTGGGAGTCGGCTCGAAGTCGATTACTAAAAATAGAAACATTTTAAGCATTGAAGGGTCGACTCGCGAAAACTAAAGTGTCGGCTCGCGAAAGTTGGGAGTCGACTCAAGGAAAATGGGGAGTCGACTCGAGAAGTGCTAAAAAAACATGGGTTCTGTTGTTTGAGCGGAGTCGGCTCGCACAGACAGGAGTCGGCTCGCACAAAGTCAGGGGTCGACTCTTGAAAACCAAGGGTCGACTCGAGAAAATCAGACATTTGGGGAGTCGACTCGGAAACCCTTGAGTCGGCTCAGGAGCGATACAAAAATCAGAAAAATGTTCTGATAGACTTTAAAACTTGTCCCAATTAAATTTAAAATATAAATTTGACTTGAATACATTAAATATGACATTTAGCATGGATTCAAGACATGTTCAAGAATTCATCGATTGAATTATAATGTGTAAAAATTCCTTTTTGAAATCTTTTAAGCATAGAGCTTGAAACTCCTTTTTCTAATAGATTCAAAACTCATTTAATATACCATTGATAGTCCATTCCTTTCAATTTGAATAAGCTCAAGGTTTTTGATAAATAAACACATTGTATTCTTTAAGGTACTCATGGCTTTTGGAAATCATCAAAATCAATAAAGTTGGGGCAATTATGTTTCAATAATTTCTCAACACTTCTTTTATCTTCGTAAGAGTTTCCAATTAGGATGTGAAGCACCTCTTCTTAGGATCAAACCAATTGAGGTCTACTTTAGTTCTTAGCTCATCATCTATCTCATTATCTTTATTAGCATTCAAAGTCCCCCAGCTAAATTCCGATGCTGCCAAAGTCCAATTTACTTAAGAGATGGATAAAAAGTACGACCTACGGAACTCAAAGAGTAAGATGCATTCCAATGTATTTGAAAATTTTATAAAAGGAGCCTAATTTATCATAAAATAAAATAAAAAAGTTAAGATGAGTGAGAAAAGTTAGTGGGATAATATAAAGAGTAAAATATAAAATATAGATTACCATTATATTATTATTAATAAATTACATATATGATTTTAAAATGTTATACTTAACTACTATATATTTAAATTTTATCAAATTATACCAACATGGTTTGACACGTTACAACTAACTACTATGTGTTTTAAATATTATCAAATTATACCTATGTGTTTTGAAATATTACACTTAATCACCCATGTATTTTAAATCTATTCAAGCTTTATTTAATATGCTCAAATTTTCACATGAATGTAATTTGATGGTGTTTAAAATATATGATAATTAAGTGTCACATATTAAAGCCTATGAGTAATTTAATAAAACTTAAAATATATGATAGTTAATATAACATTTTAAATCACATGAGTTTAATTTGATAATGTTTAAATCACATAATAATAAATTTTATTTTACTCTAATTTAAATGTACTCTTTAAGATAAATAGAAAGAATATTTTATTTTAATATAAAAAAGATGATAGATGAAATTAAGAAAGAATTTTTTTAAAAATTAAGTATTTGCTATAACGCTTCGTGTTGTAAATAAAGAGAAGTAAAAGGGCGATGATTAATCCGACGGTTGCGATCAATCCGATCGGAGATGATCCGACGTCTGCGATCGATCCAAGCCATGATCCCGATCGGCGATGATCAATCCGACGGTTGCGATCCATCCGATCGGAGACGATCCGACGGTTGCGATCGATCTAAGCCATGATCCCGATCGGCGATGATCAATCCAACAATTGCGATCCATCCGATCGGAGACGATCCGATGGTTGCGATCGATCCAAGCCATGATCCCGATCGGCAATGATCGATCGGACTATTGCGATCAATCCGATCGGAGACGATCTGACGGTTGCGATCGATCCAAGCCATGATCCCGATCGATGATGATCGATCAGATCGTTGTGATCAATCCGATCGGAGATGATCTAACAGTTGCGATCGATCCAAGCCATGATCCCAATCAGGGATGATCGATCCGATGGTTGCGATCGATCCGATCGGAGACGATCCGATGGTTGCGATCGATCCATGCCATGATCATGATCGGCGATGATCGATCTGACGGTTGCGATCCATTCGATCGGCGACGATCCGACGTCTGCGATCGATCCAAGCCATGATCCGATCGGCGATGATCAATCCGACGGTTGCGATCCATCCGATCGGAGACGATCCGACGGTTGCGATCGATCCAAGCCATGATCCCGATCGGCGATGATCAATCCAACAGTTGCAATCCATCCGATCAGAGATGATCCGATGGTTGCGATCGATCCAAGCCATGATCCCGATCGGCAATGATCGATCGGATTGTTGCGAGCAATCCGATCGGAGACGATTCGACGGTTGCGATCGATCCAAGCCATAATCCGATCGACGATGATCGATCAGATCGTTGCGATCAATCCGATCAGAGACGATCCGATAGTTGCGATCGATCCAAGCCATGATCCCAATCAAGGATAATCGATCCGACGGTTGCGATTGATCCAAGCCATGATCCCGTTTGGTGATGATCGATCGAACCGTTGCGATCGATCCGATCGAAGACGATCCGATGGTTGCGATCGATCCAAGCCATGATCTCGATCAGGGATGATCGATCCGATAGTTGCGATCTATCCCATTGGAGACGATCCGACGGTTGCGATCGATCCAAGCCATGATCCCGATCGGCGATGATCGATTCGACGGTTGCGATCCATCCGATCGGTGATGATCCGACGGTTGCGATCTTTTTATTTTTTTTCTTCTTACTTATTGTATTATGTTCTAGAGGTTAGGCCTAGCCCCCCTCCCTTCTGTACTATTTTAATTTTAAATTAATAAACTTGTAGGGGTCTATGCCAAACCCCCCACCATTATGGTGGCTTTATATTAATAAAATTTCTTTATTCCTAATAATTTTTTAATTTATCTAATAATTTTTTAATTTATCAAATAAATTTTTTATTTGGCTGCATGGGCCAGGCCCCAGGTGGGCCGTGCCTGCATGGCCCACCTGGGCCGGCACGGCTCAGGCCCACCTGGGCCGTGCATGGCATGGCCCACATGGGCCGGCACAGCTCAGGCCCACCTGGGCCGTGCCGGCCAGGCCCGTCATGGGTCGTGCCGTGCTGGGCCAACAGAAAAAATTTTCTGGGCCCGGCATGGCCCGGTACTGTAGCAGTGCCGGGCCGTGCCTGGCATGGCCCATCAGGGCCTGGGCCGTGCCGTGCCATGGGCGGCACGGCCCAGTGCCCACCTCTAAGTGCCATAACACGGTCAACACCAGAGCAAGCCAACGTGGAGCCCTTTTGAAATCGGTGTCAAATGACACCAGTTTTATGGTTTTAGCATGGAAGATAAAAAATTTACACAAATAATATACATAATAAAAATTTTATAAAATAATAATTTCATCGTAATAGAAGCATAGAATCAGTAGCTAAAAGAGGCATAAGGAAAGTATTCAGATGCCTATACATTATATGTTAGTAGCACTAATGTCAGGTCAACAAATAAACAACCAAGGTAAGGCGTTGACAACCACCAGTCAATTAGGAAAAAACAATCAATCATTAAACATTGTGTATTAAAATATAAATAATATGTACCTCTACAAAATAACAAAAAGAAATATAATATATATTTGATTGATACAAAGTTGTCACTGATAAATAATGACTCTTCCTTATGATTAACCTATTATTTAATAATTTTAAAAATATAAATAATAAAAATAATCTCTCTTCATCCTGATTTGTCCTAATTTAGGAGGGTTAGCGCAGCGGGTACATTGGCACTCATGGATTAGGGAAAATCAGGATGGAAAGAGATTATTTTTATTATTTTATATTTTTTTAAATTATTAAATAATGGTTTAGTTATGAATTTTAAATTTATTTTTGCCACTTGGATGCTACGTATGCTGCTACATATGTTGCAACATAGGATAAAAATAAACGACGTCTTTCCTATTTAACGGTAGGGATCAAAGTGATACAAAACAGAAAGTTCAAGGTTATTTTTATAATTTTTTAAAGTTTAAGGACCAAAGTGACACAACCCCCTAAGTACAGGGGTTAATTATATAGTTTAGCCAAAATATAATATTCTTGAATGTAATGTTTTATACTAAACATGTTGAATTTTTTTTTTTTCATTGTAGGCACAGTTAGTAGAGCGACTTTCTTCACAAACTCTACAAGAGAATCAATTAGTGAGGATGCCGCTTTTGAGAAGATTTTAGGTTTTAGATCTGATTATAAAAGGGGATAGGGTCCATTACCGAAGGATACATTGAGAACTAGAGGTAGTTCTTCATCTTCTGAAAATTATACATGAGTGCCGAGGGGAATTATATGAGTGCGAGAGCAATTAAGTCAACATAAGGATATCATCACTCAGTAATAGAAGATCATCGAGAATCTAAAGGCGACAACTGATGAGATTACTACTTACATGCAACAGGTAGTTTTTGGATTTGCTCCGAGTAGATCCCAGCATACCCCATTTCCTCCATAGTGCCCTTAATGACATGTATTTTTTTAATTATGTATTTTCAAAAATATTTATATGATGATTTTATTGAAATGAATAAAAATTTTATTTATTTTTCTATAAAAAATTTGAAGCAAAAAATTATTTCTAATATTATTGCTTTAATATTATATTAAATTATTATAACAGATGTAAAATGAAAAAATTAAAATAAAAACCTAATATGGCAAATTAATTTTGCCATAATAGGCAGCTATTATGATGAAAATGTTTTACCGTAATAGGTTATAAATTATTACGGC
Source organism: Calamus simplicifolius (assembly GCA_900491605.1). Taxonomy (NCBI): domain Eukaryota; kingdom Viridiplantae; phylum Streptophyta; class Magnoliopsida; order Arecales; family Arecaceae; genus Calamus; species Calamus simplicifolius. Next base: position 927,085 of record UESW01004240.1, on the reverse strand, counting down.
AAATTAGTTTTTCCATAATAGCTTCCTATTACGTCGAAAATGGTTCATCGTAATAGGTTATAAGTTGTTACGGAGAAACTATTTCACCGTAATATTATTTATTATGATAAAATTATTTACGTCGTAATAAGTTATTATGATAATAACTTATTACGATGATTTTGAAATATATTGCGACGAACTTTTTATCGTCGTAATAACTTATTACGGTGATATTTGTACGATGAATTAATTCGCCATAGTAAATCATTTTTCTTGTAGTATCTTAATTCTTTTTCATAGAATTCATTCCTAAGCATCTAAATCTCAATTATTAAAACTTGAAACCTTCTTCTTTGGTCATGTTAACCAGAGACCTTATTAAGAGCTTGGATTTCAACTTCTTCATTTTTTATGACAAATATATGCCTGCATTAATTGCACTGTAGCTATACACAAAACTTATTAGTAATTTACTTAATCATTTTGTAATCATCAAAATCAATATGAGGTCAACATACCCTTATGCATTTTAATACAAAAAAAATTATAAAAGTTAAATATAATTATAAGTAATTTAAATATGTAAGATATATATATATATATGCTTTCTTTATTCTATATACTAATAGTTGAACATATTTTTATCCTTATCTATATTCTTGTTGCTGATATTAGTCGATCTTGTTTCATCCTAATAGTTGAAGGAAGTGATTGATTTTGGTTATTTGCAAAATATAATTTTTAATAAAATGTTAAAGCCTTTGGTTTGTTGAAACATGCTATCTAATCAAAAATTTTAACTCTGCTCTCTGCCTTTATTAAAAAAAAAAAGTGAATCGTGGTCTTTGATCCATAGCTCCTCTTCGTACAGAGGGGTGCACACACACGTTGTTTAAGAAGAAAAAAAAAAAGAAAAGGCTTAAATGCTAATCGATGACGAATCCTTCTTCTATATATCTATACAATTTAAGGGATATTCTTTATAATTTACATTCGAAAGAACTCATGGTTAAAATATTGTAATCCTCTAGCCATCTCCAATTGATCCCCTTTCAAACATCGCTTGACTACAAAATAGATCAAACCTTAAAGAAATGTTCATCGTAAATATTTTTCAGATTTTCTATTCTAATACATCTAATATCTAGCAACTACCATAAGAAATGTTATTATTATTCATATCTTTTTAACTTTATATTTTATTTATAATTTATAATATTTTATGTCATTACTTTGGTATTTTTTGACTATTACGATTTATAATAATATTGTTATACCCCTTTTTTAGTTTGAATTATATTTAACCTTTAAATTCTATATTAAATTTTATATTTAGTCACTTTTATTTATTTATCCTTTTATTGTTGCACTTTTATTTCAATTATACATGTATTTTGTAAATGTTAATCAACATGCTTTCTTATAGTTCTATTTTCATTCTTGGCATTTAATAAGATATGCTTGTTTATGATTTTCTTAATCTATATATATTCTAGCCTTAAGAAAAAAAAATAAAAAAAAAATGATGGAGATAAGCTAGCCTGAAGAACTAAAGCCCCCATACTTTCTTACACAACACCTTTGCTTTTAGGCTTGTATATTACTGTCGCATAGTAACTCCTTAGCAACACTTGTTCTTGCTGTAAATAAGATTATAAATAAGTTGTAATAAGAGGAGAATTGTTCTTGCTGTAAATAAGATTATAAATAAGTTGTAATAGGAGGAGAAATAATGTTGGTGGTGGGAGGCCATGCCCTGTTAAAAAGAGCCGCAATTTGTATTTTTGTATTCTAAGTCAGACTTTATAAATAAATATACATTCCAGTCCTTGCTGCTTCTATTCTTGTGAAAATATTGATGTGAAGGGCTATTGCTTTCCCTTGCCATGAAATTAAGCTAAACTCGTCGCTGAATGTTTTGCTACAGAGGCTCCATCACATATGAAAAAGCGATGATAGGACCCAGCGTTTTGATGCCAACGATTAATTAATCATGCAATGATTATATTTTACATAAATTATGAAATTCAAATATTATTTTACATTTTTTTGGTTTATGTGCTTTTCTAATTAATTATAAGGAGTTTGGTACGCTCCCAAGGGTTACCAGATGGGATGGGATTCTGAAACGAAAAATTCTCGACAGCAGATTCAACCTTTACGAGCTGAACGTACGTGGATTTAGATTTAACTTCTCGAGCCAGCTCACACTCAGTTCCGACAGCAGTTGAGTCCTGAATTTTGATTAGTCCCACACCGGAAGTCGTCACGAAACCAGGCGTCTCAACTTCAGAGGATTTCGCGAAGTCTCCTGCCGAGCTCAGTAGCGTGAGCCTGTCACCCGAGCGGGGGCTATGAGATGGCTGGACCGTCTGGTGAGGGAGTAAAAATATATTATCGATTCTCGTCTGCGTCCTTTCTATATCTATTAGTATTGCGCCCTGTTGTGAGCATTGCATGCATTGGTTTTCTTAGGTAGTTGGCTCCTTAGTTTCTTGCTCCTTAGTTTCTTGGTTGCTATATGATTAGTTTCTTGGCTTGCTATATGATCCTTCCACCAGATGGGACAGCCATCTTATTTGTTTTTTTTTCCCCTTTAATTAATGCCATCGACGACGGTTAGAGATGCTACAATTACATCAATGTATGAGTTTTTTATATTTCTGAATATTTTCAAGAATCGAGTAGTTCAGCCAAGAATAGATCACTGTACGGAAAAGATAATTCATATGGATGAGGTAAAACGCCAGCAGCATAAATAGAATTCTTCTGAATCTGACTCAAGTTGTATACAAGAACCTCCAAAGATCTATATCAGCCACAAAATCTCCATTTCTTCTCTTCCATACCATGTTCAAAATCATGTATAAATTGAGTTTCACTTTGATTTCATCACCATCATCATCTTCGATTATGTAACAAAGAAATGCTAGAGAAACTTATGCTAGATAAGCCTGTGTGTTTTCTTCCATCTTTCTTTCTTCTGTTAAGAAGGTATCTTTATGGCCCATAAATTGAAGGTAAACAACAAAATTCTGTACTGATTTTGAACCATGTTTGATATGACTGATCCCAGCATCGTCAGAAAAGGTACGGCAGCCAGTCATTCCCCACCCCCGGTACCCCCTCGGGGTCGGGGGGTGGGTCATCATTTCTTAACCCCGAGGCCCCCACCGGTCTCGGGGTGCACAGTCATTCCCCCCCCCCCGGTACCCCTCGGGGTCGGGAGGTGGGGTCATCATTTCTTAACCCCGAGGCCCCCACCGGTCTCGGGTGCACAGTCATTCCCGCACCCCCGGTACCCCCCTTGGGGTCGGGGGGTGGGGTCATCATTTCTTAACCCCGAGGCCTCCACCGGTCTCGGGGCGCACAGTCATTCCCCACCCCCGGTACCCCCTCGGGGTCGGGGGTGGGGTCATCATTTCTTAACCCCGAGGCCCCACCGGTCTCGGGGTGCACAGTCATTCCCCCCCCCGGTACCCCTCGGGTCGGGGTGGGGTCATCATTTCTTAACCCCGAGGCCTCCACCGGTCTCGGGGCGCACAGTCATTCCCCCACCCCCGGTACCCCCTCGGGTCGGGGGTGGGGTCATCATTTCTTAACCCCGAGGCCCCCATCGGTCTCGGGGTGCACAGTCATTCCCCCCCCCCCGGTACCCCCTCGGGGTCGGGGGTGGGGTCATCATTTCTTAACCCCGAGGCCCCCACCGGTCTCGGGGTGCACAGTCATTCCCCCACCCCCGGTACCCCCTCGGGGTCGGGGGGTGGGTCACCATTTCTTAACCCCGAGGCCTCCACCGGTCTCGGGCGCACAGTCATTCCCCCACCCCCGTACCCCCTCGGGGTCGGGGGTGGGGTCATCATTTCTTAACCCCGAGGCCCCCACCGTCTCGGGGTGCACAGTCATTCTCCCCACCCCCGGTACCCCCTCGGGGTCGGGGGGTGGGGTCACTGTTGATTAGCAGCGACTCGACTGCCAAGAAAAACAACTATCAGGTGGCACGGTGCTCACACATGATTTTCAACGCATGGCCATGCCTGGCCACGGCGTACCATTCGGTACTCTCGTGATTGTGCCCCGTTACGGAGGACCATGCCTCATAATGATGTTTGGCGCGTTGCATGCCCCTGTGCATGACCATGCCCTGCCGCGGCGTACCATTCGGTACTCCCATGATTGTGCCCCGTTACGGAGGGCCATGCCTCATAACGGTGTTTGGCGCGTTGCATATCCTGTGCATCACCATGCCTTGCTACGGCGTACGGCTTGCTACCTCCAGCAATGGTGCTTAGTCATATCAACCGGCGCGCGTACCCTGAACGCCTACACAGCTACCGGACACGTGTAATACCACGTGTCAACGGTACGATGGAGATCTTTCGAGGCCGCAAGTTGGGATATTCAGACAGGTATAAAAGGCACATGCTCAGGCTGTAAGTGGGGGATAAAACTCTTGTTTTTCTGAGCTTTCTTCCCTCGCAGTAAAAACCCTAACCGCCTCAGCTCTTCTTTGCTGGAGCGGTTCTTTGTCTGAGCCCAAGCAACTGACTTGATCGTCGGAGGGTCCCCACCGGCGCCACCGGTCCCCGGGGACTTTTCTTGCAGGACTTCGAGGAGGGAGACGTCCGTCATCCCCGACGTTCGAGGAAGGTGTCTTGGTGCCATCAGATTGGCGCGCCAGGTAGGGGGAGCGCAAGAAAGACTTCGAACCAGTAGCTTTCTTCTTTCTCCTGTCTTCAGGACTTCGAAGCCATGGTGACGACTCGAACGAAAGGAGTTTCAGCCGGTCGCGCTGGGGGGCAGCGCTGCAGGGCTGGTCCACCCGCGGAGGCCACCCCGGCTCTCGCATCCTGTTTTCCCGGAGCCTCTGGATCTCCGGGGGGCAGGGCCTTCCGCTTCCGCAGAATGACGTCCCTGCTTCTGCTCCGCAGCAACTTCAGGAAGATCGATTCGCTGCCCTGGCCACGCAGATCCAGTCGTTGGCGGCGATGGTTCAAGGCATGCAGCACCAGCAAGCAGCCTTCCGGCAACCGGAGCCGAACCCGTCTGTCCCTGGGGTGATGCAGCCTAGCCAGCATTCCTCCCGCCGGAGATCGCCAGTTCCTGCAGATCATCACCCCGCCGATCCCCGGCCAAGCCGCATCACCGCGAAGCATCCAAAGGCCCCGGTCTCCTTCTCGTCACGCCAGCGTCTCTCCAAAGCGGCGGCACGGAAGGAGGTGGAGGGGCCCGCGCCGGCATCGCCGCCCCCGTTCTTCTTCTGAATCATCAGGGGAGGGCTCCATTGATGGCCGGATGCCTCGTCGAGCTGAGCATCGACTTGAGGAGTGCAACCAGAAGCTGGAAGAACTTAGCCGTCGGATCACCCATGCCAGAGACTGACTACGACAGTCGACCTCCCCTGTCCCGCCGCATCATGGAGGAGCCTATCTCTACCAGGTTCCGCCTCCCTCAACTAGACCCATACGACGGGACTACGGACCCCTTGGATCATTTGGAGAGCTACAAGGTACTCATGCAAGTTCAAGGGGCCACTGACTCGCTCATGTGCGTTGCTTTCCCGGCTACCCTGAAAAAAGCTGCCCGGGCTTGGTATTCTCGCCTGCCGCCACGAAGCATCGACTCCTTCCGCTAGTTGGAGAGGGCTTTCCTGGCCCACTTTGACGCTTGCCGGAAGATCCCGAGGGTGGCGGACAGCCTGTTCGCCGTGCAGCAGAAGAATGACGAACCTCTGCGGGACTATGTTGCCCGGTTCAAGGAGGCCGCCTTGGAGGTCTACAACCTGGAGGACTCGGTGGCAACCTTGGCTCTGAAGCGGGGGCTCCGCCCTTCTCGCTTCGCATACTCTCTTGACAAAAAGCCGCCGGGCTCCTACTCCGAACTTTTGGTTCGCGCCCAGAAGTACATCCGGGCAGACGAAGCTGACTTTTCCCGGCGTGAAGCTGGCGGGAGCATACCCAGGAAGCTAACCCAGCCAGAACCTGCCGATGCCCGCCCCAGGAGGCCCGAGCCTCCTCGCCGACCAGATCACCGTCCTCGACCTCCTGCACCGAGAGACGGGCCTTACACTCCGCTGCTTGCCCCGATATCTCAGATCCTGCTCGAGATCGAAGGGGAGCCCTATCTGCAACGCCCTCCTCCCATCAACCCGAAGATTCCCCGGAACAAAAATCTCTACTGCCGCTACCACCGGGACCATGGCCACAACACCGACGACTGCCGGCAGCTGAAGAAGGCCATTGAGGACCTCATTCAACAAGGCCATCTGAGGATGTTCGTCCAAAGGAACAACCCGGGAGCTCCTGGCCCGTCAGCGCCTGCACCGCCGGTAATTGATAACACCCCGACGGAGAAGACAGTGGCGATGATTTCCTGGGGGGCAGGAGGCCCGTCGAAGAGACCAAGGGGAGAGGGAGGAGTGGAAGCTGTAATTCCTTTTTTCGAAAAGGACTTGGAGGGGGTTGTAAATCAAGATGATGATAGCGTCGTCGTATCCATGACGATTGCTAAACATCCTGTAAAACGAATCCTAGTCGACAGTGGAAGCTCCGTAGATGTTTTGAACTACGATGCCTTTGTTCGCATGAATCTGTCGCATGATCTACTTCGACCTGTCGTCACGCCTTTGATGGGATTCACAGGAGATTCTGTGAGGGTCGAGGGGGAAATTACTCTTCCCGTAACGGCTGGAACGGCTCCGTGCCAAAGCACTGTCCTTATAAAATTTTTGGTAGTCCGTGTGCCCCTGGCGTACAACGCGATTCTTGGGAGGCCCGGGCTCAACCTCTTGGATGCCGTCATATCCACCAAGCGGCTCCTAGTGAGGTTCCCAACCACCAGGGGGATCGGCGAGATGCGAGGAGAGCAGGGCCTGCCGGCGCTCTGCTATCACTTGGCCCCTAGTCCCCAGGAGGCAGCCCCTGCACCGCCGTCTGCACCGACACCCGAGGCCCTTGACCCGCGAGACCTGGAGAGGAGGGGGGAACCGGCCGAGCGGCTGCTCACTTTCCCCCTCGGGGAGGACCCCGTGCAGACGGTTCAAGTTGGAGCCTTACTTTCGGACGAAGCTCGTGATCGGCTCCTTACCTTTTGCGGGCCAACGCCGACGTCTTCGCATGGTCAGCGTCCGACATGCCCGGGATCCCGGAGGAGTGATTACACATCAGCTCAACATTCGACCGGAGTGCCGGCCCGTCAGGCAGAAGAAAAGGAGTTTTGCCCCGGACCGGCAGAAGGCTGTTGACGAGGAGGTGCGGAAGCTGTTGGCAGCTGGCCACGTCCGCGAGGTGCGCTACCCCGACTGGTTGGCGAACGTCGTGATGGTTCGTAAGGCCAGTGGAAGCTGGAGAATGTGCACGGATTTCACCGACCTCAATAAGGCGTGTCCCAAGGAACTTTCCGCTCCCCGAATCGACCAGCTGGTAGACACCACCTCCGGGCATGGGACGCTCAGTTTCATGGATGCGTTCTCGGGGTATAATCAAATCAAGATGAGCTCAGCAGATGAAGAAGCAACCTCCTTTGTCACGGAGAAGGGGATCTACTGTTACAGGGTGATGCCCTTTGGACTGAAAAACGCCGGGGCTACTTACCAAAGATTAATGAACAAGGTTTTTGAGGATCAGCTGGGGCGCAACATGGAGGTATATGTGGATGACATGCTGACCAAGAGCACCAACGCAGAAGACCATGTAGCAGACCTCGAGGAGACTTTCAGCAATCTGCGCCGGTACCGAATGAAGCTCAACCCCCACAAATGCGCCTTCGGAGTAGCGGCTGGCAAGTTCCTGGGTTTCATGGTGACCCAGCGCGGGATCGAGGCCAACCCCGACAAGATCAGAGCCATCCTGGAGATGCGGCCTCCGGTCAGCAAGAAGGAGGTGCAGCGCCTGACGGGGAGGGTGGCGGCCTTGAGTCGTTTCATGTCAAGGTCAGCGGAGAGGTGCCTACCTTTTTTCAAGGCGCTGCGCAAGATTAACGGCTTCGAGTGGACGAAAGAGTGTCAGGGCTCCTTTGAAGAGTTGAAGCAGTTTCTCTCTACTCCTCCGCTACTGTCCAAGCCTGAAAATGGAGAGGAGCTCTTTTTATATCTGGCCGCTTCCCCCGAGGCTGTTAGCTCCGTGCTTGTGCATGGATACCGACGAAGCCCAGAAGCCAATCTATTATACCAGCAAGGTACTCCATGACGCTGAGACCAGGTATTCAAAAACTGAGAAGATTATCTTCGCCTTGGTGGTCTCTACTCAGCGCCTTCGGCCTTACTTTCAAGCCCATCCCATCGTGGTGCTCACGGACCAGCCCCTGCGAGCTATCCTATCTCGCCCCGACACCTCCGGCCGGCTGGCTAAATGGGCCATCAAGCTAGGCGAGTTCGACTGTCCATCCGGCCAAGATCAGCCATGAAGTCCCAAGTGTTGGCGGATTTCCTAGTCGAGTGCTCCTGGACCGAGAAGGACGTGGAGGAGGCGCGACCGGAGGAGCCTAGGGACTCCCCTCATCAGGAGAGGCGGAGACTGGATCCTGCATGTAGATGGAGCGGCAAACTCTCAAGGGAGCGGAGCCGGACTCATTCTCGCGAGCCCGGAGGGAGACGTGGTGGAGTATGCTCTCAGATTCCAGTTCCTGGCGACCAATAATCAGGCGGAGTACGAAGCCCTGTGGCGGGGATGAGACTAGCCGGGGAGCTGGGCGCGGGGCGCTTGAGGGCCTTCACGGACTCTCAACTCATTTCTGGACAATCGCCGGGGAGTACGAGGCTAGGGACCCCACCATGTCCCGCTACTTGAGCAAGGTGCAGTCCCAGGTGTCTCATTTTTCTTATTTCGTGTCAGCTATTCCCAGGGTGGAGAATGCCAGGGCTGACGCGCTGTCCCGTTTGGCCACTTCGGTCGACGGACGTTGGGAAGAACATACGTGGAGCATCTACAAGTCCCAAGCATTGAGGCCGCGGATGAAGTGCTGCCGGTGGAGCAGGAGCCCTCCTGGATGGACGCCTACATCCGGTACTTGACTGATGGCACTCTCCCGGAGGACCCGCTGAGGCCAAGCTACTCAAACGAAGGGCCCCGAGATTCTTGATGATGGACGGGAAGCTTTATCGGAGATCTTTCTCGTACCCGGTCCTCAGGTGTGTGGGGCCAACTGAATCAGATTATATCCTCAGGGAGATCCACGAAGGCGTATGCGGGAGTCATCTGGGGGGCAGAGCCCTAGCTTACAAGGCCTTGCGCCAAGGGTACTTTTGGCTGACAATGAAGGAGGACGCGGCCGAGCTTGTCAAAAGTGTGATAGCTGCCAACGTCATGCCAATATCCAGCGACAACCGACATCTCCCTGACCCCCCTGGTGGCGCCTTGGCCCTTTGCCCAGTGGGGCATGGATATCTTGGGTCCATTTCCCCGGCTTCCGGGCAGCGGAAGTTCCTCTTGGTGGCGGTGGACCACTTTACCAAGTGGGTTGAAGCTGAGGCTCTGGCCAAGATTACCGAGAGCAAAGTGAGATCTTTCTTCTGGAAGTCAATCATATGTCGGTTCGGGCTGCCGCGCACACTAGTCACTGATAATGGCCGGCAGTTTGACAATGCGCCTTTCCGGGAGTTCTGCTCCGAGCTGGGTATTTGTCAGAGGTTTACTTCCGTCGGGCATCCTCAAACCAACGGGGCAGCTGAAGTGATCAACCGAATCATCCTCCAGGGACTGAAGTCTCGACTGGATGGCTGCAAGGGACGATGGGCAGAGGAGCTCCCCAACGTGCTATGGGCCTATCATACAACGCCTCGAGCCCCCACTGGCGAAACGCCGTTTAGCCTAGTCTTTGGCTCTGAAGCTGTTATCCCTGTGGAGATCGGGGCACCCAGCCCCCGGGTGGAGGCTTATAGTGAAGAAGGTAACCCTGACCAACTGCGAGCCAACCTCGACCTGGTGGAGGAAGTGCGGGACAGAGCGCGGCTTCGAATGGCAGCCTACCGGCAACGGGCCGCGAAATACTACAACGCACGCGTGCGCCCCCGGACGTTCCTACCAGGAGATCTAGTCCTTCGACGGGCGGAGGTCTCAAAGCCAACTGAGGGAGGCAAGCTAGCCCCTAACTGGGAGGGGCCTTACCGATCACCGAGACGCTCCACCACGGAGCTTATAAAGTTGAAGAACTTGACGGGACGCCACTCCCTAGGACGTGGAATGCGGATAACCTCCGTCGGTATTATCAGTAATGTATTTCTTCTTTCATGACTAAGCAACGTTCCTGTGCTCGCTTGGGTTCTCGCCCCTTGTTCAATATTAACGAGTTAATTTTAGCTACCTAAATTTTCACAGAAAAGCCCGACGCCCCGTCGGCATTCGCAGGAAAGCCCGGCGCCCCGTCGGCGCTCAAAGCCCTGCACTAGCCAGGCACAAAGCCCAGTGTACCACTGGCAGAGCAGTGTGCCATTGGCTCTCAACAACAAAAGCCCGGCGCCCGTCGGCACACAAAGCCCAGTGTACCACTGGCAGAGCAGTGTGCCACTGGCTCTCAACAACAAAAGCCCGGCACCCCGTCGGCACACAAAGCCCAGTGTACCACTGGCAGAGCAGTGTGCCACTGGCTCTCAACAACAAAAGCCCTGCACTAGCCAGCACAAAGCCCAGTGTACCACTGGCAGAGCAGTGTGCCACTGGCTCTCAACAACAAAAGCCCTGCACTAGCCAGGCACAAAGCCCAGTGTACCACTGGCAGAGCAGTGTGCCACTGGCTCTCAACAACAAAAGCCCGGCGCCCCGTCGGCACTCAAAGCCCTGCACTAGCCAGCACAAAGCCCAGTGTACCACTGGCAGAGCAGTGTGCCACTGGCTCTCAACAACAAAAGCCCGGCGCCCCGTCGGCACTCAAAGCCCTGCACTAGCCAAGCACAAAGCCCAGTGTACCACTGGCAGAGCAGTGTGCCACTGGCTCTCAACAATAAAAGCCCGGCGCCCCGTCGGCACATAAAGCCCAGTGTACCACTGGCAGAGCAGTGTGCCACTGGCTCTCAACAACAAAAGCCCGGCGCCCGTCGGCACTCAAAGCCCAGTGTACCACTGGCAGAGCAGTGTGCCACTGGCTCTCAACAACAAAAGCCGGCGCCCGTCGGCACTCAAAGCCCTGCACTAGCCAGGCACAAAGCCCAGTGTACCACTGGCAGAGCAGTGTGCCACTGGCTCTCAACAACAAAAGCCCGGCGCTCCGTCGGCACTCAAAGCCCAGTGTACCACTGGCAGAGCAGTGTGCCACTGGCTCTCAACAACAAAAGCCCGGCACCCCGTCGGCACTCAAAGCCCTGCACTAGCCAGGCACAAAGCCCAGTGTACCACTGGCAGAGCAGTGTGCCACTGGCTCTCAACAGCAAAAGCCCGGCCCCGTCGGCACACAAAGCCCAGTGTACCACTGGCAGAGCAGTGTGCCACTGGCTCTCAACAACAAAAGCCCGGCGCCCCGTCGGCACACAAAGCCCAGTGTACCACTGGCAGAGCAGTGTGCCACTGTCTCTCAACAACAAAAGCCCGGCGCCCCGTCGGCACTCAAAGCCCAGTGTACCAATACTTGACAAGGCGCTGCGCCTGTAGCCCCGAGGGGGCCTACCAGCCTAATCTCCGACCGGCGGCGTCCCTGCTCCTAAAATTTAACTCCACCTAGCTCTAACTCTCAGGTTCAAGCGACTAAGGCAGGGTGGCGCGGGTGGGGAGGTGTCCCCCGGAATTATCAGAATGAATAGAGTCGTGGGGCCACATATCAATTGATGAAGTCAACAATTCGGAGATCATTGTGAAGAGTATTTTCATTAACTGAGGACTACAAAACTCCGACGTAGTCGGGCTTACAAAAGCAAGAAAAGAAAAAGCAAATCACGGGTGCGAACTCATGGCTCTGCCGGTGTGGGCTCGTCGTCGGAAGGGTCCTGGTCTGACAACTGTTCCAATTCGACCTCCAGGGCCCAGGGGAATTCAAATCCCTGGCCACCTTCTCCTTGGCGTGCTGGAACCCGTCAAGGAATACAACACCCGAAGCTTCGGCCAGGTCGTCTGCGAAACGCCCAGACGCCTTGTATTCCTCGACGAGCCCGGCGGCTCGAGCTTTCTCCGCAGCGAGGGCCTCCGCCGCGATCCTTTCAGCCTCTCGAGCACGGCTTATCTCCTCTCGAGCGCGGCTTATCTCCTCTCGAGCGCGGCTCATCTCCTCCTCGCACCGGCAGGTCTCCTCCCTTGCCACTCTTGCTTCTTTCGCCGCCGCGCCCGCCCGGTCCTCGGCCTCCTGGAGAGCTGAGGTCAAATCAGAGATATGCATATCTCTAGCCATGACCGCGCTCTCAGCCTCCGTCATCTGAGAAAGCGCTGCGCGCGTACGGTTGGCCTCCATCTCCGCCCGGCTCATGGCGGCCCTCACCTCGCTCGCGCAGGTGTCCTTGACCGCCTCCAGTGCCCTCTCTGCTCTTCCGCACGGCGCTGGGCCTCCTCGACATCCTTCTGCGTCTCCCGAGAACGTTCTTTCCCCCTTGGATTACCTCCCTGGCAGCCCTCAGGGAGTGCGCGATCTGCACGCATAAGCCCAGGTCAGCAAAATATATATGTATGAACAATAAGGGGGAAAAACAAAAAGATTGCTTACCCTGACCACGGCGGCGTAAGAGTCCCGGAAAATGCACCCGCCCCTGATGACTGAGATCCTCAATGATCCTAAGATCAAAGACTGGACCCAGGGCCCGCTCGGCCCAATGGCCGTCGTCCAGGAGTCTCGGGGCGGCCTGGGTGCGCCCTCGCCTCCCTCCGCCGTTTCGGATGTCCCCGGCTCTGTGTGCGGGCCACTCCCAAGCGGCCCCTCAGGGGGTGGGCTCGCGGGGCCGGATGGTCCCTCGCCCCAGTCCCTGGCAGCGTCTGGTGGGGTCGCACCCCTGGGGACCGGGAGCTCTTCGGTTGGCATGTGCGCCCCCGCTGCTGGCTCTTCGGCGGTGGCTCCCGCTGTCGCTCCACCTCCGGTGGAGTGTCGGCCGTGAGGTCGACCTCCGGTACGGGGACGTGTGGCGGAGCCGGGGGTGGGGAGACCGGTGCCGGGAGGGAGGCCCGGACCACCGAGCGTTTCGGGGCCGGGGCCTGCTGGTCCCTGGACGGCCCTTCTCGGGCCTTTTCTTGGCGGCCCTTATCAATTTCGCAGTCGGAATTTTCATTGCTGCATGACACAAGTTAGGTTTTCAGAACAGTAAAAAAAAAAAAAAAGAGAAAGAAGAAGAAAAAAGAAGAGGGCAGAATTTCTGGCTAAGTGTGGAGAAGGCTTACCCCGATGGGAGATGAGGCCCGCCGACTCCAGGTGGTCCTCCGATAGCAGCAAGGTGTATCGGGGAATTTCGGTGGTCAGCAATAACCCCATCGCCTCCGGTCTCCAGGCTGAATAGCCACGGCGTTCCCTCGGAGGTCGGGGTCTCCCCACCGGGGCCGGACTTGATCGACGTTGGCAAAAAGAAGCGGGGTTTCCACCCCTTGATCGATGAAGGCAGGAGGAGCTTCAGAACCCTATTGGGTCGGGGCTGGAACAGCCACCACCCCTTTTGGGCTCGGAGGGAATAGAAGTTGCGAAATAAGCTAATCCTAGGGGTAATACCTAGACGGTGACAAGAATGACAAAGGCGCTAATTACACGACAGGAATTCGGGACTAGCTAGGAGGGGGTCAAGGAGTAAAAGTCGAGGAGGTTGACAGAAAAAGATGAAAAGGGGGACGAAGACCTGCCTGTAGGCAGATCTCGTAGAGAGCTACCCGACCGGGTCGGGAGAGATGACCCGGTCGTCAGGGTTGGCGGGAATAATTCAATCTCCCGGGGGATCCTGTAGCGGGCCCGGATCCTTTCAGGTCCGACCGCTTCATGGAGGAGGCCGTCCCCTCTGGGGACTCCTCCGCCCTCGAGGAGGTCTCAGCCCTCAGCCGGTGGCCCCTCGATGGGGCCCCACCGGTGGCCTGTCGCCGGGCCAAAGGGACGTGGTCCTCTGGATCAGAGGACCACTCAAGTGGGGGAGAAGGAGTGGGAGAGATATGGCGCCTCACAGAGGGAGGACGGTCCTCAGAACCATCCTCCGAGGTCCAGGAGGGGAACTCATGAATAAGACAGGGGAAGCTAACCTAGGAGGGCAAAGAAAACCAGGCGTGGGCTTGCAGGTCGCAGGAGAAACTAGAGAGCAAGCAAGGAAGAAGACGATGGCAAAGGTGGTGTGGCATCGGTCCACCCCCCTCACCTAGCTTTATTGAGTTTTCAAAACGTCCCGCCATGTCTCGTCGGCCACGCGGCTCCTTGCCATACGCCGGTTCGCCTCGAGGAACGCCCCGACGCGTGGTGTGGCACGCCCCCAGCTAGTGATGGGACCTCGCTGACGTCGCCGTAATGAGAGGAAATGATGATACGCCTTTTCGCGCGGACTCCGAAGAGCCAGTCCTCGTTCTCGAGGGTGATCGTGGCTGGCACAGTGTACGGAAGGCCGCCTCCTTACATTCCCCGCACCGTCCGCATAAAAGACGAGGACAGGGATCAGCCACGTGGAGAATGCCCCTTGAGCCTCAGCGGTGGGACCCGCTTCGCCCCAGGGGCGAGGGGGCATCTGATATGACTGATCCCAGCATCGTCAGAAAAGGTAACGACAGCTACTGTCATTCCCCCACCCCCGGTACCCCCTCGGGGTCGGGGGGTGGGGTCATCATTTCTTAACCCCGAGGTCCCCACTGGTCTCGGGGTGCACTGTCATTCCCCCACCCCCGGTACCCCCTCGGGGTCGGGGGGTGGGGTCATCATTTCTTAACCCCGAGGCCCCCACCGGTCTCGGGGTGCACTGTCATTCCCCCACCCCCGGTACCCCCTCAGGGTCGGGGGGTGGGGTCATCATTTCTTAACCCCGAGGCCCCCACCGATCTCGGGGTGCACTGTCATTCCCCCACCCTCGGTACCCCTCGGGGTCGGGGGGTGGGGTCATCATTTCTTAACCCCGAGGCCCCCATCGATCTCGGGGTGCACTGTCATTCCCCCACCCCGGTACCCCCTCGGGGTCGGGGGGTGGGGTCATCATTTCTTAACCCCGAGGGCCCCATCGGTCTCGGGGTGCACTGTCATTCCCCCACCCCCGGTACCCCCTCGGGGTCGGGGGGTGGGGTCATCGGTGATTAGCATGCGGCTCGACTGCCAAGGAAAACAACAACTATCAGGTTGCACAGTGCTCACACATGATTTTCAGCGCATGGCCATGCCTTGCCGCGGCGTACCATTCGGTACTCCCGTGATTGTGCCCCATTACGGAGGGCCATGCCTCATAATGATGTTTGGCGCGTTGCATGCCCCTGTGCGTGACCATGCCCTGCCACGGCATACCATTCGGTACTCCCGTGATTGTGCCCCATTACGGAGGGTCATGCCTCATAACGGTGTTTGGCGCGTTGCATGCCCCTGTGCGTGACCATGCCCTGCCACGGCGTACCATTCGGTACTCCCGTGATTGTGCCCCGTTACGGAGGGCCATGCCTCATAACGGTGTTTGGCGCGTTGCATGTCCCTGTGCATCACCACGCCTCGCTACGGCGTACGACTCGCTACCTCTAGCAATGGTGCCCAGTCATATCAACCGGCGACGTACACTGAACGCCTACATAGCTACCGGACACGTGTGGCATCACACGTGTCAACGGTACGATGAAGATCTTCCAAAGCCGCAAGTTGGGGTATTCAGACAGGTATAAAAGGCACATGCTCACACTGTAAGTGGGATCTGAACTCTGGTTTTTCTGAGCTTTCTTCCTCCCAGCAAAAACCCTAACCGCCTTAGCTCCTCTTCGCTGGAGCGGTTCTTTGTCTGAGCCCAAGCAACTGACTTGATCGTCGGAGGGTCCCCACCGGCGCCACTGGTCCCCGGGGACTTTTCTTGCAGGACTTCGAGGAGGGAGACGTCCGTCATCCCCGACGTTCGAGGAAGGTGTCTTGGCGCCATCACTATCCATTCTGTGTATGCTTATCTTATTCTATGTGCACTCATTCGGTCTTTTATGATGTTAGAAATGTGGCTTGCAACTATAACGAACCTTCCACTAGCCAGCCAGGAGTCATGTGGTGCCATTGAAGGATACCATGTTAAGCTTAAGCTCAAAATTTATGATGATTCACATCTTGGTGCATTCCAACGTGTGGATTGGCTGGTACACAAACTGATAACTGAGCTACACTCTGGTTACTGGCTTGATCTGTTAGAATAAATATATTTTGAATAGAAAACTTTTAGTCCTTTGAGTAGAAAACCTTTAGTCCCACATTGGTTAAAACAAAAAGGGACTAGAAGCTTAAAAGTAAACAAAGCCTTAAGTCTTTGATTTTGAAGAAGAACCAAAGCTAGTAGGTTCTAGGGGTTCTTGGGCTTGAATATATAAATAAATTATTATTATTTAAATCAAGATTGGGCCTTGGGCCTTGGGGCCGTTGGGGCTTTGATTCATGAATATAACTACTAAGTAGTTATATATAACTATTTTTTTCGAACAGCCACCAAAATTTGAATTTGAATGTCAAAGGACATGTCCTTTTGAAGAGGCAAACTATTTTCTATAAATTGAATACTTAATCTGAGTTTTTTGTATTGAAGTTCTGTTTTTCTATCCTTGAGAGCACATATACTAAAGAGGGGAACAATTCCAGTTTGCCAGAGTCTAAATTCTAGTGCTAAGAATTTGGATTATTTACAGTCGAATCCTGGGAAGACAGACACTCACAGATCTTCTAAGCACAAGGAAGGAGTGGAAAATTTCTGTCTTAGGACATTGCAATCAAGCAAGCTTCTGTCCAAAAACGGTTCTATTTTTAGTTCATCTATTTTGTTTAAACTTATCATGAATTATTGAATATAGATTTCTAACATGATCTCTATGCAGATGAGAGTGGTTCATTTCCAGCAGTGAAAGAGGAGTACATTTCTTCCACTTCATGGCACAGGGCGCTGCAAATTCCAGATGATGCTGTTGTGTTTGACGATGGGGAGCACCTTTTTGCAAAAGTTGTAAGCCAGAAGGATAGCAGCCAAATGCGCACAGTCTGGAATCCAGGATCAGAATTTGCTCTCTGTGATTGTTCGTGGTCAATGCAGGGGAACCTTTGCAAACATGCCATAAAGGTTAACATGCTGTGTCAACATCGAAAAGAGTATCAGCCTTCATTGTCACATCAATCATTTGAACTTGTCCTCCTTAATCTTTGGAGAAAGCCTATGGATGACTCGCTCTCCCTTGATCAGTCAATGGCTTGGGCCAGCCAAATGCAGGACAAAATTCAAAGACTGGTGCAGCTTATTACCTCTGGTGATATTGCCAATGTGACAAAAAAATTACCATTGAAATGGGCCTGTAAGAGAGAGAGAACATTTGTTGGTAGGCCAGCTGATAGCACTCTAGCTCTTTCTCCTGCTTCCAAAAGTGATGCACAAAAGAGTGCTTCTAAGAAAAGGAATCGAAAGCGGAAGAGATTGTCCAGGATCAAGGGATTGTCATGAGTTGTACTTTTTCTCTAAGCAATGCTCTTCAAGAGTTATCCATGGAGAAGTTCAAGTGATTCCTTCGGCAACCTATCATATACTTTACCTGATGCACATTTTGAATTCTGTATTATACATCTTCACTTCACTTCTTGACATCATGTTAAGCATTTTTTAAGCGTTTTTCAAGTGGTTTATGCCTCCATATTTCACTCTACTTTTGACGTAGCTTGTTTAGTAATTGATTCCATGATCTGTTCAAATCCATGTAATTTGATGGGTTTGTCCTTACACGGTTGCTCTATTGTGACCAGCATATAAATGTTATTGTCTGAGGTTATTGATTCTATAAGTTGCTGGCCTGATTATGATCACTCTGTAGGCGTTGGCCAAAATGATGTGCAATGTACCTCTTAATGAACGCTTATGCGTTCAGAGTTCTGATGCCCGCTTCTCATTTTTTGTTCATAACTGTCTCTCTTAGTGCTAATGGTATCTGAATGCTTCAAAATAATCATTTGAATTTTGATGTTGTTTGCATGTGGATTATCAACTTACTGATGTCTTCCCTATCGAAGTAGTTCTGCACAATTTTGGGATTAGGTTGCTTTGTAAATCGATGTCGCCATAAAAATTTCTCCCTTGGATAAGTGCCCTATTAGATTACATCCTGCAGTGAGACTGCACAAAATGCAAAGAACCTTTCATGACCATTGTAATGTCTCGATAGAGAATGCACCATTTGGAGCAACAAAGAAAACTCAGCAAGCCATGGCCCATCAGTGCGGCTGCAGCAGAACTAATGATTTATATTAAACATCCAATTGGATCGTGCAGTTTCTATATATGGCTCTTTTGTTAACTGAAGACACCCGGGCATCATAGGCAGCACCTATTGAACTTGTCAATCATGTGATGTTGCTCAAGGTAACCTAGAAAGAGTGGAGGTGAATTAGAGTACAAAGATGTAGCTGAAGCTGATCAATTGACAAAGCTTCTGGAATGCAGCAACTATTTGATCCACAAGATAACAGTAAGGCAGTGTTTGATAGAAAAAATATTATTCATGAATAAGTGTACGGAATAGAGTTTATCCCCTGGCATTTTCTAGGGAATAAATTGAGGGAGATAATCCCCTTTGGTTAACTTTATTCCTAGCTATCCCTTATAGTTATGGCTTTTGAAAATAAAAGGGAATATTCAGGGATATACTCTTTTATTTTTTATTTCAAACACTACCTAAATATAAAGAATGATACCTTACAAGTTCTGGGTGATAAGAACTTTTTGATGTAATGAATCCTGCTTTGTTCTAAATATTTGGTGCGGTGATCTGGCATTGAAGATTAACAGCACCTAAGGCAACAGAGTTGGCCGAGTTGGACTTCATCAAATCGACTAGTAGGAGATCCTTTTGCTGCCCATTTCCAAATTAGGTCACTATCTAGGGGTAATTCTTGCAGGCTAGGAAATTGAAGCAAGGAGGGATAGACTAATGATTTTCTAACTTTTTAGGTTAAAGCTTTTAAGTAAGGGTTGAAAAAGAAACTTGATCAGGAAACCTCAATATTTGTATTAAGGCTGGATTCAGCTCAGAACTAGTGTTTCAATGCTGAAAGTATCCCCTGGAAAAGCCTGAGTTTCTTCCTGCTGCGATTGCAATAATGTTTACTGAAATGTGACCTCACCATGAAAGAAATTACAATACCACAATAGTTTCAAGAATCAGAAAGGTTGACATATGGAGGTTGATGAAGTTAACCGCAATCATGCTATATGTTGATGCTTCAGAATATGAGCAGGGGTATTGCATCCTAAAATAATCGTCTTTGCTAAAACGAGATGCATTGCTTAACCTCGTGATGGGTCCAATTAACCGGTAATATGGCTGGTGAATCTCGGCTCCTACCGAGTTATGCTGTACCGCTTGGCAAAGGTCTACACGATATGCACTAGGGATGGCAACGGTCCGAGGATGGTCCGGAACGGTCCATACCGGTTCCTGTCCCCATTAGGAAAAACATTCATGTTCCTCGCCCCGTTAAGCCGTTATAGTTAACGGAGCAGGGACGGGGATACCCAGCCAGGTAAACAGGGCTTAACGGAGCAGGGACGGGGATACCCAGCCGGGTAAACAGGTACCCACTGGGTATCTGTTTTTTCGTTTACATAAAAAAATAAAATTATTTTATTAATTTATAATTTATTAAAAATTAAAAAAAAAAGGAAAAGATAAGACTAACCAAGAATAACCAAATAATAATATTGATATATATAAGAGATTCTTCTGAAAGAAGAGAATGAAAAGTGAGATTCTTCTATGATAAGGAAGAAGAGAATGAAAAGTGAGAGAAAATAACTAAGGAGGAAAATTAGAAAATGAAGATTTCCAACGCAACAATCGTAAAATAAATACATTCAAATTTCAAAGCAAAAAATTGAAGAGATTTTTCTTTAAAAATAAAGAAAAAAGATGAGCGTGTAGGAGAGAAAGAAAAATGTGTTGGAGGGCGTCGATGGGGCAACGATTGACGAAGATAGATGATAGACTGATAGAGCTAGATAGAGCTAGGTTCTCGTCTGGTTTTGGTTTAGAACTTTAGATCGGTTACGTGAAAGAAGGAAGAGCAAGAGTCAAGATTATATATTTTTTATTTATTATTAATTTTTAATATATTATATATATATTTATTTATTTATTTAAATTTTAAATATATTATATTAAAGTTAACGGAGATGGGATGGGTAAACGGGGATGGGGCAAAGAATACTGTCCCCGGGCCGTTTACCTGTTTAGCCATTAACGAAAAATCTCCGTTACCCGTTAAGCCGTTTAGACCGGGGATTTTCTGACCTGTTAAGAATGGTACCGGCCGGGTAAACGGCTAAACAGGAAAAATTGTCATCCCTAATATGCACTCTCTTCCACACCACGTCTACCCAGATGACAGAAGGGGCCGTCTACCCAGATGACAGAAGTGGGGGGAGCTCTGCTTAGGTAATGTTTGATAGAAAAAATATTATTCATGGATAAGTGTATGAGATAGAGTTTATCCTCTAGCTATTTCTAGGGATATCCCTTGGCTATCCCATTGATCATATCAAATGCAAAAAGATAAATCCATAGGATAACTTTTTTTATTCTTATTTGGAGGGATAACCAACTATTCCTACATTTTCTAGGGAATAAATTGAGGGGATAACCTATAGTTAACTATGATTAACCATGAATTATCCCTCTGATTAACTTTATTCCTAGCTATCCTTTAATAGTTATGGCTTTTGAAAATAAGAGGGGATATCCCCTAAATATCTTCTTATTCTCTATTTCAAATACTACTTTAGTCTCTGATGTATATAGCCTGAGTCTTTCTCCTCAGAGAGAGAGAGAGAGAGAGAGAGAGAGAGAGGACGTTCTGCCGTTGTTGTATCGTTGGCTAGCGGAGAGGTACCCAATGATGGTGGCAAACGCTGTGGAGGAAGCAAGAAATGAGTGGGACACCTTCCTTCCCAACCCCAATAGAATGGAATTTGACCACCTTTGCCTTTACGGAAAAGTCTTCATGCACTGTGTACAAGTGGTGCATGAAGGCATGCATGGGATGTATCTATATTAACCATGTGCCCATGCGAGCGTGCTATGCAGAACACGCTGTGATCTAATGAGCCATGACATATACGCTCGTGCCCCTCTCGATGCATACCTTCATGCACTGGAGGTGATGCATAAAGACTTTCCCTGCCTCTACATAGATGGCATCGTCCACCTTTGCTTCCTCCCGAAGGTTGTTCGGGTAACCCGGCCATTACCCTACGTTGATTTTCTTTTTTTCCTCTCTCTCTCTCTAAAATAGTGAGACACCGCCTGT
The DNA here is from genome assembly GCA_900491605.1 of Calamus simplicifolius. Classification (NCBI taxonomy): domain Eukaryota; kingdom Viridiplantae; phylum Streptophyta; class Magnoliopsida; order Arecales; family Arecaceae; genus Calamus; species Calamus simplicifolius. Next base: position 905,740 of record UESW01004240.1, on the reverse strand, counting down.
GTGCGGCTATTGAAGATAGTATCTGCAAGAGTTTCTAAGCCAATTCTTTGCTTTTGTTTTCATTCTTTTTAGAAAAGTAGCAAGTCTTCGTTGGTAATCCTCTGCACATCTCGTGAACAATTTAATTTATGGTGGTTTGGTATTTTTTTGGAAAAAGAATTGCATCAAAAATTAAATTTTATCATATTTAATTGATAAAAAAATTATAGAAAAATAGTTCTAAAAATATTTTCATATATTTGATTGATATAATTTTATATGAAAAAATGTCAATTTGATTATAACATTTCTAAAATAAAAATTAGATGAAAATTAATATAATATAAATATAATTATATTATATTATGTATATTAATATAAATATTAAAATATATGATATAATTTTATATATTATAATTTATATATTATAATAATATAATGTAAATATAATAGAAGAGGATATAAAATGATATAGTTTTATTTTAAACTTTTGGTGCTAGTAAAATTTTTTAATAGACCAAAAAGTTAAAATACCACCTTTCTTATAGAAAAGTTTTCATTGGTAAGAAACAAATATATGTGAACTCCGCCATCTTTTTATTTTTTTCTTCCTTTACTTTTCAATCAAAAGTTAGAAAATAAGTGTGGAAAAGTTTTTCCTCCTTATTTTGCTTAATTATAACCTAACAAGCACAAAAAGTAAAGGTTTTATCATAGATAACATTTAGTCCGGTTCATTTTTATTTTTAGATGTTTTTGAGAGTAAAGATAGAAAATAAAAGCAATATAAAACTGTAAACCCCATTCTCCTCTTCGTCTTTACTATTTTGTAAATTTTTTTGTTTAACCTCTTACGCTCCCTTTCTCTTCCCTTCTTTCCATTTTGCTTGCCTCCTTTCTTGAATGTAAGCAAGCTCGATGGCTTTCATACAGTGGCAATTCTAGCTACCTTTCAACAACTCTGATCCCTTTCTAGCCAATATAATTCTTTAGATCTCCGATTGCATTGCATCCTCTCAGAATAGCTCTATAAGGTGAGTTTCATGATCCTTCTCCTATTCTAATATTAGGGCTTCACTTCATAGATTTCATTTTAGAGTTCTTGAAGATGGGACTTTTGAGGAGAAGGTTAATTTAAAATCGAAGTCTTTTTTAATCTAATTTTATAACATAGAACATTTAATAAAGTTCAAATAATTAAAAATTGATATAAGATACTAAAATCCGCAATATAGATGAAAATATAGGTTAGAGGTTATTGCTTATGTTGATCTTTTTAAAACATTTCTAAAAATTTAAACTATACATGATTATTTCTTTTTACATATAATACTGCGTTTTGCAGTTTCATATTTCTAAAAGGCAATATATGTATTCGTTTTAAACAGTATATGTATTTATAAAAATAGCTAATTAGAAGGTGCAAAATAGGATTTATAAATATAAAAATAGACATGAAAGAAGGAGAGGAAGAAGAGGAAGCTAAGATGGGCCTCACAATCACACCAGTAAAGAGGCACGAAGATAAAAGAAAAATTCTTTATGCACCACCTTCGATGCATAAAGAAGCGCAATAGGCACGCGCATTAGCCGTACGCCCGTGCAAACGTACATGCTACAGCTTATTGGGCCGCGGCGTGTATTACATGCGTGCTTGTATGGGTAGGTGGCCAATGCGCACATACATTGCGTCTCTTTGTGCATCTAAGGTGATGCATAAAGATTTTTTTCGAAACAAAATGGGGCTCAAAGCACATGGAGTCAAAAGAAAGAAAAAGAAATAAAAGAAGAGTTGGGAGGATAAAGGAATACTAAATGAAGAGCAAACACAAAGATAAAGAGAGAATAAGATAATAAAAGAAGAAATAAAGAGGCTAAACGAGGCTAAGTATACAATCTGGATGTGTGTGAGAGACCAACTATTAAATTTGAATCTTTTGTTATACTTATTCTTCTTATCTTAATTTCTAATATAGCAACTTAAATTTTTGAAGAAAAGATTTTTTTATTTTTTAAAAATTCTCTGACCTACTATCTTAGCTATAAAAAAGTCAAGATATTAGTCAAACTTATTTATTGAGATGGCTATTGATGCGGAGTAAAAATGTCACCGCATCTGTGGGAAGATGTGGCAGATGACAAGATTCACCATCAATACTGATCACTAACTCTCACAATATATCCATTCTTCTTTGTAGGAAAGGGCAAGCGACGCCACCTGCTATCTCCATATCTCGACAGGGCCAAGCTATCCCGTACCTCGATAGAGCCGCTATCTCAGTACCTCGGTAAGGCCGAACTATCTCAGTACCTTGGCAGGACCAAGTTATCTTAGTACCTCAGAAGGACCGAACTATCTTCGAACCTCGGCAAGGCCAAGCCATCTCCATACCTCGGCAAGATCGATCTTCATCCCCTCAACGTAAGCACTATTGCTGCTTCAAACCATGCCGGATATCTCGGAGGATGAACCACTCCGATCGCAAGGATTTCGGAGTGAGCTTCCCAAAATAGAAACGGAAGCCAGATACAGTATTTCGTTCATGATCAACGGGATTTCAAATTTTTGATAAACCGCTCGTCAGCTTTATCAACTGCCGATCTCCATAACCGATGGGATTCCGGCTTTATCGGATGCCAATTCTCTAAAACGCATCAAAAAAATCAAGTAACTACTTACCTTCTCGGTAGCGCACAAATACCAAGTTTCAAAACCCCCCAGGTACGCTCTCAAAGATAATTCTAAGCCCCCAAAAAAATAAAGCAGAGGCTATTGCTATCCAGAAATTCTCTTTGAAGCATCCTTCTGCAACAACCTTCTTCCCCTTTTTTGATTGCTGAGAGTATCCACTGACTTGAGTATCGGAGGGTCTTCTGCAGGGACCACCCCTGTGATTTCCATATGAGGACTATTATACCGGTCCATCCGGACGGAAGAACACTATCTGAATCCTAACATGCACCTTTTCTAAGTCAGAAAACGAAATTCAACAGCAACAGCTATGATGCCATTTTACTCTAACTTTGTAATTGGCTTAGTTTGAACTTTGCATGAACAAGATCAATCATAATCATCAATATATATCATGAAACTTAAGGGCAGCTTCCGGGATAGTTGAAAAGCCAATGAATGACATCTAGATTCATAGAGACATTCATTAAAATAACACTCAAGAGATGCAGAAAGCTCTCACTGTTCTTCACCAATGGATTATTTCTCATTTAATTCGGTTTTAGTTTTATAATCCAATATCCATTGCCTCTCTCAAACCCAGTGCGTTGGACTTGAGCGGTCGGGGCCAAAATGGATCGGGTTATCCAAAATATCATTGCGACTCGACCCACGAGCGGGGCAAAAATATTTCGAAACCCGGTTATCAGGAAGGTGTGCCGACCGTTTTCCGAGCAATAGAATTCGGATCGCGACCCGGTCCGACGGTTGGAAATAGCGATAGGCTTGCATAGCGGGTACGGATCTGAATCCAGATTTAAGCTAGACTCGACCCGTTATTACGCCTCCCGAACTTAAAGCCATTCCCTGCTGACTTCCAGACGCCTCATCCGAGCGAGAACCAGGGAAGTCGAGAGGGAGAAATTAGACGAGGGAGGTAAAAATCCCAATTTTTCGCCCTTTTTTGTTCTAAATTTATTGGTCTCGGGTTAGATTTTATTACGATTCGTTTGTAGTTTCGATTTGCTCTTCCGTTATCGGAGATCTTAGGGTTTGATTTCTTTCTTTGGCGGCGGCTCTCTAGGATTTTTAGTAAGCTAGGATCGTCTCTTCTGATTTCTGAATGTAGGGTTCTCGTTTCTTGATTAAGTTTGATCTGTCAATATCTTTTTACGTTTTTTCTTCAAATCCTAAAGTAATATCAACATTTAATCTTATATTTCAGTGGCCTTGTTTAGGTGTTTTTGTTAAGAATAGTATGGTGTATTTCTGAAAATTAATGGTTCGACTGGGTTCAGGCGCCATTTATATACATTTCATGTAATGGAGAAAGAGAGTTGACTGCGATTAGATCCTTCCTCACCATCAAATCTAGTCCTTGAATGTTTGTCTTGCGATCAGTCCTTTAGAAGATGTCTTGATGTGTATCAGCCAAGGAATAGTAACATTGGGTAGGCCTGAGCATGACCTGGGACTGTCCAAGGCTGGCCAGGTTTTTATGATTACGAATTCTTGTGTTAGGTTTAGCCAAGGAAAAGCTTCTGGGAATTTACAATCTCACTTTGGGTTCAAAGAAAATTATTCCAATTGTTGAATTGAAAATTTTCAAAAGTGTCGGGTGAGGTATTTGTGTAATCCAATGATTATCTACAATTAAAATGACCAAATAATCATGGCAGCACAGTAAGAAACTTGTCATAGTATATTCATTTGATTAGATGGACATGGAGGCATAGCAGATATTGATTGTACTTTTCTTTTTTTAATAATTTGTGCAGTGATGGGATTCTTGCAAAGAAATTGGCGTAAATTATCACTTTATGGAGAATTAATATTGGTCTTACATGAATCTAAGATGGGCCAACTACCTTGACCCATCTCGTAATATTCACTTTAACTTATATCATGAGAATTTGAGAATCAATGAAGTTAATTTGCACAGCTAATAACTTGCATAACAGATTCGTTGGCTGTGATAAAGCTAAGTGGATCTGTAGTATTTGATCTGGAACTGACCTGATTACTGATTTATTTGCATTCGTTTGGCCTGTTCTTATGTGTACCAAGCCAGAAATTTGATCACCTTGCCTAGCCATTATATATCCACTGGGTCTTATACAAGTGGTACTGAATATACTGTGTAGACCTGCCAAACTCAATTGCACTCATTAGTAAATTGGACACAAACTGCTGCATTTTAATAATTTTTACCTCTAAGAGAAAGATGACCGAATCTTGGACTTGATTATATTTGAATATAGCCAAATCTACTTTAATATAATTAACATAACAATTTTTAATAATTATTAAATAAAAATAATTAAAAAATATTGAATTTATTTTTATTTCTTTTAAGCATAAGAATTTATTTTAATTTCATAATTTTATGTATAGTAGGCTAAATATGAGAATTTATGTAAAAAAATATTACTGTAGAATTTATTTCATTTAAAATTCTCAAGAGTCCTGCGTTCCAGAGGTAAAGCGTTGCTGTTTAATCATGAGCCAGATGGGGACCCAATTGGGTCGGGTACGGGGTTACCCCGAAGGACCAAATCGACTTGACCTTAGATATTTCGAAACCCAATTATCAAGAAGGTCTGCCGACCGTTCGCTCATTTGCCTCCCCAAAACCCTACTCCCTCTCCCCTCCCCATCCCTCGCCCCCCCTTCGGCCTCTCCCCTCGCCGATGCCCTTCCAAGACGAGCGACGACCCTCCTCCATCTTCTTTGCTAAATCCCCTTTCTTGGAGTCCTTCTGCGGCCTCTCCTTCTTTGTCCATCGCAGACGCCCGTAGGTACGAAACCCTCGCCCAACAAAACCCTAATCCTCGTTTTCATTTTATTCCAAGTTCTCGTGCGAAAATTTTCATGGATAAATAAAGAAAATCTTACCTTGATGCTTTATATGATATTTTGCATCGATCAATTGTTTGAATTTGATTATTTTACTCTAGTTTTTTTTTTTTTTTTACATGGTATGATTGTAATTCTGAGTATTTGAATTCCATTCACAGAAATAAATGGAAGTGAAGGATTCGATTAATGATATCCCGGTTCAAGATCCTCCGGATGAGGAGTTCTCGGCCGCTGATTTGACGTGGACCAAGTTTGGAACCACCGAACACCACGTAGACGATGTTGCTCTCATTCCCTATGCTCGTGTCGATGACTTCATAAGCGGCGAAAGCTCGAATGCGGAATGCCCTACTCGATTTCACATCGAAAGGGGCCGGAAAAGAGAAAAGGGCAGCTTGAAGGAGTACAAAAGTGACGAATATCTCCAATACAGGCTGTAAGACCTCAAGATTCTCTCAATCACTTGGTTAGATTCTTGTTTTCTTTAGCTTTTATGGTCTAATTATCGGTTGTTTTTGCGTTGTTTAAGTTATTGGTGTTCATTTGGTCCTGAGAATTATGGGGAGGGAGGGAGCATCTTGCCAAGCCGGAGATACCGGCTGAACACCAGAAACCGTGCTGCTCGGCCGCAGTCAATGCGTGGATGCACCTGCCATTTTGCTGTCAAGCGCTTGTATGCTCGCCCATCGATCGCGCTGATCATATATCATGAAAGGCGGCACATTAACAAGTCTGGGTTTATATGCCATGGGCCGCTTGATCGAGATGCTATCGGTCCTGGAGCGAAGAAGATTCCATACATTTGTAGTGAAATTCAGCAGCAGACCATGTCTTTGATTTACCTCGGCATTCCTGAGGAGAATGTGTTGCAGACTCATATAGAAGGTGTGCAGCGTTATTGTGGTTCGAATGCGAAGGTCAATAGCCTCGCTTCACAGTATGTCCAGAAGCTTGGGATGATCATCAAGAGATCTACGCATGAGCTGGATCTCGATGACCAAGCGAGCATTCGCATGTGGGTTGAAAGGAATAGAAAATCAGTTTTCTTCTACCAGGACTCCACAGAGACAGATCCATTTATTTTGGGAATCCAAACAGAGTGGCAGCTGCAGCAGATGGTTCGATTTGGTCATCAAAGTCTTCTAGCTTCAGACTCCTCGTTTGGCATCAGCAAACTGAAGGTATTTGATTTAAGTTTGGCATTAAATTTTTTTTTTTTTTCTTGTTTCCTTTTTCCCTTTACTCCATTGAAAGATAACTCTTGCAAACAATTGACTTTAAAAAACTAGAACTTTTTACTGTTTGTAATAATATTAACCAACATTATATGCATGCATTATATGATAGTGAAAAGAGCGAGCAATTTTAACTACTGCTTTTTTGTCAATAGTTCGAGCTTACACTTACCCATGGCTGACTATCAATTAAATGTGGATCTTATGGTTTATCCCTTTTGGTTGTTGCAGTATCCGTTGTACACAGTTCTTGCATTTGACTCCCGGCAGCATGCCATGCCTGTTGCTTGGGTTATAACCCGCACCATTGCTAAGCAGGATGTCATTAAATGGATGAGAGCACTTGCCGATAGAGTTCGTGCAGTCGATTCAGGTTTTAGAATTGGTGGATTCATTATTGATGACCCAGCTTCAGAGATTGATCCAATCAGGCAAGATGCTAACTTTTGTATTTTGTTTAAGATTTCCAACGATCTGCAATGCACTGCTATGGTCATTAACCCATCAAGTGTACTTCAGGGATATATTTTGCTGCCCTGTTCTCTTCTCCCTTTGGCGTATTCGTAGGTCATGGCACAAAAATGTTGTCAAAAAATGCAGTAACATTGAAGTTCAGCAAGAGATATTTAAGCGTCTTGGCAAAGTTATGGGCAGTGTCTGGAGTAAAGTGGATTATATGGATGCTCTGGAAGAATTATTTCAGGATTTTGTAGATCAGACTACCTTCATGCAATATTTCAAGGCATGTTGGGTTCCCAAAATTGGTAAGAGGCTAATTGTATCATCACTCTCCATTCTGTGTATGCTTATCTTATTCTATGTGCACTCATTCGGTCTTTTATGATGTTAGAAATGTGGCTTGCAACTATAACGAACCTTCCACTAGCCAGCCAGGAGTCATGTGGTGCCATTGAAGGATACCATGTTAAGCTTAAGCTCAAAATTTATGATGATTCACATCTTGGTGCATTCCAACGTGTGGATTGGCTGGTACACAAACTGACAACTGAGCTACACTCTGGTTACTGGCTTGATCTCTATGCAGATGAGAGTGGTTCATTTCCAGCAGTGAAAGAGGAGTACATTTCTTCCACTTCATGGCACAGGGCGCTGCAAATTCCAGATGATGCTGTTGTGTTTGACGATGGGGAGCACCTTTTTGCAAAAGTTGTAAGCCAGAAGGATAGCAGCCAAATGCGCACAGTCTGGAATCCAGGATCAGAATTTGCTCTCTGTGATTGTTCGTGGTCAATGCAGGGGAACCTTTGCAAACATACCATAAAGGTTAACATGCTGTGTCAACATCGAAAAGAGTATCAGCCTTCATTGTCACATCAATCATTTGAACTTGTCCTCCTTAATCTTTGGAGAAAGCCTATGGATGACTCGCTCTCCCTTGATCAGTCAATGGCTTGGGCCAGCCAAATGCAGGACAAAATTCAAAGACTGGTGCAGCTTATTACCTCTGGTGATATTGCCAATGTGACAAAAAATTTACCATTGAAATGGGCCTGTAAGAGAGAGAGAACATTTGTTGGTAGGCCAGCTGATAGCACTCTAGCTCTTTCTCCTGCTTCCAAAAGCGATGCACAAAAGAGTGCTTCTAAGAAAAGGAATCGAAAGCGGAAGAGATTGTCCAGGATCAAGGGATTGTCATGAGTTGTACTTTTTCTATAAGCAATGCTCTTCAAGAGTTATCCATGGAGAAGTTCAAGTGATTCCTTCGGCAACCTATCATATACTTTACCTGATGCACATTTTGAATTCTGTATTATACATCTTCACTTCACTTCTTGACATCATGTTAAGCATTTTTTAAGCGTTTTTCAAGTGGTTTATGCCTCCATATTTCACTCTACTTTTGACGTAGCTTGTTTAGTAATTGATTCCATGATCTGTTCAAATCCATGTAATTTGATGGGTTTGTCCTTACACGGTTGCTCTATTGTGACCAGCATATAAATGTTATTGTCTGAGGTTATTGATTCTATAAGTTGCTGGCCTGATTATGATCACTCTGTAGGCGTTGGCCAAAATGATGTGGAATGTACCTCTTAATGAACTCTTATGCGTTCAGAGTTCTGATGCCCACTTCTCACTTTTTGTTCATTACTGTCTCTCTTAGTGCTAATGGTATCTGAATGCTTCAAAATAATCATTTGAATTTTGATGTTGTTCGCATGTGGATTATCAACTTACTGATGTCTTCCCTATCGAAGTAGTTCTGCACAATTTTGGGATTAGGTTGCTTTGTAAATCGATGTCGCCATAAAAATTTCTCCCTTGGATAAGTGCCCTATTAGATTACATCCTGCAGTGAGACTGCACAAAACGCAAAGAACCTTTCATGACCATTGTAATGTCTCAATAGAGAATGCACCATTTGGAGCACAAAGAAAACTCAGCAAGCCATGGCCCATCAGTGCGGCTGCAGCAGAACTAATGATTTATATTAAACATCCAATTGGATCGTGCAGTTTCTATATATGGCTCTTTTGTTAACCGAAGACACCCGGGCATCATAGGCAGCACCTATTGAACTTGTCAATCATGTGATGATGCTCAAGGTAACCTAGAAAGAGTGGAGGTGAATTAGAGTACAAAGATGTAGCTGAAGCTGATCAATTGACAAAGCTTCTGTAATGCAGCAACTATTTGATCCACAAGATAACAGTAAATGTAAAGAATGATACCTTACAAGTTCTGGGTGATAAGAACTTTTTGATGTAATGCATCCTGAGATTAACAGCGCTGCTGCTTTGTTCTAAATATTTGGTGCGGTGATCTGGCATTGAAGATTAACTGCACTTAAGGCAACAGAGTTGGCCGAGTTGGACTTCATCAAATCAACTAGTAGGAGGCCCTTTTGCTGCCCATTTCCAAATTAGGTCACTATCTAGGGGTAATTCTTGCAGGCTAGGAAATTGAAGCAAGGAGGGATAGACTAATGATTTTCTAACTTTTTAGGTTAAAGCTTTTAAGTAAGGGTTGAAAAAGAAACTTGATCAGGAAACCTCAATATTTGTATTAAGGCTGGATTCAGCTCAGAACTAGTGTTTCAATGCTGAAAGTATCCCCTGGAAAAGCCTGAGTTTCTTCCTGCTGCGATTGCAATAATGTTTACTGAAATGTGAACTCACCATGAAAGAAATTACAATACCACAATAGTTTCAAGAATCAGAAAGGTTGACATATGGACGTTGATGAAGTTAACCGCAATCATGCTATATGTTGATGCTTCAGAATATGAGCAGGGGTATTGCATCCTAAAATAATCGTCTTTGCTAAAACGAGATGTGATGACGCCCGATCACTGGTCCTGAACGTCGGGAGAAGGAGGCAGATTGATTAACGGATCTTTGTCTTGCCGGGCTACCTGCAAAAAGTTCAAGGACCGGAGGGATGCTCCGGTGGGGACCCTTCGACGCTCAAGTTAGCAACCGAGGTCACAGCTGAGGAAGAGCTCGAATGAGCTCCTTTTTGATGAAAAGATCCCTAAGGAGGAGGAATTCCTCTCTGGGTCTTGGGATAGCAATCCTCTGAGTTCTTTTTTCTCTCGTCCCTGATTATTGAGTGAATTCACCTTTTATAAGGGGTTGACGCTTGCATAACCACGTGGGATTCTGTAAAAAAGGAATGTCCATGGAGTTCTTGGGGGTTGCGTGAATCTGGGCTGGTTGGTGGGTCCTGTCCCATCAAAGAGGAAAAAAACGGCGGTTGGTAGGCTACGTTCCATCAGCCAGTGGGGCTATCGGGTAGTTGGGTCCAGTCCCATCAGCGGCGTGGCCATTGGGTGGTTGGATCTGGCGTTGTCAGGTGGCGCGGATCAGAAAGGTGGTGGCCTGAACCGTCAGGACTGTACTGGGGCTGACTTGGAGAAATTGGGGGCGTCTCGACCCTTCTGAGGGGTCGAGGCTGAGTCGGGCCGGCCAGGGATGGTTAGGGCCAACTCTACCGACCAAGAGGTGCCGGGGCAGGGCCGACCAGGAATGGTCGGGGCCGACTCTGCGGGCTCGGAGATGCCGGGCTGATCAGAAATGGTCGGGGCTGACTCAGCGGGCTGGGAGACGCCGGGGCCGATCGGGGCCGACTAGGAATGGTCGGGGCCGACTCGGCGGGCTAGGAGACGCCGGGGCCGAGCGGGGCCGACCAGGAATGGTCGGGGCCGACTCGGCGGGCTCGGAGGCGCCGGGGCCGATCAGGGCCGACCAGGAATGGTCGGGGCCGACCCAGCGGGCTCGGAGATGCCGAGGCCGATCGGGGCCGACCAGGAATGGTCGGGGCTAACCCGGTGGGCTAGGAGACGCCGGGGCCGACAGGAATGGTCGGGGTCGACTCGGCGGGATGGGAGACGCCGGGGCCGAGCGGGGCTGACTAGGAATGGTCGGGGCTGACCCGGCGGGCTCGGAGGCGCCGGGGCCGATCGGGGCCGACCAGGAATGGTCGGGGCCGACCCGGTGGGCTCGGAGATGCCGGGGCCGACCAGGAATGGTCGGGGCCGACTCGGCGGGCTTGGAGATGCCGGGGCCGATCGGGGCCAACCAGGAATGGTCGGAGCCGACTCGGCGGGCTGGGAGACGCCGGGGCCGATCGGGGCCGACAAGGAATGGTCAGGGCCGACTCGGCGGACTTGGAGATCCCGGGGCCGACCAGGAATGGTTGGGGCCGACTCGGCGGGCTTGGAAATGGGAGCTGCATTAATATCTTACCAAAATGCCCTTGTGGCTGTACCAGCCACATCAGATGCCCCCCTGCCTCTAAGCACTAAGGACCACATGCCTGCAGTCCTTCAGGCGAAAGGGGTGCGAAAATTCAAAAAATGATTGCCTCCTTAGTGCGCTTTCAATGGCCTGATGAGCTGGCGCTTCGTCCCGAGGTATGGTCGCTTCGAAGATCTCCGGCAATCATGCGGTAGGTAGGGGCTGACGTTGGCGCCGGACGCTCCGAAGAGGGAGTTCATTGAAGAATGAAAAAAGGCAAGGGTCATCATTGCTTCTCCGCTTTCTATGCTCTGCGATTGGTCGGGGATCACGCTCCTTGGGATGAATCGAGGTGGCACGTCTCGGGCGCAGGCAAAATTTCTGGCTGACAGCCCGTGGCGCAATAGAGGTGCGCCACGTGACAGGATCTCAAGCGTCGTTGGTCGGAGATGGAGGGTATAAAAGTGTTTCAAGAGCTTGAGGAAGCTTTTACGCTGCTATTGCTTTCTTCTACTTCTTCTTCCCTGAGCTCTTCTGCGACCTGAGTCCTTCTAACTCTCAAGTTAGTTTCATCCTTTACCTCACCCATGGACCGTCGCACCGTCAGGGAGGGTAAGAGCCCGTAGAAGAGTCTTCCCATACCAGTGGCGAAAACCGGGTCCCTTTAGCTAGCCAAATGCCTAGGCCGGTGTGTAGCATCACCATCCGCGACCGATCGAGTGCGATAGCACCTCCATCCACCTCAGGTTCCCCTATTAGGGCGGTCCATGTGTCCTCCCGCCGTCCGGCGCTTCCTACGGCGGTGAGTTCTAATCCAGCAGGTCCAGCGGGGGTGGCCTCAACCATGACCCCTAAGGATGTAGAGGCCGTTAGGGATAAGTACCTGGTCCCTGATTTCATCAGCCTGTCCGCGCCGGGGCTCGAAGATAGGGTGACCTCTGACCACCCTGGTCGGGTCGCTTATATGAGAAGTTCTTCCGATGCTGACTGCACCTTCCTTTCCATCCTTTTTTCCTAAACCTTTTAGATAGGTATAGGTTAGTGCCGGGCAGTTGACTCCGAATTCGATTCGGATCATCTGCGCTTTCGTTATCCTTTGCTACTTCCAGGAGGCCCGGCCAGGGCTGTCTTTGTTCCGAGCTTTCTATAAGCTCCGCCATCAGGGTGAGGGGGCATGGTGGGCATTTACCGCCAGGCCAGGTAGAGCCTTCCCTTTAGGTCTTCCGTCCAAAATTAGGGGATGGAAACCCCGATTCCTTTTGCCCATGTCGAGGGGTCAGGGCTGCTTGGAGGGAGCCAGACACTAGTCCCAATGATGACTCCGTCGTAAGGGATAGGGATAAGGAACTATTAACCCAATTGTCCAATTGCAAAATCCCTAGCTACAAGGAACTTCTGTCCGAGGAGAACCTGGTAGAGGCTGAGTTGGCCCCGGCGGTCGGTGAGCTTGATGCCTGACTTCTTCTGTCTCACCCTAGGATTTGCTGTACGCCGTTGCTAATGTTTGTCAAATTTTTGCTGCAGCGATGAAGGTCTCCGCCAGCGATTTCGAGGCTGTCCTGAAGCAAAAGAGGCAGGCGGCCGGAGAGACGTCCAGGCCAGCAAAGAGGATCCGACGAAGGGAGTCGACCAGGTCGACAGAAGCCCTCACAGCCCCGGCGCCTGCAGAAGAGCCGACTGAGAAGAAGCCGGTCAGAGTGGTCCCGGGGTCGGCCGGGGCCGAAGTTGAAGAAGGGGAGATTCTGGCCACCACCGAACCGACGGGGCGGGTCACAATCGCCATCGGCCCTCCGGCTGCTGCAGAGCCGGAGATTGAGAATGCTCCCCCAACCGCCGGCGAGGGGGAGCCAGCCACCAGGGAGCCCTCGGCTAGGGCAGAGGCGGCCAAGAAGCGGGGAGGCGAGCCGAGGAGCTCATCCCGCCAACCGGCGCGTTGCCCGACCTGTCCCCAAGCTGAAGGTCCACAAGAGGGACAGACGCGGCTGGTCCCCACAATCGGCTCAATGGCGGACGCTACACAAGCCGCCCGCCTTCTGTCAGGAGTTCGGACCATCGAGTTCGAAGAGGAGATGCAGGGATTGAGCCACTCCGCACTCTTGGATATAGTAATGGTTGCTGTTGTCCAAGTAATTTTTGAGCTCTCCTCATTTCCTTTGATGTTTCCATTTCCTATGGTTAACATGCTTTCTTTGCTACAGATGGCCAACGACGCAATCGGCCTTCGCGAGGCGTTGGCCCATTCCTCAAATACAATTGTCAAGGCCATGGCGTGGGCCGACAAATACAAGAAAGAGAGCATGGCGCAGTCTCAAAGCCTTGCTCGTCTTCACCAAGAGGCCTCGGCCTGGGAGGAGAGTCTGGCCGGCCGATTGAGGGAGGTGGAGAACCGGGCCTCCGCAGCTGAGGCCAAGATGGAGCTGGCCTCTGAAAAGTTGAAGGCCGCCGCGGCATAGAATGAGGAGTTGGCCCGACGGCTTCAACACGCCGAGGAGGAAGCCCGAGCCGCTGCGGAGAGGGCAGCTGCCGCGGAGAAGGTGACGATGGAGGCGGCCTCGGAGAAGGCCGGAGTGGTGGCCTGTGCTGATGAGGCCAGTGCCCGTGCTGAAGAGGCTGACGATAGGGCTTGGGAGGCCGAGGCATGAGCCAAGGAGGCCGAGGCCAGGGCGCAACGGGCTGAGGCCGAGGCGGAGCAGGCCATCCCCAACTATAAGGCCTCGCCGTAGTTCAAGCAGGAAGTCATCGAGGCCGGCCTCGATGCTTATGTCCAAGGCTTCGAGATGTGCAAGGTTAAGGTATCTGCGGCCCTCGAGATCAACATCTCTGAGCTTGATGACATCCGGCCTGGGGAGTCTGACGAGGAGCCAGCAGAGAAGGAGGACGAGAAGAAGCCCGGCCTAGGCGAACCTTGAGGATCCACCGCCCATTCTTCTTTTTCTTTGATTCATGTAACCGGCCTTAGGCCAAATTTTGTACCTTCCTTCAATTGTTAATGAAGAAAAAAATTTTGTCGAAATTTCTTTACTTTCCACTTCATCTATTCCTTCTTCTTTTGGGAAAATGTCTTACTGCGCACTAACAATTGAACGGGTCCCGTACCTATTGATAAAGGAGGGAGGGCTTTCCTTCTGAAATGTTGTTTTTTTTTTACTTTAAAGTTGCGCATATTGACAATGTCGTAGCCGAATCGCAGTTTTGGACTGGCCAATGCTCGAATGCGTCTCCAAGATGTAAGCCGGCTATGCGGAAGGTCACTTAAGATGCCTTATGTTGTTGTAGATTGTTCGAAGGTGGACTCATCTGCGCATGAATCCTCCGAAGGCTTGGAATGATCCACGGGCGACTTAGTGTTAAGATTAATCATGAAGGCGCTAGGACCAACCAGAGATGGTCAGGGCTGACTCGGCCAATTTAGAGATGCCGAGGCTGAGTGGGGTTGACCGGGGAGGCCTACGCCGACTCGGTCAATATTGGAGATGCCTGGGCCGGTTGGGGCTGACCAAGAAAGGTCGGGACCGAGCCGGCCGGCTCGGGTATGCGAGGGCCAAACAGGGCCCTTTAGAGCCGTCTCGACCTTTGAACCACCTCGGGGGTTTGTGTGCCGTCCGAGTGGCGACTTGACCGGGTACAGAGCTGTTAGGGTCTTAACCGACTCGGAGGCACCGCCGTGCCGGGGCCGAGTGGTGTCTCGTTAGCCACGATGCTGGCGAGTTCCTTTTGAACCACCTTGGGGGTTTGTGTACCACCCGAGTGGCAACTCTACTGGGTACAAAGCTGTTAGGGTCTTAACCGACTCGGGGGCACCGCCATGCTGGGGCCGAGTGTGTCCCGTTAGCCACGATGCCGGCTAGCTCCTTTTAAACTACCTCGAGGGTTTGTGTGCTGCCCGAGTAGCGACTCGATCAGGTACGGAGCTGTTAGGGTCTTAACCGACTCGGGGGCACCGCCGTGCCGGGGCTGAGTGGTGTCCCGTTAGCTGCGATGCCGGCGAGCTCCTTTTGAATCATCTCGGGGTTGTGTGCTGCCCAAGTGGCGACTCAACCGGGTACGAAGCTGTTAGGGTCTTAACCGACTCGGGGGCACCGCCGTGCCAAGGCCAAGTGGTGTCCCATTACCCGCGATGCCGGTGAGCTCCTTTTGAACCATCCGGGGGTTTGTGTGTCGCCTGAGTGGCAACTCGATCGGGTACGGAGCTGTTAGGGTCTTAACCGACTCAGGGGCACCGCCGTGCCGGGGCCGAGTGGTGTCCCGTTAGCCGCGATGTCGGCGAGCTCCTTTTGCGAGATCTGGTCCTTGGATACAGGGTAGAATAGGCTGAGACGTTGGAAGGGACCCCTTTATTACTCATATTCCAGGGGAATACATTATTGGTAATATTGACGGAGGTTATCCGCATTCCAGGTACGCAAAATAAGTCTTCCATCGAGCTCTTCTAGTTTGTATGCCCCCTGGTGAAGTGTCTCGATGACGCGATAGGGACCCTCCCAGTTAGGGGATAGCTTGCCCCCCTCCGTAGGCTTGGATACCTCAGCCTTCCTCAAAACCAAGTCTCCACAGCGAAAGACCTTGGGACGAACTCGGGCATTGTAGTACTTGGCCACTCACTGACGAAATTTTGCTATGCGCAGCCTCGCCCGGTCATGTGCTTCATCGATGAAGTCTAGATTAGCCTGTATCAGTGCGGAGTTGCTTTCCTCGTTGAAGGACTCCATGCATGGACTGGGCAGTCCAATCTCAACGGGAATGACGGCTTCAGATTCGAAGATGAGACTGAAGGGAGTCTCGTTCGTCAGGGCCCTGGGGGTCGTGTGGTAAGCCCAAATCACACTGGGGAGTTTCTCCACCCATCGACCCTTAGACCCGTCCAGCCGGGTCCTGAGCCCTCTGAGAATGGTGCGGTTCATGACCTCAGCCTCTTCGTTGGTCTGGGGGTGGCCGACAGAGGTGAATCGGTGATGAATGCCTAGCTCATCACAGAAAGTCTTAAATGCTTCATTGTTGAATTGTCGGCCGTTGTCTGTGACGAGGGTATGAGGTAGGCCAAAACGGCATATGATCGACTTCCAGAAGAAGGCTTTGACCTTACTTTCAGTGATCTTAGCCAGCGCCTCGACCTCGACCCATTGGTGAAGTAGTCGATGGTGACTAGCAAGAATCTCTGCTGCCCTAAAGCTGGGGGTAATGGCCCGAGGATGTCCATTTCCCATTGAGCGAAAGGCCAGGGGACCGAGAGCGGGTTCAGCGGGGTGGACGGTTGATGCTGGATGTACGTGTGGCGCTGACAACCATCACACTTCTGAACTAGTTTGGCCGCATCCTCCTTCATAGTGAGCCAGAAGTATCCCTGACGGAGAGCCTTCTAGGCTAGGGACCTGCCCCCCAGATGATTCCCAGATGCCTTCGTAGATTTCTCTGAGGATGTAGTCGGCGTCGTGGGTCCTACACACTTGAGCAAGGGGTAGGAGAATGACCTTTTGTATAGACGCCCGTCTAGGAGGACAAATTTGGAGGCCCTCCACCTTAGTAGCCTGGCTTCATTGCGATCATCAGGGAGAGTGCCGTCAGTGAGATAGCGGACGTAGGTATCCATCCATGTGGGCTCTTGGGTGAGCGGGAGGACTTCCTCACCATCCTCCATGCTGGGCCTTTCTAAGTATTCGATGTAAGGGTCCCTTGCCATGCCGTCGGCAGAGGTAGCCAGACAAGAAAGAATGTCGGCCTTGGCATTCTCACTCCGGGAATGTAACTGATACTGAAGTAAGCTAAGGGGGAGGTCAAGAGCCAAACCTTGCCCAAGTACCGAGTCATAACAGGGTCATGCACCTTGTACTCTCCGATGATTTGCCCGGAGATGAGTTGCGAGTCTGTGAAAGCCCTGAGACGCTTATTCTGAACTCCTGGGCTAGCCTTAATCCGGCCAATAGGGCTTCATACTCAGCTTGATTATTGGTGGCCTCGAAAAGAAACCGCAGGGTGCATTCTGTCCTCTCACCGCTCGGTCCGACGAGAATGAGGCCGGTGCACTTCCCTGAGAGTTCAACGCGCCGTCCACATGAAGGATCCAAGTTTCTCCATCCGCTTGGTTTGGGCTCGCGCTGTTCATTGGTAACTTCCTCGTCGCCTCATCCGTCCAAGTGCACTCAACCAGGAAGTCTATTAAAACTTGGGACTTTAGGCCGGTCGTGCCTGGAAGGAGAGGTCGAACTCTCCTAGCTTGATGGCCCATTTGGCGAGTCGGCCTGAGGTATCCGGACGGGCCAGGATGGCTCAGAGGGGCTGGTCCGTGAGCACCACGATGGGATGGGCTTGAAAGTATGGGCGGAGACGTCGGGCGGAGACTATTAGGGCGAAGATAACTTTCTATGTCTTGGAGTACCTAACTTCTGCGTCATGGAGGACTTTGCTCACATAATAGACGGGTCTCTGGGTCCCGTCAGTGTCGAGACACACCAAGACCAAACTAACGGCCTCCGGAGAGCGGCAAGGTAGAAGAAAAGGCTTTTTCCATCCCTTGGCTTAGACAGGAGCGGCGGGGAGGACAGAAATGCCTTCAAACCCGTCGAAGGCTCTCTGGCAGTCGTCTGTTCACTCGAAGCTGCTCACCTTCCGCAGGGCCTTGAAGAAGGGTAAACACCTCTCGGCCGATTTGGAGAGGAAACGACTCAGAGCCGCCACNAGCTCCCCCTCCTCTCTGGGGCCACCGACAGCACACCTGCACACTTGTGGTAATCGGATAGAGTTTTACTAGTCTTTATGTAGCGCTCCATAAAGAGCTAGAGAACCCCAACTAATTATCATAAGTGGCAGACACACGAAAACACATCCTGTTAAAAACTTTTCATTTTCATCTCAATTATATACACAAATCACCCAATCAACATTAAGCATCAACCTGCTCAGATAATATTTTTCATGACATTCCTCAGGCAGTTTACAAGATCACATTCACATTCGACATTAAAATCCTAAGTGCACACATCATGCTCATAATTTTCTCCAAAACATAAGTCTCGTATTCATATCCAAAAAGGTCTAAAACATCATTACATCCCACTGTACACATACACATATACAAAATACAATTATCAAACCACACTCTCTCAATATACAAGGCTAGCATTTATACACTCTTGCATCCAAGCAAGCTTCACCAGCTAAGGGTCCTGTCCTGCTTATCTTGTGATCCTGGCAGAAATACTCACTGATCTGAAAGAACATTTAAATCATAGAGGGATGAGACCTAAGTCCCAGTGACTGGATAACCATCTAACTATGGAGAAATAGAGAACCATAACCTCTTAATTTCAATCGTATGCTGAAACTATTTAACTTGTACAACTCAAAGTACATTTTTAACATGATATCAGATAAAATAAAATGTAGCTTATTCTTCAAATAACATATCAGTACTGGAATACTCTATAATAACTCTTCACTGAAAGATAACTCATTAAAATAAAACTTCATGCATTACAATATGAAGATATGCATTCTTTATCTACAACCCAGACTCCCATCAGGATCTGCTTGCCCACTGGCATCTCAAGTAAGCTCTCCCTCTCGGGATAACTATTTGGCCCATTGGCCCTTTTTATATCACAACATATGCTTTTAGATCTCATGATGCTGGGCTGTGTGTGTAATGCCTCTGAGGTACCACCCTACAGTCGCCCTTCTGTAGGTGTACTCTCATCGGGTGCGTGACTAGCAACAGGATCCCCGCACAAATAGCACCCCTTACCCGTGCGGTTCACCTGGCAAAGTGCTTTGTTCCTTAACCCTGGAACCTCGGGTTTTCTCTCTGCCCCCACGGGCTATATATAGTAATCAGCTCCACTGAGCTATGATTCATGCCCCCACGGGCTGCTCACAACCAGCCCCACTGGCCTGGTTAGGCATGCACTCACCCCTGATTCTGGGGTTCATCGTACGATCTGTTCGCAAGGAGGTGCCGGCTCGATAGTAGTGTGCAATGCTCATGCTACAGTACAGTCTAAAGGGTGATCAGCCCCCTAGCTGCCTGATGCTCAGTATGACTCATACATCATTTGTAAAGCTTTATCATGCAAATATGCCATGTATACATTAAAAATTCCCTCATCGAAACTCATGCTTATGTGTTTATGCTCAAAACTCATTTATCAGATTATCATATACTAGGTTCTCATTTCTCATATTTAAAACATACATAATACTGCTAAACATAACATACCATAACTAGGTATTAATCTCATTATACTAGCTCAAATTAACCTCTCATTGCTAGATGAGAAATCCACTCACCTTAGTAGGTTACTCCTCGACTGGTACAACTGGTACTCAACTCTGGTATTCGGCTCCCTGGAATAACCCTCTTGACCTACGTCAACATACAGATACAATAGCTATTAGGATTACCTCCACACGAGGTTTTCCCACGAACCATGCATGCATACATGATCTATCCTCTAATATCTCATTATTTTCTTCCACCCTTTCTCTACTCAAGATTACTTCTACTATTACCTCAAAATACACTAATCTAAGAAAATCTAAAGTCATACAAGATCTAGGGAAGCTATAGCTTACCTGGAGTCGAGCACAAACCCCAAGCTTCCCTTTCCCTTTCTTTCTTCCTTTTTTCTTCTTCTTCTTCTTCCTCTTCCTCTCTTTCTCCTCTTCTTTCTCTCTTTCTTTCTTTCTTTCTTTTCTCTGGCTGAACCCACGTTTCCCTTTTTCTCTAATGACTTGGGGACCAAGTCATTGGAAACTTAAGGGTTAAGGCATGCCAAATCTCCCTTTTGCCCTCAAACACTCTTAACGCACGCTTTTTGGAAAACACGTGGCTCACTTATAACCATGATATTTTGCCCTTAGATTTTCTTTCCAAGTTGCCCTTAACACAATTGCAATTGACATCGGAGCCTTTTCCCATTTTGCCCCTGATATAGCATTTTTTTAATCGATTTATAGCCCAGATCATCTTTTTACTTAAATCGATACTTTTATGTAACATTTCTAAGAAAAGACTTTACCAGCTTGAAGAACTCGATTTTAGAAATCCAACGGTTCAAACGGCATCCAAATCGGACTTGAAACGGATTAAATATGAATTTCTCAAGATTTAACTCAGAAAAACCTGCCGTCGCGGAGTCGGCTCGAACAGATTGGAGTCGGCTCGAGCAGAAATAGGGTCGACTCCAGAAAAGTAGGGGTCGACTCCTGAAAAGTAGGGGTCGACTCCAGCTCTGCAGGGGTCGACTCCTAAGCGTGCCGAAAGTTTAAAACCGTGCCGGAGTCGACTCCACTCCAATTAGAGTCGACTCCAACCACTAAAAACATCATTTTAGGATAAAACTCAAACTAAACTTGATTTTTCTTGTGATTTAAACCCATTAAACTTAAGTCTCTCAATTTCTTAAATCAAACTCATTAACATTTAGAAATATACTTATTTACTCCAAAATTTCTTCTCTTTACATTTATCAAAAGGCCAACACACCCATATTTCACTGAAACTTTCTGACTTTCATTTAAATGAAAATGCCATAGATTACAAGGTTTTCAGGATGTTACAATTCTCCCCCTCTTAAGAAATTTCGTCCTCGAAATTTAGCTAGATATATTTTCAAATAGATGGGGGTACTTCAATCTCATCTCATCCTCTCGCTCCCATGTAGCCTCCTCTTTTTGATGATTTAACCATTGCACCTTAACTAATGGAATTCTTTTACTGCGGAGCTGCTTAATCTCCCTACTCAAGATCTTCACTGGTTCTGTTGCAAATGATAAATCCCCCTGTAACTCTATAGTCTCAGACTGAATCACATGAGAGGAATCCGGCACATACCTCCTAAGCATTGATACATGAAATACATTATGAATCTGAGATAACTCTGGAGGTAAAGCCAATCTATAAGCTAGTGTCCCAACTCTTTCCAGAATTTCATAGGGTCCAATATACCTGGGACTCAACTTGCCTTTCTTTCCAAATCTCATAATACCTCGCCAAGGAGATACCTTCAGAAAGACTCTATCTCCAACCTCAAACTTTACCTCTCTATGCTTTTTATCTGCATAGCTCTTCTGTCTATCCTGGGCTGCCTTTAATTTAGCTCTTATAATTTTAACTTGATCTGCTGTAAGCTGCACTAACTCAGGGCCTAACAGCCTTCTCTCTCCCTCCTCATCCCAACACACTGGAGTTCTACATTTTCTCCCATACAAGGCCTCATATGGTGCCATATCAATGCTAGAATGGTAGCTGTTATTGTAAGCAAACTCTATTAAAGGTAGATGATCATCCCAGCTACCAGAAAATTCCATGACACAAGCTCTCAGCATATCCTCCAGTGTCTGGATGGTTCTTTCTGACTGACCATCGGTTTGGGGATGAAATGCTGTACTGAACCTCAATTTAGTCCCCAAAGCTTTCTGTAATTCTGCCCAAAATTGAGATGTGAACCTTGGATCTCTATCTGATACTATCGATACTGGCACACCATGCCTACTCACAATTTCATGCACATATAATTCTGCTAATCTATCCAAGGTAAAGACAATCTTAATAGGCAGAAAATGAGCAGACTTAGTCAATCTATCAACTATCACCCATATAGCATCATTGCCCCTTCTGGTCTTTGGGAGTCCTACAACGAAATCCATAGTTATATGCTCCCACTTCCACTCTGGCACAAACAGAGGCTGAAGCTTTCCAGCTGGACACTGATGTTCAGCCTTAATCTGCTGACACACCAAACACTTAGATACATACTCAGCTATCTCCTTTTTCATACCATTCCACCAGTAATTCTGTTTGATAGTTCTATACATCTTAGTACTACCTGGATGCATTGAATAAGCTGAGCTATGTGCTTCCCTTAAAATCTGATCTTTCACTGATTCCACAGCTGGCACACAAACTCTGCCCTTGAATAATAACACTCCATCACCTCTAACAGAAAACTCTGACTGAGACCCACTCTGAATTAAATCTCTAGCTTTAAGCAAATGTAGATCTAGCAACTGAGCTTCTCTTATTTCTTCTAGCATTTGGGGTCTCACTCTGAAAGTAGCCAACAAGGCTCCTGATTCTTCTACAGCTAGCTCTGCATCTAACCTCCTTAACTCAATCATCAAGGGTAGCTGTACGGTTCTGATAGAAGCCAATGTGGCCATAGACTTTCGACTCAAGGCATCAGCCACAACATTAGCTTTCCCTGGGTGATACTCAATAGTGCAATCATAGTCTTTAATCAATTCAATCCATCTTCTCTGCCTTAAATTCAATTCCTTCTGGGTCAGAATATATTTCAAGCTCTTATGATCAGTAAATATCTGGCATCTTCTTCCATACAAGTAGTGCCTCCAAACCTTCAATGCAAATATAACAGCAGCTAACTCCAAATCATGGGTGGGGTAATTCTTTTCATGGGATCTCAACTGTCTAGATATATAAGCCACTACTTTCCCATTCTGCATTAAAACACACCCCAAACCCTTCAATGAGGCATCACTATAGATCACATAATCACTGGCACTATCAGGTAGTATTAGGATTGGGGCTGAGGTTAATCTCTTTTCAATTCATCCATACTCTTCTGGCATTCATTAGACCAATCAAACTTGATATTCTTTCTAAGCAGCTTAGTCATAGGAGAAGCCAAAATCGAGAAATTTTCTATAAATCTTCTATAATATCCTGCTAACCCCAAGAAACTCCTCACCTCAGTCTGATTGGTAGGTGATACCCAATTTACTATAGCTTCAATCTTTTGAGGATCTACCATAATACCTTTGGCTGAAACTACATGTCCCAAGAACTTTACCTCATCCAGCCAAAATTCACTTTTACTAAACTTTGCATATAATTGCTTTTCTCTTAATATCTGCAAAACTGTCCTCAGATGCTGTTCATGCTCTTCACTACTTCTAGAATAAATCAAGATGTCATCAATGAATACTATCACAAATTTATCTAGATACTCTTGAAATACTTGATTCATCAGACCCATAAAAGCAGCTGGAGCATTTGTCAAGCCAAATGGCATTACCAAGAACTCATAATGACCATATCTGGTCCTGAAAGCAGTCTTAGATATATCCTCATTCTTTATTCTCAATTGATGATACCCAGATCTCAGATCAATCTTTGAAAACACTGCTGCCCCCTGCAGCTGATCAAACAAATCATCGATCCTTGGCAATGGATAATTGTTTCTAATGGTCACCTTGTTCAACTGTCTATAGT
The DNA here is from genome assembly GCA_900491605.1 of Calamus simplicifolius. Lineage (NCBI taxonomy): Eukaryota > Viridiplantae > Streptophyta > Magnoliopsida > Arecales > Arecaceae > Calamus > Calamus simplicifolius. The sequence goes on along the minus strand of UESW01004240.1, from coordinate 882,070 downwards.
CTATACACAACCTCAAGGTACCATCCTTTTTCTTCACAAACAACACTGGTGCACCCCATGGTGATATACTGGGTCTAATAAACCCTTTATCCAATAATTCTTGTAACTGACTTTTCAATTCTTTCAATTCAACTGGAGCCATTCTATAAGGTGCCCTGGCTATTGGTCTGGTATCTGGGGCTAGATCTATACTGAAATCAAATCCTCTGTCAGGAGGTAACCCTGGCAGCTCCTCAGGAAATACATCTGAAAAATCCCTTACCACAGGGATATTCGTCAGCTCTAAACCATTGCCCTCTAGGCTCACTGCACAAGCTAAATAGGCTTCACATCTCTTTGCTAGCATTCTATTGGCTGACAGAGCTGAAATCACTCCTGAGGGTAACCCCCTCCTATCACCAACAAAACAGACCTCTCTATCATCAGAAGTTTGTAACATCACCTCCTTCCTTAAGCAATCTACTCTGGCTCTATGCACAGATAGCCAATCCATCCCCAAAATGGCATCAAACTCTTTCAACCTCAAAGGAATCAAATCTGCTGCTAATTTCTGACTCCACAGAAATATCACAACCTCTATACACTTGGTCTGCTATAAAAGGCCTCCCTACGGGCATAGATACTACCAACTGACTACCCAACTGGCCCACATCTCTAACTAGATGCTTAGCAAACTCACATGAGATAAATGAATGCGTAGATCCAGAATCAATTAAAATATAAGCATCATGATTATCGATGGGTAGCATACCTGTCACCACATCAGGATCAATCTGAGCCTCCTGTCTGGTCATGGCAAACACTCTGGCCTCGGCTCTCGGAATACTGGATGACCCTCCTGGCTGATTAACATTAGGCCCCACCTGACTGGCTGAAGCCACAACACTACCATCACCCCTCCTACTAGGCTGTCCCCTTGGCATTACTGGCCCCTGAGGAAGCCCACCAGCCTGCTGCCCTCTCCTAGGGCAATCTCTCTTCAGGTGACCTAGATCACCACAAATATAACATCCCTTATTGCCCCTCCTACATTCTCCCAAATGAAGTTTTCCACATACATTACATGGGGTATATTTCTCCCTCCACCAGAAGGACGACCCTGCTCCCCTACATCACCAGACACCCTGCTGGTGGCAACCTGAGGCACACCCCCATAAGGCTTTCTTTGAACTGGGCTAGATGCTGACACAGATACTGATCTCTGCCCACATCACCAGGGGCTCTAAACCCAGAATAAAACTGTCCAGTCCTCTGGGGTTTCTTAAATGGCTGAGTCCCTCCCGGAGCAGAAGAATAACTAGGAGCACTTCTTTTCATTCTATCCTGCCTCCTACTCATATATTCTTTTTCAATCTCCTCGGCTTTGAGTGCTCCCTGCACCAACTCAGAGTAACTATTGTAGGTCTGCATACAGGTCTTGGCTTTAATAGGGAGATTCAATCCATCCTGGAATAGTCGACATCTCTCCCTCTCATCAGCCACCAAGGCCCTAGCAAACTGAGATAACTCCACAAAAGTGGCTTCATAATCTGCCACGGACATCCTCCCCTGAGTCAGACAAAGGAAATCCCTCCTCTTCTGATCCCTATAAATCTCAGAATAATATTGCTGATGAAATTCTCTTCTAAAATTTTCCCATGTCAACTCCACTCCCTGGGGCTGCCTGCCCTGAATAGATCTCCACCAACTCTGGGCTCTACCCTCCAGTAAAAAGGTGGCAATACTCAGCCTCTGCTCCTCAGAGCATCCCATCACATCAAATACTCTCTCGATCCTCTGCAGCCATGCCCCGGCCTGAATAGGATCAGTAGTTCCCTGGAACTCCAGAGCCCCTAACTTTCTGGCTCTTTCCACATTCCTCACAACCTCAGTATTTTTAGATGGAAGGCTAGAACTAGCACCCACAGCTGCTACCACAGCCTGAGTAATCATGCCTACCAACTCTGACATACTAGGCCCCTGAGTCTGTACTCGAGATGGGTCTACTGGCACAGGGGTAATAGACTGTGAAGAAGACTCTGGCATCTGCTCTGAAGATGCCCTCACTCTAGCCTCCTTAGATACTGGCTCGGTGGAATCACTAGAAGCCATTCTATCAATTTGACTTCTTCTAACTGACCTTCTGAGTCTACTTTGACCTTTGCTTCTATCCTGCCTGAAGATTGCTCTGTCTCTCTAGATGCCTTTGTAGTAATCGTCCTACAAGACATTATTCATTACATCAGTTTCATCATTCAATAGCTATAATCATAAACATTCAATCATCCTAGACTCATACTCATACTTATTCCCCTAGGACCTAATAACCTAGGGCTCTGATACCAAAACTTGTCAGCTCCCCCTCCTCTCTGGGGCCACCGACAGCACACCTGCACACTTGTGGTAATCGGATAGAGTTTTACTAGTCTTTATGTAGCGCTCCATAAAGAGCTAGAGAACCCCAACTAATTATCATAAGTGGCAGACACACGAAAAACATCCTGTTAAAAACTTTTCATTTTCATCTCAATTATATACACAAATCACCCAATCAACACTAAGCATCAACCTGCTCAGATAATATTTTTCATGACATTCCTCAGGCAGTTTACAAGATCACATTCACAATCGACATTAAAATCCTAAGTGCACACATCATGCTCATAATTTTCTCCAAAACATAAGTCTCGTATTCATATCCAAAAAGGTCTAAAACATCATTACATCTCACTGTACACATACACATATACAAAATACAATATCAAACCACACTCTCTCAATATACAAGGCTAGCATTTATACACTCTTGCATCCAAGCAAGCTTCACCAGCTAAGGGTCCTGTCCTGCTTATCTTGTGATCCTGGCAGAAATACTCACTGATCTGAAAGAACATTTAAATCATAGAGGGATGAGACCTAAGTCCCAGTGACTGGATAACCATCTAACTATGGAGAAATAGAGAACCATAACCTCTTAATTTCAATCGTATGCTGAAACTATTTAACTTGTACAACTCAAAGTACATTTTTAACATGATATCAGATAAAATAAAATGTAGCTTATTCTTCAAATAACATATCAGTACTGAAATACTCTATAATAACTTTTCACTGAAAGATAACTCATTAAATAAAAATCCATGCATTACAATATGAAGATATGCATTCTTTATCTACAACCCAGACTCCCATCAGGATCTGCTTGCCCACTGGCATCTCAAGTAAACTCTCCCTCTCGGGATAACTATTTGGCCCATTGGCCCTTTTTATATCACAACATATGCTTTTAGATCTCATGATGCTGGGCTGTGTGTGTAATGCCTCTGAGGTACCACCCTACAGTCGCCCTGTAGGTGTACTCTCATCGGGTGCGTGACTAGCAACAGGATCCCCGCACAAATAGCACCCCTTACCCGTGCGGTTCACCTGGCAAAGTGCTTTGTTCCTTAACCCTGGAACCTCGGGTTTTCTCTCTGCCCCCACGGGCTATATATAGTAATCAGCTCCACTGAGCTATGATTCATGCCCCCACGGGCTGCTCACAACCAGCCCCACTGGCCTGGTTAAGCATGCACTCACCCCTGATTCTGGGGTTCATCGTACGATCTGTTCGCAAGGAGGTGCCGGCTCGATAGTAGTGTGCAATGCTCATGCTACAGTACAGTCTAAAGGGTGATCAGCCCCCTAGCTGCCTGATGCTCAGTATGACTCATACATCATTTGTAAAGCTTTATCATGCAAATATGCCATGTATACATTAAAAATTCCCTCATCGAAACTCATGCTTATGTGTTTATGCTCAAAACTCATTTATCAGAATATCATATACTAGGTTCTCATTTCTCATATTTAAAACATACATAATACTCTGCTAAACATAACATACCATAACTAGGTATTAATCTCATTATACTAGCTCAAATTAACTTCTCATTGCTAGATGAGAAACCCACTCACCTTAGTAGGTTACTCCTCGACTGGTACTCAACTCTGGTATTCGGCTCCCTGGAATAACCCTCTTGACCTACGTCAACATACAGATACAATAGCTATTAGGATTACCTCCACACGAGGTTTTCCCACGAACCATGCATGCATACATGATCTATCCTCTAATATCTCATTATTTTCTTCCACCCTTTCTCTACTCAAGATTACTTCTACTATTACCTCAAAATACAATAATCTAAGAAAATCTAAAGTCATACAAGATCTAGGGAAGCTATAGCTTACCTGGAGTCGAGCACAAACCCCAAGCTTCCCTTTCCCTTTCTCTTTCTTCCTCCTTTTTCTTCTTCTTCTTCTTCCTCTTCCTCTCTTTTCTCCTCTTCTTTCTCTCTTTCTTTCTTTCTTTTCTCTGGCTGAACCCACGTTTCCCTTTTTCTCTAATGACTTGGGGACCAAGTCATTGGAAACTTAAGGGTTAAGGCATGCCAAATTCCCTTTTGCCCTCAAACACTCTTAACGCACGCTTTTTGGAAAACACGTGGCTCACTTATAACCATGATATTTTGCCCTTAGATTTTCTTTCCCAAGTTGCCCTTAACACAATTAGCAATTGACATCGGAGCCTTTTCCCATTTTGCCCCTGATATAGCATTTTTTTAAGATTTATAGCCCAGATCATCCTTTTTCACTTAAATCGATACTTTTATGTAACATTTCTAAGAAAAGACTTTACCAGCTTGAAGAACTCGATTTTAGAAATCCAACGGTTCAAACGGCATCCAAATCGGACTTGAAACGGATTAAATATGAATTCTCAAGATTTAACTCAGAAAAACCTGCCGTCTTGGAGTCGGCTCGAACAGATTTGGAGTCGGCTCCAGCAGAAATAGGTGTCGGCTCCAGAAAAGTAGGGGTCGACTCCTGAAAAGTAGTCGACTCCAGCTCTGCAGGGGTCGACTCCAAAGCGTGCCGAAAGTTTAAAACCGTGCCAGAGTCGACTCCACTCCAATTAGGGTCGACTCCAACCACTAAAAACATCATTTTAGGATAAAACTCAAACTAAACTTGATTTTTCTTGTGATTTAAACCCATTAAAACTTAAGTCTCTCAATTTCTTAAATCAAACTCATTAACATTCAGAAATATACTTATTTACTCCAAAATTTCTTCTCTTTACATTTATCAAAAGGCCAACACACCCATATTTCACTGAAACTTTCTGACTTTCATTTCAAATGAAAATGCCATAAATTACAAGGTTTTCAGGATGTTACACCTTCACCAGTGGGGAACTGCACTAGTAAACGCCGGGTGAAGATAACTGCATCCAGAAGATTGAGGCCCGGACGCCCGAGAATGGCATTGTATGCCAAGGGGACATGTACAACTAAGAACTTCATAATCACTGTGCTTTGGCATGGTGGTGCTCCGGCCGTCACGGGCAAACATATCTCACCCTCGACTTTTACTGAATCCCCTATGAACCCGACTAAGGGAGCCACCACAGGTCGAAGGGAGTCAAGAGATAATCTCATCCGAACAAATGCATCGTAGGTAAGGATGTCAGCTGAGCTGCCACTGTCAACCAATATCCTCTTTACAGGGTGCTTGGCGATCGTCATAGAGATGACGATGCCTTCATTGTTTACATTTTCAACAACAGCAGATTCCCCCCCAGAAATTATATTATTCGGTGCCTCCCCCCTTCGGGCGTTTGGACGAAGGAGCTGCCCCCAGGATACCATCCCGACTGTCCGCTCCGTGGGAGTGTTATCAATGGCGGCTTGAATAGGTGGAGGCCCCATGAGGGTCGGCAGCGGCTGCGGTGCCTTTTGGATATACTTGCCGAGGAAGCCTCGCTGGATGAGTTCCTCTATGGCTCGCTTCAAGCTGAAGTAACTATCGGTGTCGTTGCCGTAATCCCGATGGAATCGACAATAACGACTCTTATCATGGGAGGACCTTTCTTCATGGGAGGAGGATGCTGGAGATAAGACTCGCCCTCGATCTCCATCAGGATGTGAGATCGAGGGGCGAGAAGGGGTGTGAGCTTGCTTTTGTCAGGGACGGGGCTTCGACGCATGTTGTCGGATCGGCAAGGTGGGTCGGACTGCCGGTGTCGAGGTGGTCCGCTCGTCTCAGGGCGAGCGGGCTTATGGCTGGAGCTCCTCGAGGATTCTCGGCGGGTGAATACAGCTTCATCCGCACGGATGTACTTCTGAGCCCAGAGGAGGAGGTCGGAGTAGGAACTCGGGGGCTTCTTGTCCAAGAAAAAGGTGAAGCGGGACGAGAGGAGTCCCTGCTTCAGCGCTAGAGTTGCCACCGCATCATCCAGATGATAAACTTTGAGGGCGGCAGCCTTAAACCGGGACACAAAGTCCCGTAGCAACTCCCCCTCCTTCTAGCGCACAGAGAAGAGACTGTCCTCCACTCTTGGAATCCGCTGGTAGGCATCGAAATGTGCCAAGAAGGCCCTCTCCAGCTCTCGAAAGGAGTCGATGCTGTGAGAGGACAGGCGCGAGTGCCACGCGCGAGCGGCCTTCCGTAGAGTGGCGGGGAAGGCTTTGCAGAGAAGGGCATCCGAATTGCCTTGGACTTGCATCATTGCTTTATAACTCTCAAGATGGTCGAGAGGATCTGTTGTACCATCGTACGGATCTATCTGGGGAAAATGGAATCTGGAGGGGACAGGTTCCTCCAATATCCGACGGGTGTAAGGAGGATGGGTGTCAAACTCCTCCTCCAGTTGATGATTGATTTTCTTGGCAAGCTCATCCAGTCGCCTATTGTACTCGTCCAGGCGCTCCTCCGCCTGGCGGCTGATTGTCGGGGCCCTCCGAGATGGCTCGGAGGAAGAAGAAGAGGAAGAAAAGAAGGAGAAGGACGCGGGAGCCGGAATTTCTGCTTTGGTTCCTCCTGACAATGTGGCTTGGGAGGAAACTTGCTGGGGCCACAATCGGGGGACCGTGACCGCTTGGGGGGCTCACGGCGAGGCTTCCTAGGGGAGACCTGCCTCCTAGGGGAGACCTGACGACGATCGGGTTCCCGCTGAGGAAGGCCTCCCCCAGCTGACTGCTGACTGGCGGGGGAGCAATTTGGTGCTAGGTGGCCACGGACTATTGCTGCTGGAGTCCATGGACCATAGTGGTGAGAGTTTGGACTTGCTGGGTGAGATTTGCTAGCTGCTCCACAGTTTGGCCAGCTGCATCTAGTGGTGGACGGGTGATAGGAAGATCGGTAGTAGGGGAATTGGCCTCCTGTTGCCTAACTGGCGGGGGAAGCCCTGCTAGACAACTGATGGAAGCGTCCTGAGCTCGCGTCACCACCATGGCTTGAAGAAGAAGAGAGTGGGGAACCAAAGTTCGCCGATATGTAACACAGGGAACCCTGAGCAGCCCCCTACCTGGCGCGCCAATCTGATGATGCCCGATCACTGGTCCTGAACATCGGGAGAAGGAGGCAGATTGATTAACGGACCCTTGTCTTGCCGGGCTACCTACAAAAGTCCTAGTGTTGACCCAATTGATGATTTTGATGATTAACAAAACTAATTGAGTATAACATTTGTTGTTACTAATGATTTTGATTAAGTCTTTCAGTTTATAAGCCTAATTCATGATCAAAATCAAGAAGGAAAATCAAGTTCTGGTTGAATCTAATGTCAAGGTAAGACTGCAGACATTAGAGTCGACACATGGAATCGCAGAGCCGACTCCGTAAAACGGCACGGATTTAGAGTCGACTCTGGGACTGTGAGAGCCGACTCTATCAGAAACAACAGAACGTTGGATTTTCAGGCCACGACTTAGAGTCGACTCTCAGACTGCTAGAGTCGACTCCAGAAGAAATTTGTGTCAACCCTAGAAAAGTCAGAGACGACTCCAGATCGAGCGGATTAAATTATTTCAAGTTAGAGCCGACTCCAGAAAAGTCAGAGCCGACTCCAGAATGTCAGACACGGCTCCAGAACTATCAGAACGACTCTAAACTTTAACTTTATCAATTTTAATCCCAACGGCTATTGTTATTTATGGATCTAATCCTTTTTCACTTGCTTCTAACGGATAGTTTTGCACTATTTATGGATTAATCGAATCTATAAGAAGAGGGGTGATTGCATCCCAAAGAAGAAGAGAAGAAAACTCAAGAAAGAGGCAAAAAGAAAGAATAGAGAAAATCCTTGAGATCTATCAGAAAAGAAAAGAGGGAAAACCTGTAAGGAAAGATCATACTCATCCCCAAGAGAAAGAGATTCTGAGCCTTTGCTGTTCTACAAAGAAGAAATCTCAAAAGAAGGGAGAAGCCCTAGTTTTTCAATCTTCTGAACCTCAAGAGCATATCCAAAGGAAGATCCATTCAAGGAAGAGAAGGAAGAAGCCACCAAGATCTTCGAATCAGGCTTTGTTCCTAATCTCTATTTATTATTTCATTATTGTATATTTGCTCATTGAGGAGTAGTTTGCTTTTGAAAACTCATTACATTGTTTGCTGGGTCAATCTGGTGATTGATTCAGTTGAGGCAGTTAGCCTTGTGCAAGCATTGCTTGTGGTTTTAGGTTTTGTGCCGGTGAGCCTTGAAAACCAGCTGGGTTCGTTGTGCGCCCGGAAAACAACAAGTTGAGTTGTGAGCTTGCAAAACAACTCTGCTGTAATCAGTTTGATTATAGTGTGGACCCAAGAGGTACTTGGGAGTGGACGTAGGTGTAGGTACACCGAACCACTATAAAATCTATTGTGTTTGTCGTGCTTGTCTCTTTATCTTCAACTCTTCACTTATAATTGCTTAAGTCTAAATCTGAATCTAAGTTTTTTATCCGCTTGGGGGTATATATTCAAAAGAGTTTAATTTTAGAAAAACTCAATTCACCCCCCCTCTTGGGTTGCTATCTGGACCAACAATTGGTATCAGAGCTAGTGCTCATTTGATTTGATCTAACGATCAAGAGTCAAAGATCCACATGGCAACTCAAGCTGGTTCGTCTTTTTTCGAAGGTCAATCTACTAATAGACCACCTTATTTAATGGTTCTAACTATGGTTATTGGAAAGCTAGAATGAAAATATTCATTCAAGCACTTGACTATGATCTATGGAGTATTATAGTCATGGACCACACACACCCACTACTAGAGTTAATGGTATGGAGATTCCTAAACCGGAAACGGAATGGGATGAACATGATAGAAAATTGGCACAACTCAATGCTAAAGCTATGAATGTCTTATATTGTTCATTAGATGCAAATGAATTCAATCGCATATCTATTTGCATTTCTGCTAAGGAAATCTGGGATAGACTTGAAGTTACCCATGAGGGAACAAATCAAGTCAAGGAATCCAAGATTAACATGCTAGTTCATATATGAATTGTTTAAATGGATGCATGTGAATCTATTGCTGATATGTTTACAAGATTTACTGACATAGTTAATGGTTTAAAAAGTCTTGGTAAATTTTATAATAATTCTGATCTTGTGAGAAAGGTCTTGCGTTCCTTGCCTAGGACTTGGGAAGCTAAGGTGACGGCAATACAAGAAGCAAAGGATCTAAGTACACTACCCCTAGAAGAACTGTTGGGATCCTTGATGACTCATGAGCTTCAAATCAACAACATGTTGATGAAGATGAGTCAAAGAAGAAAGAAATATGGCTCTTAAGATTTCTGAATATATGGAAGAGCCTCATAAATATGAGGATGAAAGTGATGATGAGGACATGGCACTCATCACAAGAAAATTTAAAAGATTCATGAAGAAGAAGAAGTTTGAAAAGAAAAAGCCCTTTGCAAGAAAAGATGAGGACAAGGGCAAAGATAAGGAAGTTATTTGTTTTGAATGCAAGAAGCCGGGTCATTTCAAATCTGAATGCCCTCAACTAAAGAAAGGCACCCGGAGGTTCAAAAAGAAGGCAATGATGGCCACATGGAGCGATTCGAAAGTACAAGTTCCGAAGAAGAAGAAAAGAGTGAAATGGCCAATCTATGCTTCATGGCGGACAAATGAGGTAAGTCCAAGTTTTCTTGATGACTTCACTTTTGATGAATTATAGTGCTTTTTATGAGTTAATGGATGATTTTGCAAACCTAAGTTCAAAGAACAAAGACTTAAAAACTCAAATGCAAAAACTATCATTAGAAAATGAAAAGCATGTTATTGATAAAGAACTTTTAATAAAAGAAAAAGAAAGTTTGAAAAATGAAGTTGATAGACTTAAGCCCATAGTTGATAAATTTACACTAAGCTCTATCAAACTTAATATGATTTTGGATAATCAAAAAGCTATTTTTGATAAAGCTGGATTAGGATATAATCCACTTAAAAAGCAAAAATCACTAAAGAATATTTTTGTAAAAGCAACCAAGGTAATATAACTTGTTTTAAATGTAATGAAAAAGGTCACAAATCCTTTGAATGCAAAAATTAAACAACAACAATAAAAAAGCTAAGAAAATATGGGTTCCGAAAGGAACAATTTTTGTGTCTACTAACCATGAAGGACCCAAGAAAGCTTGGGTACCTAAAATAAAGTTTGATGATATTGCAGGAATGTCTTGTAGCCAAAAGATCAAACAAGAAGTGGTATCTTGATAGCGGCTGCTCAAGACATATGACGGGTGACAAAGAGGAATTCATCACCCTAGAAGCAAATGTAGGTGGAGTTGTGACATTTGGCGATAACGGTAAAGGTCAAATCTTGGGCCTTGGTAAATTCGCATAACTCCATCCATACTATTGAAATGTACTTTATGTTAATGGTTTAAAGCATAATCTAATTAGCATAAGTCAATTATGTGATAAACTTTAATGTTTCTTTTAAATCTTCTTTATGCACTGTAACTAATTCTATTGATGATAGCATTGTTTTTACTGGATATAGGTTTGGCAATATATACTTAGTTGACACAGACAAAACTTCTAAGAGTAGTCATTGCCTAATTTCTGATAATGCTAACATTAATGATATTAGTTGGTTGTGGCATCGTAGATTAGGTCATGCAAGCACACACCTTATTTCAAAATTAATTAAAATGGATTTAGTTAAAGGTTTACCTAAATTAAAGTTTGAAAATAATAAAATATGTGATGCATGTCAACTTGGAAAACAAACTAGAAGTTCATTTAAATCTAAAAATATTGTTTCAACTTCTAGGGGACTAGAGCTACTCACATGGACCTTTTTGGACCAACTAGAACCACAAGTCTAGGAGGAAAGAAATATGGTCTAGTGATTGTAGATGATTACTCTAGATATACTTGGGTAATGTTTTTAGCTCACAAAGATGAGACTTTCTCGATGTTCCTGAAATTTTTCAAGAAAGTCACAAATGAGAAAAACACTACTATAGTATCTCTAAGAAGTGATCATGGAACAGAATTTGAAAACCACTTATTTGAAAATTTCTGCACTGAAAATGGAATTAATCATAACTTTTCAGCCCCTAGGACTCCACAACAAAACGGTGTAGTTGAAAGAAAGAATAGAACTTTAGAAGACATGGCCCGTACCATGCTATGTGAAAGCAACTTACCAAAGTATTTTTGGGCGGAAGCAATTAACACAGCATGTTACATCTAAACAGAGCTTTAATAAGACCAATATTAAAGAAAACACCTTATGAATTATGGAATGAAAGAAAACCAACTATAAAATACTTTCATGCATTTGGATGTAAATGTTTCATTCATAATAATGGTAAAAACAACTTAGGAAATTTGATGCTAAATCTGATGAAGGAATTTTTCTAGGTTATTCAACAACTAGTAAGGCATATAGAATCTTTAACAAGAGAACCCTTAGTAGTTGAAGAATCCATTCATGTAGTTTTGATGATCTTTAGCAATCTAGATCTGAAAGATTGATGATGAGGAAGATACAACTAATTGAAAAAGATCTTGAAAAACTTAATATTGAAGTATCTTCTAATCATGAATAGAAGCTAAAGATGATGATTCACATAAGGACGATGATATTGATATTGATCATAATGATGTAGATCTTCCAAGAGACTGGAGATATGCACATAGTCATCCTAAGGAATTGATTATAGGCGATCCATCTCAAGGAATAAGGACTAGATCATAATGAGAAATATTAGTAATCATCTTGCATTTGTATCACAAATTGAACCTAAAACTATAGAAGAAGCTGAAAAAGATAATAATTGGATGTTAGCAATGCAAGAAGAACTAAATCAATTTACTAGAAATAATGTTTGGACCTTAGTTGAAAGACCTAAAAACCATTCAATATAGGAACTAAATGGGTTTTTAGAAATAAGTTAGATGAAAATGGCATAGTAATTAGAAACAAAGCTAGACTGGTTGCTAAAGGATATAGTCAAGAAGAAGGTATTGATTTTGATGAAACCTTTGCACCTGTAGCTAGACTAGAAGCCATTAGACTTTTACTTGCATTTGCATGTCATATGAACATTAACCTATTTCAAATGGATGTAAAAAGCGCATTTTTAAATGGACTTATTAATGAAGAAGTCTATGTAGAACAACCACCAGGTTTTGAAGATCACGAGTTTTCAAATCACGTTTTTAAATTGCACAAAGCTTTATATGGTTTGAAACAAGCACCTAGAGCTTGGTATGATAGGTTAAGTAAATTTTAATAGAAAATGATTTTACAAGAGGAAATGTTGATAAAACTTGTTTTTAAAAAGAAAAAGTAAAGATTTATTAGTAGTACAAATATACGTAGATGACATTATTTTGGTGCTACTAACGAATCTCTTTGTCAAGAATTTGCAAAGTTAATGCAGGGAGAATTCGAGATGAGCATGATGGGAGAACTCAACTTCTTCCTTGGACTCCAGATCAAACAATGAAAGAGGGAATTTTATCAACCAAACCAAGTACACAAGAGAACTACTCAAAAAGTTTGGTATGGAAACAATGAAACCCCTTGGAACACCAATGAGTCCTTCATGCAAGCTAGACAAAGATGAAGAAGGTAAGAAAGTGATCAGAAGTATTATCGAGGTATTATCGGATCCCTTCTCTATTTAACAGCAAGTAGACCAGATATAATGTTTGCAGTATGTTTGTGTGCTAGATTTCAAGCTGAACCTAAAGAATCACATTTAATAGCTGTTAAAAGAATCTTAAGATATTAAATGGAACTAAAAATGTAGGTTTATGGTATTCTAGAGACTCAACATTAAACCTGATTGCATATTCAGATTCTGATTATGCCGGATGTAAATTGATAGAAAAAGCACAAGTGGGCATGCCATTTCTTAGGAAGTAACTTAATCACATGGTTTAGCAAAAAGCAAAATTCAGTTGCATTATCAACTACTGAAGCTGAATATGTTGCAGCTGGAAGTTGCTGTGCGCAAATCCTATGGATTAAGCGACAACTTGAGATTATGGTATCAAACTTAATAAGACACCCATTAAATGTGATAATACTAGTGCAATCAATTTAACCAAAAATCCAATTCAACACTCAAGAACAAAACACATAGAAATTAGATATCATTTTATAAGAGAACATGTAGCTAATGATGAAATTTGTTTAGATTATGTAAACACTGAAGAACAATTAGCTGACATCTTTACAAAACCCCTAAGTGAAGAAAGATTTTGAATATCTTAGAGGAGAATTAGGATTTGTAATCCTTTAGAATAATTTTCTGAAACTCCTAAGGACAACAACTATCTAGAATTCTATAATTTCTTGAAAATCCTCAATGTTCAATAAGGAAATTTATCTAGAAAGTTGATTTATTGTTTCCCCAATTATTAAGGAACACTTATCTAGAGTTTGATGATTAATTTGATCAGTTTCAGATCCTTGAAAATCTGATTTTTCTCTGAAACTATTGTGGAGTCGACACCTTCAGTTTGTGGAGTCGACACCTTCTTATTTTGATGTTCTGTCTGGGCAATTAGAGCCGACTCTGGCTTCTGTAGAGCCGACTCTAATTCGGGCGCTGACAGATTCTCTGGTTCGGAGCCGACACCTCATTTTCGGGAGTCGACTCTAAGTGGAACTAGGTCAAAATAAAAAGGGCGGAGTCGACCCCAAATGATTTCTATCGTCTCCTAAACTATTCTCAAGCCATTCCAAACTGATTCCAAACCCTCCAAATCCCTCAAAACCCTTGATTACTCTGTCCAATCGAATCCAATGGCTCCCAAAAGGCGTGCTACCATTGGTGGTTCGACTATTCCGACGAAGCGCCGTTCAAATCGGAGGCAACCTTCGTCATCTTCTTCATCCGCCACCCAAGACGACTCTCCACCCTCACCATCTTCTCCAAAAGTCGACCAATTAGCCGGTAAGGCCATTACAACCGGAAGAAAGTTGATTTCAACTTTTTTACTTCCGAAGGCTTTGCTATTGGGCGATTATTGCAAGAAATGGGATGGAAGAAGGTCTGCTCTTTGGATATCCCTACCTACCCCGCCCTAGTAAGAGAGTTTTATAATGATTTAAGTAGAAGAGAGGGAGGATTAGTAAGTGTGGTAAGAGGAACAAAAGTAGTCATCATAGCCGAATATCTTGGAAATTATTGGAAATGCCTACTGGCATCAGAAAGATTTTCTGAGGAGCAATTGGTCAGCTCAGGGCATTACTTGCTGAGTATGACAGTGTCAGAACAAATGATATGTGTAAATTAAGAGAAGAGTTCAATCAACTAAAAGATGAGATAATTCAAGACTCGACATGATTTCTTTTCTCACTTAGCAATTCTGTCGAATCCTTTAGTACTGATCTTCATAGTATTTTTGAAAGGATGGAAGGGATTGCTGACGGTTCTGGAAAATATCTTCATGCTACAAGTCAACTAAAGAAAGATATTGACCTTGCCGTTCTCAGATTGAAGCATGTCTTGAAAGCTTTAAGAAACCCAAAAAGATGATGTTATGGAGATGATCGGACATCTAAAGAAAATAGTGTACAAGCATATTTGATCCTAGATTGTATCTTAGGATTTCTTGTTTTATTTCTTAGCATGTATATAGGACTTATGTTTTTTTTATATATGTAATAGATCTTGTTTTGGAGTACAAATGGTTGAATGAATATTACACTTTATTACAAATTTGTCTTTGATTGAATGCCAATGAATGTCTATCTTTATTCGAACCAAATCCTCGCTTTGATAACATTCCTTATTTGCTTTTAAAAACTCACCTTATTGTTGATAACAAAAAAGGGGGAGAGATGAGTGTGTAATGCATAAAAAAAAGAGAATTTTAAGAGTGTATAATGCATAACAAGACAATGAAGAGAAAGACAATGAAAAATTCTGAGAATAGAAAGAATGAGATTTTTAAAGATAATTCAGTCTATCTACATAGGGGAGTTATTCAATGCAGGGGGAGCTTAATAAAATTCTCCATATAAAAGCTGAATCACTTTGATTGATGTCATGTTTTATTCGTTTTAAATGTTGGCATCAAATTCTCTATTACAAAGTCTCTAAGCTTTAAATTTTCAATTCAAATGAATTTCTTTAATGCATATACTCAAAGTTTTTGTCATCATCAAAAAGGGGGAGATTGTTGACCCAATTGATGATTTTGATGATTAACAAAACTAATTGAGTATAACATTTGTTGTTACTAATGATTTTGATTAAGTCTTTCAGTTTATAAGCCTAATTCATGATCAAAATCAAGAAGGAAAATCAAGTTCTGGTTGAATCTAATGTCAAGGTAAGACTGCAGACATTAGAGTCGACACATGGAATCGCAGAGCCGACTCCGCAAACGGCACGGACTTAGAGTCGACTCCGGGACTGTGAGAGCCGACTCTATCAGAAACAACAGAACGTTGGATTTTCAGGCCACGACTTAGAGTCGACTCCCAGACTGCTAGAGTCGACTCCAGAAGAATTTTGTGTCGACCCCAGAAAAGTCAGAGACGACTCCAGATCGAGCGGATTAAATTATTTCGAGTTAGAGCCGACTCCAGAAAAGTCAGAGCCGACTCCAGAATGTCAGACACGGCTCCAGAACTGTCAGAACGACTCTAAACTTTAACTTTATCAATTTTAATCCCAACGGCTATTGTTATTTATGGATCTAATCCTTTTTCACTTGCTTCTAACGGATAGTTTTGCACTATTTATGGATTAATCGAATCTATAAGAAGAGGGGTGATTGCATCCCAAAGAAGAAGAGAAGAAAACTCAAGAAAGAGGCAAAAGAAAAGAATAGAGAAATCCTTGAGATCTATCAGAAAAGAAAAGAGGGAAAACCTGTAAGGAAAGATCATACTCATCCCCAAGAGAAAGAGATTCCGAGCCTTTGCTGTTCTACAAAGAAGAAATCTCAAAAGAAGGGAGAAGCCCTAGTTTTTCAATCTTCTGAACCTCAAGAGCATATCCAAAGGAAGATCCATTCAAAGGAAGAGAAGGAAGAAGCCACCAAGATCTTCGAATCAGGCTTTGGTTCCTAATCTCTATTTATTGTTTCATTATTGTATATTTGCTCATTGAAGGAGCAGTTTGCTTTTGAAAACTCATTACATTGTTTGCTGGGTCAATCTGGTGATTGATTCAGTTAAGGCAGTTAGCCTTGTGCAAGCATTTGCTTGTGGTTTAGGTTTTGTGCTGGTGAGCCTTGAAAACCAGCTGGGTTCATTGTGCGTCCGGGAAAACAATAAGTTTGAGTTGTGAGCTTGCAAAACAACTCTGCTGTAATCAGTTTGATTATAGTGTGGACCCAAGAGGTACTTGGGAGTGGACGTAGGTGTAGGTACACCGAACCACTATAAAATCTATTGTGTTTGCCGTGCTTGTCTCTTTATCTTCAACTCTTCACTTATAATTGCTTAAGTCTAAATCTGTGAATCTAAGTTTTTATTTCCGCTTGGGGTTATATATTCAAAGAGTTTAATTTTAGAAAACCCAATTCACCCCCCCTCTTGGGTTGCTATCTGGACCTACACCTAGGACCGGAGGGATGCTCCAATGGGGACCCTCGGATGCTCAAGTTAGCAACCAAGGTCACAGCTGAGGAAGAGCTTGAATGAGCTCCTTTTTGATGAAAGAGCCCCTAGGAAGGAGGAATTCCTCTCTAGGTCTTGGGATAGCAATCCTCTGAGTTCTTTTTTCTCTCATCCCTGATTATTGAGTGAATTCACCTTTTTATAGGGGGTTGACTCTTGCATGACCACGTGGATCTGTGAAAAAGGAATGTCCGCGGAGTTCTTGGGGGTTGTGTGAATCTGGGCTGGTTGGTGGGTCCTGTCCCATCAGAGAGGGAAAAAACGGCGGTTGGTAGGCTACGTCCCATAGCCAGTGGGGCTATCGGGTAGTTGGGTCCAGTCCCATCAGCGGCGTGGCCAGTGGGTGGTTGGATCTGGCGTTGTCAGGTGGCACGGATCAGAAAGGTGGCGGCCTGAACCGCCAAGACTGTACTGGGGTTGACTTGGAGAAATTAGGGGCGCCTCGACCCTTCTGAGGGCGCCGAGGCTGAGCCGGACCGGCCAAGGATGGTTGGGGCCAACTCTACCGACCAGGAGGAGCCGGGGCAGGGCCGACCAGGAATGGTCGGGCCCGACTCGGCGGGCTCGGAGGTGCTGAGGCCAATCGGGGCCGACCAGGAATGGTCGGGGCTGACTCAGCGGGCTCAGAGATGCCGGGGCCAACCAGGAATGGTCAGGGCCGACTCGGTGGGCTGGGAGATGCCGGGGCCGATCGGGGCCGACCAGGAATGATCGGGGCCGACTCGGCGGGCTGGGAGACACCGAGGCCGAACGGGGCCGACCAGAAATGGTCGGGGCCAACTCGACGGGCTCGGAGGCGCCGGGGCTGATCGGGGCCGACCAGGAATGGTCGGGACCGACCTGGCGGGCTCGGAGATGTCGGGGCCGACCAGGAATGGTTGGGGCTGACCCGGTGGGCTGGGAGACACCGGGGCCAACCAGGAATGGTCGGGGCGACTCAGCGGGATGGAAAATGCCGGGGCCGACCAGGAATGGGCGGGGCGACTCAGTGGGCTGGGAGACGCTGGGGCCGAGCGGGGCCGACCAGGATGGTCGGGGCCGACTCGGCAGGCTTGGAGGCGCCGGGACCGATCGGGCCGACCAGGAATGGTCGGGGCCGACCCGACGGGCTTGGAGATGTCGGGGCTGATCGGGCCGACCAGAAATGGTCGGGGCCGACTCGGCGGGCTTGGAGATGCCGGAGCCGATCTGGGCCGGCCAGGAATGGTCGGGGCCGACTCGGCAGGCTGGGAGACGCCGGGCCGATCGGGGGCCGACCAGGAATGGTCGGGGCCAACTCGGCGGGCTTGGAGATGCGGGGGCCGATCGGGCCGACCAGGAATGGTCGGGGCCGACTTGGCGGGCTTGGAGATGCCGGAGCTGCATTAATGTCTTACCGGAATTGCCCTTGTGGCTGTACCAGCCACATCAAGATGCATTGCTTAACCTCATGAATGGGTCCAATTAACCGGTAATATGGCTGGTGAATCTTGGCTCCTACCGAGTTATGCTGTACCGCTTGGCAAAGGTCTACACGATATGCACTCTCTTCCACACCAAGTCTACCCAGATGACAGAAGGGGGCGTCTACCCAGATGATAGAAGTGGGGGAGATCTGCTTAGGTAGTGTTTGATAGAAAAAATATTATTATGGATAAGTGTATGAGATAGAGTTTATCCCCTGACTATTTCTAGGGATATTTCTTGGCTATCCCATTGATCATATCAAATGCAAAAAGGTAAATCCATAGGATAACTTTTTTTATTCTTATTTGGAGGGATAACCAACTATTCCTGCATTTTCTAGGGAATAAATTGAGGGGATAACCTATAGTTAACTATGGTTAACCATGATTATCCTCTGATTAACTTTATCCTAGCTATCCTTTAATAGTTATGCTTTTGAAAATAAGGGGATATCCCCTAAATATCTTCTCATTCTCTATTTCAAACACTACTTTAGTCTCCGATGTATATAGCCGAGTCTTTTCCTCAGAGAGAGAGAGAGAGAGAAGAGAGAGAGAGAGAGAGAGATATGATGTTCCACCGTTGTTGTAACGTTGGCTAGCGGGGAGGTACCCAACGATGGTGGCAAAGGCTGTGGAGGAAGCAAGAATGAGTGGGACACCTTCCTTCCCAACCCCAATAGAATGGAATTTGACCACCTTTGCCTCTACGGAAAGTCTTCGTGCACTGCGTACAAGTGGTGCATGAAGGCATGCATGGGACGTATTTATATTGACCGTGTGCCTATGCGAGCGTGCTATACAGAACACGCTATGATCTAATGACCGTGACATATACGCCCGTGCCCCTCTCGATGCATGCCTTCATGCATCGAAGATGATGCACAAAGACTTTCCCTGCCTCTACATAGATGGCATGGTCCACCCTTGCTTCCACCCGAAGGTTGTTTTGGGTAACCTAGCCATTACCCTATGTTGATTTTCTTTTTTCCTCTCTCTCTCTCTCTCTCTCTAAATAGTGAGACACCGCCTGTGAGGCTATTGAAGATAGTATCTGCAAGAGTTTCTAAGCCAATTCTTTGCTTTGTTTTATTCTTTTAGAAAAGTAGCAATCCTTCGTTGCTAATCCTCTGTACATCTCGTGAACAATTTAATTTATGATGATTGATTTTTTTTTAAAAAATTACATTAAAAATTAAATTTTATCATATTTAATTGATAAAAAAAATTTATAGAAAAATAATTCTAAAAATATTTTCATATATTGGTTGAGATAAATTTATATAAAAAATGTCAATTTGATTATAACATTTCTAAAATAAAATTAGATGAAATATATATAATATAATATATTATATTATGTATATTAATATAAATATTAAAATATATGATATTTTAATATATTATATTTTATATATTAATATAAAATATAATAGAAGAGGATATATGATATAGTTTTATTTTAACTTTTGGTGCTAGTAATTTTTTTAAGAGACCAAAAAGTTAAAATACTATTGGTAAGAAAACAATATATGTGAGCTCCGCCATCTTCTTTTTTTTTTTTTTTTTTTTTTTTCTTCCTTCACTTTTCAATCAAAAGTTAGAAAATAAGTGCGGAAAAGTTTTTCATCCTTATTTTGCTTAATTATAACCTAACAAGCACAAAAAGTAAAGGCTTTGTCATAGATACCATTTAGTCCGGTTCATTTTTATTTTTAGATGTTTTTGAGAGTAAAGATAGAAAAAAAAGCAATATAAAACTGTAAACCCCATTCTCCTCTTCGTCTTTACTATTTTGTAAAATTTTTTTGTTTAACCTCTTACGCTCGCTTCTCTCTTCCCTTCTTTCCATTTTGCTTGCCTCCATTCTTGAATGTAAGCAAGCTCGATGGCTTTCATACAGTGGCAATTCTAGCTACCTTTCAACAACTCTGATCCCTTTCTAGCCAATATAATTCTTTAGATCTCCCATTGCATTGCATCCTCTCAGAATAGCTCTATAAGGTGAGTTTCATGATCCTTCTCCTATTCTAATATTAGGGCTTCACTTCATAGATTCATTTTAGAGTTCTTGAAGATGGGACTTTTGAGAAGAAGGTTAATTTAAAATCGAAGTCTTTTATTAATCTAATTTTATAACATAGAACATTTAATAAAGTTTAAATAATTAAAAAATTGATATAAGATACTAAAATCCGCATATAGATGAAAATATAAGTTAGATGTTATTGTTTATGTTGATCTTTTTAAAATATTTCTAAAAATTTAAACTATACATGATTATTTCTTTTTACATAATACTGCGTTTTGCAGTTTCTTATTTCTAAAAGGCAATATATGTATTCGTTTTAAACAGTATATGTATTTATAAAAATAGCTAATTAGAAGGTGCAAAATAGGATTTATAAATATAAAAATAGACATGAAAGAAGGAGAGGAAGAAGAGGAAGCTAAGATGGGCCTCACAATCACACAAGTAAAGAGGCACGAAGATAAAAGGAAAACTCTTTATGCACCACCTTCGATGCATAAAGAAGCGCAATAGGCACGCGCATTAACCGTACGCCCGTGCGAACGTACATGCTACAGCTTATTGGGCCGCGGCGTGCATTACACGCGTGCTCGTACGGGTAGGTGGCCAATGCGCACATCCATTGCGTCTCTTTATGCATCGAAGGTGATTCACAAAGATTTTTTCCGAAAACAAAATGGGGCTCAAAGCACATGGAGTCAAAAGAAAGAAAAAGAAATAAAAAGAAATAAAAGAAGAGTTGGGAGGATGAAGGAATACTAAATGAAAAGCAAACACAAAGATAAAGAGAGAAGAATATAATAAAAGAAGAAATAAAGAGGCTAAATGGGGCTAAGTATACAATCTGGATGACTGTGTGAGAGACCAACTATTAAATTTGAATCTTTTGTTATACTTATTCTTCTTACCTTAATTTCTAATATAGCAACTTAAATTTTTGAAGAAAAAGATTTTTTATTTTTTTTAAAATTCTCTGACCTACTATCTTAGCTATAAAAAGTCAAGATATTAGTCAAACTTATTTATTGAGATGGCTATTGATGCGGAGTAAAAATGTCACCGCATTTGCGGGAAGATGTGGCAGGTGACAAGATTCACCATCAATACTGATCACTAACTGTCACAATATATCCATTCTTCTTTGTAGGAAAGGGCAAGCGACGTCACCTGCTATCTTCATACCTCGACAGGGCGAAGCTATCTCGTACCTCGATAGAGCCGCTATCTCAGTACCTCGGTAAGGCCGAACTATCTCAGTACCTTGGCTGGACCAAGTTATCTCAGTACCTCAGAAGGACCGAACTATCTTCGAACCTCGGCAAGGCTAAGCCATCTCCATACCTCGGCAAGATCGATCCTCATCCCCTCAACGTAAGCACTATTGCTGCTTCAAATCATGCCGAATATCTCGGAGGATGAACCACTCCGATCGCAAGGATTTCGTAGTGAGCTTCCCAAATATAAACGGAAGCCAGATACAGTATTCTGTTCATGATCAACGGGATTTCAAATTTTTGATAAACCGCTCGTCAGCTTTATCAACTGCCGATCTCCATAACCGACGGGATTCCGGCTTTATCGGATGCCAATTCTCTAAAATGTCAAAAAATTCAAGTAACTACTTACCTTCTCGGTAGCGCACAAATACCAAGTTTCAAAACCCCCCAGGTACGCTCTCAAAGATAATTCTAAGCCCCCCAAAAAATAAAGCAGAGGCTATTGCTATCCAGAAATTCTCTTTGAAGCATCCTTCTGCAACAACCTTCTTCCCCTTTTTTGATTGATGAGAGTATCCACTGACTTGAGTATCGTAGGGTCTTCTGCAGGGACCATCCCTGTGATTTTTATATGAGGACTGTTATGCCGGTCCATCCGGACGAAAGAACGCTATCCGAATCTAACATGCACCTTTTCTAAGTTAGAAAATGAAATTCAGCAGCAACGGCTATGATGTCATTTTACTCTAACTTTGTAATTGGCTTAGTTTGAACTTTGCATGAACAAGATCAATCATAATCATCAATATATATCATGAAACTTAAGGGCAGCTTCCGGGATAGTTGAAAAGCCAATGAATGACATCTAGATTCATAGAGACATTCATTAAAACAACACTCAAGAGATGCAGAAAGTTCTCACTATTCTTCACCAATGGATTTATTTCTCATTTAATTCGGTTTTAGTTTTATAATCCAATATCCATTGCCTCTCTCAAACCTAGTGCGTTGGACTTGAGCGGTCGGGGCCAAAATGGATCGGGTTATCCAAAATATCATTGCGACTCGACCCACGAGCGGGGCAAAAATATTTCGAAACCCGGTTATCAGGAAGGTGTGCCGACCGTTTTCTGAGCAATAGAATTCGGATCGCGACCCGGTCTGACGGTTGGAAATAGCGATAGGCTTGCATAGCGGGTACGGATCTGAATCCCAGATTTAAGCTAGACTCGACCCGTTATTACGCCTCCCGATCTTAAGCCAGTCGCCTGCTGACTTCCAGACGCCTCATCCGAGCGAGAACCAGGGAAGTCGAGAGGGAGAAATTAGACGAGGGAGGTAAAAATCCCAAGTTTTCGCCCTTTTTTGTTCTAAATTTATCGGTCTCGGGTTAGATTTTATTACGATTCTTTTTTGGTTTCGATTTGCTGTTCCGTTATCGGAGATCTTAGGGTTTGATTTCTTTCTTTGGCGGCGGCTCTCTAGGGTTTTTAGTAAGCTAGAATCGTCTCTTCTGATTTCTGAATTTAGCGGTTCTCGTTTCTTGATTAAGTTTGATCTGTCAATATCTTTTCACGTTTTTTCTTCAAATCCTAAAGTAATATCAACATTTAATCTTAGGTTTCAGTGGCCTTGTTTAGGTGTTTTTGTTAAGAATAGTATGGTGTATTTCTGAAAATTAATGGTTCGACTGGGTTCAGGCGCCATTTATATACATTTCATGTAATGGAGAAAGAGAGTTGACTGCGATTAGATCCTTCCTCACCATCAAATCTAGTCCTTGAATGTTTGTCTTGCGATCAGTCCTTTAGAAGATGTCTTGATGTGTATCAGCCAAGGAATAGTAACATTGGGTAGGCCTGAGCATGACCTGGGACTGTCCAAGGCTGGCCAGGGTTTTATGATTACGAATTCTTGTGTTAGGTTTAGCCAAGGAAAAGCTTCTGGGAATTTACAATCTCACTTTGGGTTCAAAGAAAATTATTCCAATTGTTGAATTGAAAATTTTCAAAAGTGTCGGGTGAGGTATTTGTGTAATCCAATGATTATCTACAATTAAAATGACCAAATAATCATGGCAGCACAGTAAGAAACTTGTCATAGTATATTCATTTGATTAGATGGACATGGAGGCATAGCAGATATTGATTGTACTTTTCTTTTTTTAATAATTTATGCAGTGATGGATTCTTGCAAAGAAATTGGCGTAAATTATCACTTTATGGAGAATTAATATTGGTCTTACATGAATCTAAGATGGGCCAACTACCTTGACCCATCTCGTATATTCACTTTAACGTATATCATGAGAATTTGAGAATCATGAAGTTAATTTGCACAGCTAATAACTTGCATAACAGATTCGTTGGCTGTGATAAAGCTAAGTGGATCTGTAGTATTTGATCTGGAACTGACCTGATTACTGATTTATTTGCATTCATTTGGCCTGTTCTTATGTGTACCAAGCCAGAAATTTGATCACCTTGCCTAGCCATTAATATATCCACTGGGTCTTATACAAGTGGTACTGAATATACTGTGTAGACCTGCCAAACTCAATTGCACTCATTAGTAAATTGGACACAAACTGCTGCATTTTAATAATTTTTACCTCTAAGAGAAAGGCTTTTGAACTTATAAATGAGTCCTAAAAGAAACTTTTAGCCCATGGAAAGTACAATGTTTTACTAATAAATATGTCCAAAGTGGTATATGAGTATTTAAACATCATAGGAGGATAGCCTACCATGTAACATCTCAACTCAACTCAACTCATCTAAACCTTTTCCCAACTACATAGGGTCGCTATGAATCTGCTTCCTCCACTCTCCTCTATTTAGGACCAAGTCGATATTTAAATTATAAATAGTTATATCTTTTTATAATGATGGTTTATTCACGTGAGGCACACAATTATTTTAAATTATTTGTTTATCTATTGGGTAATTATCAAGATATATACAATTGCTTGTGGTAACGTTTTAAGTCTCAATACTATACCCCAGATGGTATGGCATGGGTTGAATGAGACAAATTACCCTGTGCCAACCCATGCTATATCGTGGGGGTAGCATGACACCCATACAATGTGTTGATATGGGGTATACGAAGCTCCCATACTATACCAGTATTAGGTATACCATTGTTTGACTTTTTAGTTTTTTTAAAAAACTTGTTTTCATAAATCATGCAAGAATTTTAGATAACAATTAGAAAATAACTGTATGAATGGCATAGAAGTTTAGAAAGTAATTTTTGCATTTTTTACCCCCTAAGGAGATCTCTACAAAATCCATGTGCATGTTGAGGCATATATTTTTTAGGCTTGACCATTATATTATATAATTTTTTTGGTGGACTGAGATTAGGAAAAAAGGAGTGTTGGGTTTGAGGTCATAATTGGTAGAAGCAAGCGTGTGTGGGGGAGTTGATACGGCAAAAGGGATATTTTGGGATAACATTTTTTTAGGAAGCCTTTAGCAAGTGGATGGTGTTTCGAGATTTTGAGAAAATTTCAAAGTGGGTGCATCACCTTAGGTAAAATATTTTAGCGGCTAAGCGTGGGGGATTGGGATGTGAAATACAAAAAAAAAAAAAAAAAAAAAAAAGAAGACAGCAAAATATGATTGTTATCAAAGGCATTGTGGTATAGCCCATAAAAACTCTTCAAAAACCATTGGTTTAGGTTTTCACATTCATGTTCTTTTCAGGTACATTAGCTCTTTAAATCTAGGAGATCAAAGTAGCTTGAGGACCCATGAAGAATGTATATGGATATGGTATTTTAGTATAACACGGTATGGATCATGGTATACCATATTAGTACATACTGCCTTGTACTGGATGTACCATACTGATGTCGAACTGGGGCTCAAAATCGATGATTACCAAGTTTCAGTTCTCTGAATTGACTTGCATACTAGGTGTACTGTCATTGTACTGGTATGGTACTGGTACGTGGTCCAGCATGGCGATAATGGACCTTGGTATGCATACATTGATATGGTAATTCCTGAAAATGTAAGATCTGATATGGTTAAGATGAAAATGAACATGCACACGTACATATAAATATGTGAAAAGAATATACTAAAGATAGTCATGTTATCTAGATAACAGCCCATTATTTAGTCATTACTCAAATCAGTAGTCTTTAATCCATATTCCATATGATAATATCAATATCACAAGCTGGAAAATTAACTATTCATCATTCAACAATCAACATTTATCAAAAAAAAAAAAAAAGGAGAAAATGAAGCTTAGGTGTATATAGGAAGTGCCCACAGCCTTTTCTTTTCTAGGGTTGTTTGGTTGGGAGAAAATTATGATTAGCTTGGAGAAAAAGGATTAAGGCTAAAAAAGGGATCATTAAAAAATATTAAACTATTTTTTTTTAGTTTGGATAAAAAATATAATTCGAAACAAAGTTGAATATAGAAAAAAGATTCATATAACTGACCCAACTAGTTTGCCTCTTTGGAGTTGTTCTTTTTTGTATTGCAGTGAAGATTTTGGTGATAAGTCCATCTATTAAATTGTCTGTGCCCGTCTTTTTTCTCTCTCTCTGGCTAAATTCGACTCGAACAGCACTATGCTGACTGGACAAACTGTCGACATCTACTTTGATGCTGTCTGTCTGGTTGCCTCTTTACTTGGAAGACTCATCATCTCTCTTTATTCTAAGTTATGTGCCAATGTATGGTGGTGTTTTTCTGTCTCTCTTCATCCGTGACTTGCTCTAAAGGCACTCAAGGCCAATATATAGAGGTCTTGCCAAGGAAATTTACATCTTGCCATTGAACTCAAGTTGGTGGGATGCATTTTCTTTGGTGAATGCTTATGCTTTATATTTGGAATAACACTTATTTAACTTATATGGGTATAAATTGTGATTTAGTCTGAAGACTTTCTTTGCTAGCAGAGCGTCCACCTATGATTCTTTGGGCCATTTGGATGAAAGAAGTGCTCAAAGTACCCTAAGACACAGGCGGTGCCTTGTCAAAAGTTTAGCATGACATCCTCTGGTAGCCTGTGATTTGCTTATAAAATGTGAAGACAAGTAATATGTTTTTTGAACAAGTTCCTTTGCTCATAGTTTTATTTTGTAGTCCTTGGCTTGCCTTCTGCAATTTCTCTCTCTGTTGTGCAGGCGGTGGTTGTTTGGCCTTTTTTCTCATGTTGCATCTCTCATCATAATCAGAAACCATTACAAGCATCGGTATAATATCTTTGGGGCCATGGTTGGCTTGACAATCATACATAAAAAAAAGGATCTCAAACTCTTAAAATGCAACCATCTTGTTTTAATTTTAAAATATCCATCACTTTGTTTTCTCTCCTTTAGTAATCTGCATATTTTCATTCTCGTTTATTCTTATCATCGTCAATTGTTCTTTCAACATTGTCATTATTTGGAACTTCTCTTGGAAGTGCAGTTTAAACATGGCAGCCAAATACATTTGGGGAGCTGTGGCCGCATCCTTTGCAATTGCGTACGTATCCGACGCCTTAATCGCTGATAAGAAGATATTTGGAGGTCAGTCGGTATAACCATTAGTAAATTATTATCTAATTTACATGTTTGGCTTAGCCATTTTGTTTCTTGAAAGCAGGTACCACCCCAAAAACTGTCGCAGAGAAGGAATGGTGGGAGGAAACTGACAAGAAGTTTCAGGCATGGCCGCGTACGGCTGGACCGCCAGTTGTCATGAATCCCATCAGCCGCCAAAATTTTATTGTCAAGTCGTCTGAATCTTGAGTTGCAGTTAATTTGATCAAGCTTTCATCTGCTAGCCCCCGTAGTGTAGGATGCGTCAAACTATAATATATGTTGTTCGATGAACTCTCCTACTTTTAATGATCTGGTTTGATGGACCTCTCAAGGAATGCTGCTCATGCTTTGATGAAGAAATTCCTTTTCCCATGATTTTCTAAATGTGCAACTTTGTACTGGGAAATTCTATACTTGTAATAAGTAGTTCTGTTTGAAACCTACCAATGATACAGTTTGAAATTGGAAACTTTTTTTTTTTTTTTAATCAGGGCCTGGGGAATATTAAAGTTAGCTGTATGCGATTTTGGTTTATAATTCTTTTCTATTCATAACGTGGTCTAAGACGATGGATGGTTCATCCTGCAACATCGCAGCCTTAGGGAGGCTCTGTTCAAAAATCATGCGATAAGGCTGGGTCTCTATAAGATGAAAAATTTTGTGTACACCGCTTTTAGTGTAGTAAATTGTGGATTGCATTGCTTTTTTTTTATTATTATTAATCGACATGAATTCTATATGGTTTCATGTGAACGAAATGAGATAGCAGGAATATTATTTTAAATTTTAACGTGACCTATATTAATATCTGTTTAGTGGTGGGCAGCATAGAAATTGGAGTTAAAAATATTACTTTTATTCTAGTTAGTGGTGGGTGGCATGGAAATCATGAGTTTGTTTACCTTCTTTTAGTATAAAAATATAGAGAAGATTTATGGTACTTGCAGGTTGATATATTTTTGGACGCCAATTACTATATAAGAGCCTATAAATAGTGGTGTGGAAGTAGATCTAGCCATCTCAAAATGATGGATCTTGAAGATCAAAATAAGTTAGACTGATATTAACAAAATGAAAATAGATTTAAAAGATTCGGTGATCAGTAGACATTTAATTTTCATCATATTTAGCAATTAGTAGCATGGGGCCCAACAGTTTTAGATGTTATATAGCACCTAAAAATTTATGGTACTTTGTACATATTACAAAGAAGTTAAAGTAAATTTAGATACCAATCAAGTGCCTACAAACAGTGGTGTGAGTATGATCTAGCCATCTCAAGGTGATGATAGATCTTGAACACATAATTAAATAAGATTGATGTTAATAAAATGCAGATAGATTTAAAGGATTCAGTGATGAATCCAAAATTTTATTTTTATCTTATTTAGCAGTTAGTGGCATGAGGTCCGGGAGTTTAGATTTACCTTCTTTTAATATAAAGCTATGATACCTAAAGATCCATAGTATTCGCATGTGTTATAAGAAAGTTAATGTATTTTTGGATGTCAATCACTATACAAGTGCCTACAAATAGTGGTGCAGGTGTAGAGCCAGCGATATCAGGGTGATGGATCTTGAAGATGTAATTAACTGAGACCAATGTTAATGAAATGTAGGTAGATTTAAAGAATTCGATGATATGTCAGAAATTTTATTTTTATACTGGTTAGCAATTGCTGGTAAGGGGCCAAAGAGTTTGGATTTACCTTCTTTAATATAAAATTGTGGAGTGACAAATGCTATAATAGCTAAAGATCCATAGTATTTGTATATGTTACAAGAAAATATACTTTTAGATGCCAATCACTACACTAGTGCTTACAAATAGTGGTGTGAGCGTAGTAATCATCTCAGGGTGATGGATCTTGAAGATTGAATTAAATGAGACTAGTGTTAATAAAATGTAGATGGATTTAAAGGATTTGGTGATGAATCAAAAATCTTATTTTTATTACAGTTAGCAGAAGGTAGCATGGGGCCCAAGTGATTGGATTTACCTTCTTTTAATATAAAATGTGAAGTGATAGATGCTATAACACCTAAAGATCCATAATACCTACATGCATCATAAGGAAGCTAATACATTTTTTGATACCAATTACCACACAAGTGCCTACAAATGGTAGCGTGGGCGTAGATCTAGCCATCTTGGTGTGATAGATTTTGAAGATTTAAATAAATGAGGTTGATATTAATAAAATATAGATAAATTTAAAAGATTTGGTGATTAGTTAGAAACCTTAATTTTGTCCTAGTTAGTAGTTGGTGGAATGGGCCCAAGGGTTCAAATTTACCTTCTTTATTATAAAAATATAGAGTGGCAGATGATATGGCATCTAAAGATGTTATAAGGAAGCTAATGTTTTTTTTTTTTAATTGCCAATCGCCACATAACTGCATACAAATAGTGGCGTGAGTGTAGATCTAGCAATTTCAGGGTAACGAATCTTGAAGATCTAATTAAATGAGACCAATGTTAATGAAATATAGCTAGATTTAAAGAATTTGGTGATAAGTTAGAAACCTTATTTTTATCCTAGTTAGCAATTGGTGGCATGGGGACTATGAGTTTGGATTTGCATTCTTTTAGTATAAAAATGTAGGATGGCATAGTACTCATACATATTGTAAGGAAGCAGATGAATTTTTAAATGCTAATCATCGCATAAGAGCCTATAAATTGTAGTATGGGCATAGATCCAGCCATCTTAGGGTGATGGATCTTGAAGATCTAAATAAATTACACTAATATTAATAAAATATAGATAGATTTAAAGAATTTGATGATGAGTCAAATATCTTATTTTCATTCTAGTTAGCAATTGGTTGCATGGGGCCCAAGAATTTGGATTCACCATCATTTAATATAAAAATGTAGAGCAATAGATGCTATGGCACCTAAATATCCATAGTACTCGCATGCATTACAAGAAAGTTAAATGTTTTTTAAATGCCAAACAAGTGCCTACAAGTGGTGGTGAAAGCATAGATTTAGCCATCTAAAAGTGATCGATATTGAAGATCTAATTAAATGAGACTGATGTAAATAAAATATAGATAGATTTGAAGGATTTAGTGATAAGTTAAAAATCTTTTTTTATTCTAGTTAGCAGTTGATGGCATGAGGCTTAAGAGTTTAGATTCACCTTTTTTTTAATACAAAAATATGAAGATGCTATGACACCTAAAGATCCATAGTGCTTGCATGCATTACAATGAAGCAAATATTTTTGGATGCCAATCACTGCATAAGTGCTTAAAATAGTGGTGTAGGCTTAGATCTAGTCATCTTAAAGTGATGGATCTTGAAGATCTAATTAAATGAGACTGTTATTATTAAATGTAGATGGATTTAAAAGATTCAATGATAAGTCATATATTTTTTTTTCTTAGCAATTATTAAACATGGGGCTCAAAAGTTTTGATTTATCTTCTTTTAATATAAAAATGTAGAGCAGCGGATACTATAGCACTTAAAGATCCATAGTACTCACACATGTTACAAAAATATTAATGTATTTTTGGATGCCAATCATCACACAATTCCCTACAAACAATGATGTGGAGTATCGATCTAGCAATCTCAAAGTGATGGATCTTGAAGATCCAATTAAATGAGACTGATGTTAATAAAATATAGATAGATTTATATGATTTGATGATCATTCATAAATTGTATTTTTCCTAATTAGTAGCTGATGGCAAGGACCCAAGAGTTTAGATTTACCTTCTTTTAATACATAAAGGTAGAGCCGCATATATATTTTATATGGTACTTAAAGATTCGTGATACTTGCATGAATTATAAGAAAGTTAATGTATTCTTTTTGGATGTTAATCACTACATAAGTGCTTAGAAACAATGGTGTGAGTATAATTCTAGCCATCTCAAGGTGATGGATATTGAAGATGCAATTAAATGAGATAGATATTAATATAATGTAGATAAATTTGAAGGATTGGGTGGTCAGTTGAAAATCTTATTTTTATCTTAGTTAGCAATTGGTAGGATGGGACCTAAGAGTTTGAATTTACCTTCTTTTATTATAAAAATGTGGAGCGATATATGCTAAAGCACCTAAAGATCCATCGTACTCGTGTTACAAAAAAGTTAACAAATGTTTAGATGCCAATCATTGCACAAGTATATAAAAATAGTGGTACCGGCATGGATCTAGCCATCTTGGAGATAATGGATCTTAAAGATGTAATTAAATGAGACCAATACTATAAAATGTAGATAGATTTAAAGGATTCGGTGATGACTTAAAAATCTTATTTTTATCTTAGTTAGCCGTTGGTGGCATGAGGCACAAAAAATTGGATTTATCTTCTTTTAATATAAAAATAAGGAGTGGCAGATGCTATGACACCTAAAGATCCATGGTACTCACACATATTACAAGAAAGTTAATGTATTTTTGGATGCTAATTACCACACAAGTGCCTATAAATAGTGGTGTGGGGTAGATGTATCCATTTGGGGTAATGGATCTTGAAGATGTAATTAAATCAGACCGATGCTTATAAAATGAAGATAAATTTAAAGGATTTGGTAGTGAGTTAGAAATCCTATTTTTATCCTACTTAGCAATTGGTGACATAAGGCCTAAGAGTTTGAATTTACCTTCTTTTAATATAAAAATGTGGCATGATAGATGTTATATAGTACCTAAAGATTCACATAGTACTTGCAAGTGTGACAAGGAAGTTAATGTATTTTTTTTATTTCAAAGAGTGGTGTAGGCCTAGATCTAGCCATGTCAAGGTGATGAATCTCGACGATAGTTAAATGAGACCGATATTAATAAAATGTAGAAGATTTAAACAATTGAGGGATGAGTTAGAAATCTTATTTTTATCCTAATTAACAATTGGTGGCTTGGGGCCTATGAGTTTGAATTTTCCTTCTTTTAATATGAAGCAAATGCTATGACACCTAAAGATCCATAGTATCCACCTGCATTATAAGGAAGTTAATGTATTTTAAGATGCCAATCATTAGGCAAGTGCCTACAAATAGTGGTATAGGCATAAAACTAGCAATCTTGGAATGATGGATGTTGAAGATGCAATTAAACAAAATCAATATTAATAAAATATAGATAGATTTAAAGGATTAGGTGATTAGTTAGAAATTTTATTTTTATCCTAATTAGTAGCTGATGGAATGGGGCTTGAGAGTTAGATTTACCTTTTTTTAATATAAAAATATAAAGTGGCAAATGCTATCGCACCTAAAGATCCATAGTATACCAGTGTTACAAGGAAATCAATGTATTTTTTTTATGCCAATCACAGCCCAAGTACCTATAAACAATGATGTGGCATAGATCTAACAATCTTGAGTTAATGGATCTTAAAGATCAAATTAAATGAGATTAATGTTAATATAATATCGATAGATTTAAATCATTTGGTGCTGAGTCAGAAATTTTAATTAGCAATTGGTGGCACAAGAATCAAGAGTTTGGATTTTAAAGGATCCGGTGGTGAGTCAAAAATCTTATTTTTATCTTAGTTTTGTCAAAAGAGCAACCCATTTTCTTATCTTGAATTGATCAAAAAGCTCAGAAAATATAAGTTAGAGATATTATCCAACTAGCTTAAGTACTTCTCTTTGCCCCAAAACTCTATTTTAATGCAACCATTTTCTAATGACACCAGTAAGCGTGTCATCAATCGCATCCCTTGGGTAGCCCTGCACATCATCATTCGCATCTTTTGGGTAGTCCTAGTCATTCCCTCTCAGTTATCTTATCAAATCCAATTATTTCTGAATCGATTTATTTTTGGATGAAAATATGCTTTCGATCTTCAAACTTTCACTCAACATTTATTTTGATGTTCAATCTTTCGATTTAGTCCTTTATATTTTTAAGAACATTACATTCCTAACATTCTATTATATGAGATTAATTAAAATTGATAGAATAATTATTATGTTTTCTTATTAATTAGTCCACATATTGGTATTAGGATGACATACAAGCTATTTCATTAATTTTAACTGACTTGAGAGATTAAAATGCAATATTCTTAAAATATGAAGAACTAATTTGCAACATCTAAAAGATTGAGAATCAAAATAAAATTTGAGCAAAAGTTTTAGGACCAAAAAGATATTTTAGCCTAATTTTTTCCATCCTAGCTAGAAGTGTATAAATCTCCATTTCATCAATAACAGCTTCCCTTTGTTTTTTCAATTTATTGCTTTATGACCTTATTTAAGCGGTAGATTCTATTTCTTTTGTTTATTTTTAATACATTTTTAAAATTTAATGATGTAATAATTCATTAGAAATGAATTTAGTTATAGAGATATGATTTCTTCTTCTTTATTTATCCATATTTAAATTAGTATCGATATCTAAATTAAATATCAATTCATCTATTTTATTAAACTTAATTGTAGGCTTGGAGGTTAGGGTTATTCTCTTCAGATGTTGCCAGCATTAGAGCCATGGGTTATGAAATTTCAAATTTTTGAAATGAGGTTGTTTGGATTCGTATGCTTTCTCACAATGCCCTTCAACCTAAAAGTATCCGTGATTAATTTAAAAGGAACTCGGATTGACCTACTAATCCAAAATTAACCTGCAATAACTTTGATTATTAAACATGTCAATTCATATAACCTAACTTGCTAGCTGGGATATGACTTGTTGGATCTATTTATCCAATTTAATATCATCTTTTAATCAATTATTATTTTATCAACATGCAAGATCCAACAATTCAATATCATGGAAATATATTGGAAACAATTAAAATCAATTACTTGTTATGATTTGAATATAGTTACTTTATAATTGAATTATAATCTTAAATTGGTATGAATAAATTATATGTGTTGAGGGGTAAAACCACTATGCATCAATAATCGTGTACGTGGCTAAGGCTAGCCCTAATTTTCGCTCGCTGTGCGACACCCGCCCGGGATGAGTCAGCCTCGGTAGGTCGGGGCGCCTTAGCCCCTCACCGAGCCAAGGATTCTCAAGGCGCGGACCGCGTTTCACACCCCCATCCGAGCTTTTGTCTCTCGGCCCTAGCCGAGCTATCACCTCTTGGTCCTCGCTGAGCTATCATCTCTCGGCCCCATCTGAGCTTTTGTCTCTCGGCCCTAACCGAGCTCTCGTTTCTCAGTCCCAGCCGAGCTACCATCTCTTGGCCCCTCCGACCGAACTATCGTCTACCGTCCCTTGGCCCATCCGGCCGAACTATCATCTACCATCTTTTGGCCCCGGCCAAGCTGTCGTCTCTTGGCTCTAACCGAACCATCCCACCACCCGACTTTTCTAGCTGGTTCCTTCCTATCACTCGGCCTAGCCCGAGTGATCCCCATACCTCTGTGGAATCCGGCGTGGGAAAGCTTAAATCCTTAAGATTCAAAACAGGAATCATATCTGAGAGTGGCATAGGCCTCTGGGGCCTATGCCCCACCAAATCTTGAGACATCAACAAGCTCTCCCGGTCGTTGATCCTCTAACTAACTGAATACGAATCCTACCGATCTTATAACAAACATATTCGGATCTCAACGGCTTTTGGACCCACGATGCTCCCAAACAACCAGGTGATCTTCTATAAATACCACAGCTTCAGATCCCCTCAGGTACATGATTCCCCATGTGCACACTTGCTCACTGGCTCTCTCTCTCTCTGCCTTTGCTTCCGCCATTAGCGTTCCGCTCGGAGCCTCTGGAGGAACTCTTCGGCGAGAGCCTTCTCCTCATTTCTGTTGGTGTCGATCTCCACTGACTTGAGCGTCGGAGGGTCTTCCGCAAAGGGCCACCCCCAACGCCTCTCGCGTGAGGACTGTCTTGCAGGTCCGCCCAGGAGGAAGCCCGTCTCGAAGCCCCGTCACGCCCGAGTCGGAGGACGGATTTCAGCAGCAACAAATTGGCGCTAGAGGAAGGGCCCTCAAGTCCCTAAAAACTTATGATCCAGGAGACAAGGATCTCAGTCTGCAAGAGGATTCCTCCCATGGCCTACCGAAGAAAGGCCACCTCCGAAGTCCGAGATCAGGTCGTCTCTCAAAGGCCTGATCCAGTGAGCAATGTCGCATCACCACCGCCGCCAGTCGAGACTCCATCACCGTGGCGGCCCCGGTGACTCAGGACCAGTTCGCCTTACTGGCCCAGCAGGTTCAGGCTATGGCCCACCTGATTCAGGGGCGCTCCGAAGCCCCCGTCCGGCCGCTCATGCTCCTCACCCTCCTGAGGAGGATGCGGCCCCCGCTCATCCGGCAATCTCTTCTTTCAGTCCGCACGGGGTTGCGGACCCCCCTCGCCATCCCAGGGAAGCTGAGCCAGCTCCCCAACGAGCCTACGGCAAAGATCTCCCCAGATCTTGGTGGGCCCGATCTCTCTCCTCGGTGGATTCTCGCCATGATTCGACACCGTCTCAGTATCCTCCTCGTCCTGCCCCTCTTCTCTTCCTGACGAGGAGATCTGCCGCCAACTCCAAGAAATGCGTCAAGAGCTTGACGCCGCCAAGCAAGCCCATCCGCTTCAGAATAAAGCGGAGCAGGGCGCCCCCTTCTCTAAGAAGATCATGGAGAAGTGATTCCCTCCCACGTCAAGCTGCCTGCCATCGAGCCTTATCATGCTCCTCCGACCCCGACGATCATCTCAGCAGCTTCCGATCAATAATGATGTTCCACGGAGCATCAGATACGGTCCTCTGCCGTGCTTTCCCTTCCACCCTCAGGGGATCTGCTCGAACCTAGTTCAATGCTTTGAAACCAGGTTCTGTTAATTCTTGACGAGCTGAGCCACCTATTCATCAGCCAGTTCGTCAGTAGCCGCCGCCATCG
The DNA here is from genome assembly GCA_900491605.1 of Calamus simplicifolius. NCBI lineage: Eukaryota > Viridiplantae > Streptophyta > Magnoliopsida > Arecales > Arecaceae > Calamus > Calamus simplicifolius. Next base: position 846,101 of record UESW01004240.1, on the reverse strand, counting down.
ATGAAGATCCGACTCCCTCTCCGAAGTTAAGCAGAGAGAGGGGGAGTCCCTGAAGAAGTATCTCGACCGTTTTAATACGGCCATGCTAGAAGTGGACCACCTTAATCATGAGGTGGCCATGTCCGCCCTAGCGGGCGGAGTATTGAAGGAGAGCGACTTCTACATGGTGCTGGAGGTCAGTTACCCTCCAAACCTCTCCGATATGATGGCTCTGGCTGACAAATATGCCAGAGTCGAGGAGTGCGGAGAGCTGCCCGAGCCGAGCTAACGAAGAAGAAGGAGTCCAAGGGCTCCGATAGGCACCGACATGCCCGTCAGCCAAGTCCGCCTCGCCGCCAGAGGATTCCCCAACCGCCGCCGAGGAATCGCTCTCGGAGCCCACCTAGGAGGTTCCACCGGTTCACTCTGCTTACTGCCCCAAGAGCGTAGATCTTCATGGAGATCGAGCGCCAGCTCCCTCGACCTCCTCCTCTTCGAGGGAATGCGGCCCCGGAGAGATCCCGCCAAATATTGCCGCTACCACTGCGACCATGGCCACGACACCGAAGAGTGCTGGCAACTTAAGAATGAGATTGAAAGGCTCATACAGCGGGGTAAACTGGATTGGTTCAGAGGAGCCCCCGAGCCAAGGAACGGGGGCGATCGCCGGCCTGAGCCTCAGCAGCAACCTCCTCCCCCTCCAAATCCTCCAGTTGCTGGCCACATTAATGTGATTGAGGCGGTCGGTGGTCCTTCAGGCGGGAGGGACGATGAAGAAGGTCCGGCACTGAAGAAGGCACGCCCCAATGAGCTTTCTTTCTCTAATGACGACTTCCAAGGGATACATTTCCCACATGATGATGCATTAGTTGTATCTCTAAATTTAAACAACTATGATGTAAGCCGGATTCTCATTGATAGTGGAAGCTTCGTCAATGTTTTGTACCTCGATGTGTTTGTGAAGATGAAGCTTCTTATAGAGAATCTTTGAGCCATGGACTCCACCTTAATGGGGTTCACCGGCGATGTTGTTGTCCCGGAGGGGATCGTCACCTTGACGGTCCGTGCGGGGACCTGGCCCCATGTGGCCACTGTGATTGCAGATTTCCTGGTGACCAAGCTTCGGTCGCCCTACAATGCTATCCTAGGAAGACCCGGCCTAATGTCTCTCAGAGCCGTCGTCTCCATCCCACATCTTGTTATGAAGTTCCCTACCGAGTGAGGGGTAGGTGAAGTTCGGGGAAGCCAAGCAATAGCTCGGCAGTGTTTCATCACCAGCCTGCAATCCAGACTGCCCGAGGTTGATGGACTAGACGCTCGGGAGGTTTCGCCGAGCAGCGAGGAGAACCAGCCGAAGAGCTGGAGGAAGCGCCCTTGGACGAAGCTCGGCCTGACCGAACCATAAGGATTGGATCATTGCTGAAGGGGGAGATTCGGCTAGAACTGATCAATTTTCTCTGAAGGAATGCTGATGTCTTCGCCTGGTCAGCCTCAGACATGCCTGGGATCAGTTCGGACGTCCTTGTCCATCGTCTTAATGTGGATGAGATGTCCCGACCTATGAAGCAGAAGAAGAGAAGCTTCGCCCCTGACCGGCAGAGAGCAATTGAAGAAGAGGTGGACAAACTCATTAAGGCAAACTTCATTCAAAGGTAAATTATCCGAGCTGGCTATCCAATGTCGTCATGGTGAAAAAGTGGAGAATATGCATCGACTTCACCGACCTTAATAAAGCATGCCCGAAAGACAGTTTTCCTCTCCCCCGGATCGACCAGCTCGTGGATGCACCTCCAACATCAGATGCTGACCTTCATGGATGCCTACTCAGGCTATAACCAAATTCGGATGGTACCCGAAGATGAAGAAAAAATAGCCTTCGTAACCGACCGAGGTACCTATTGCTATTGAGTCATGCCATTTGGTCTAAAGAATGCGGGCGCCACCTACCAAAGGCTAGTAAACAAGGTATTCAAGGAGCAGATCGGTCGGAACATGGAAGTATACGTTGATGACATGCTGGTTAAAAGCAAAGAAGCTTCCTAGCATATTGAAGACCTCTCAGAAAGCTTCGTGACACTCCGAAAGTATCGGATGAAGCTCAATCCGGCAAAGTGTGCTTTCGGCGTCACCTCAGGAAAATTTTTGGGCTTTATGGTTTCTCAGCGAGGCATCAAAGCCAACCTGCAGAAGATTCAAGCCCTTCAGCAAATGACACCACCTTCGTCTATCAAAGAAGTCCAGCGCCTGACGGGGAGGATTGCGGCCCTCAACCGCTTCGTGGTTCGATCGGCCGAGAGGAGCCTCCCTTTCTTCAAAGCTCTCCAATCCGCCTAGAACTTTCAATGGACTCCTGAGTGCCAAAAATCATTCGAAGACCTCAAGAAGTATCTCGGCTCTCCGCCTCTCCTCAGTAGCCCCAATCTGGGAGAAATGCTGTTTCTATATCTGGCAGTTTTGAAAGGCGCAATTAGCTCGGTTTTGGTCAGAGAAGAGAAGAATACTCAAAAGCCGATCTACTATGTCAGCAAACTACTCCAGGACGCCGAAACGATATACACCGGATCGAAAAGCTGGTGCTGGCCCTAATAACATCGGTTCGGAGGTTGCGACCATATTTTCAGGCGCATTCTGTGACAGTCCTCACCGACCAGCCAATCAAGGCGGTGGTCCACCACCCAGAGACATCAGGAAGAATGGAAAAATGGACCGTTGAATTGAGCGAGCATAACATCCGGTATCAGCCTCGTCCTGCCATAAAAGCACAAGTCCTAGCCGACTTCCTCCTTGAATGCACTATCCCAGAAGATGGCTCCGCCCCGGACTCCTTCGAACATCCAAGACCAAACGCCCTGTGGTTGCTCTACATCAATGGATCCTCTAATGCCAATAGCTCCGGTGCTGGTCTAGTCCTCACCAGCCCAGAGGGGATAACCTTTGAGTACGGCGTTCGATTCTCCTTCCCAACCTCCAACAACGAAGCCAAATATGAAGCTCTGCTTGCTGGACTCCAAATCATCCATGACCTGAAAGTGAAGAAACTCAATGCCTTTACCGACTCTCAGTTGGTAGCCAGTCACGTGCGGGCGAGTTTGAGGCCCGAGAGCCAAACATGATTCGGTATCTCTAAGAGGTGCGGAACTTACTCTCTTACTTCACCGAATTTGAAGTTATCCAGATTTTCAGATCGAAAAATGCTCGTGCCGATCTATTATCCCAGCTAGCAACTACGGAGTCGATGGACTCCGAGTGGAAGTTCCCCTTGGAAATTCTGGAAAAGCCCAGCATCGCGGAGGCAGACCGAATGATGCAGATTGAGGTCGAAGCATCTTGGGTTGACCCTATATTGAAGTATCTTAAAGAAGGATCGCTCCCAGCCAACCGCAGGGAAGCAAGAAAGTTAAGTTGCAAGCTACCTACTATGTGCTAATCGATGACAGCTCTATAAGCGGTCCTTCTCCATGCCGCTTCTCAGATGCCTCCGCCCATCTGAGGCTGACTATGCACTTTGGGAGGTGCATGAAGGAATTTGTGGCAGTCATCTAGGAAGTCGATCTCTATGCCACAAGGTGCTTCGCCAGGGATATTACTGGCCAACCATGCAAAAGGATGCCGACGATCTCGTCCGAGCCTATGACCCCTGCCAGAGGCACTCCAACATTCAGAGGCTCCCTCTGCCAGTCTGATCCCCATTTCCTTCGCTTGGCCCTTTGCTAAGTGGGGGATGAATATTCTTGGCCCTTTTCCCCTCGCCACCGGACAGAGGAAGTTTTTATTCGTCGCCATTGATTACTTTACTAAGTGGGTCGAGGCTGAGGCAGTCGCCCAAATCACCGAAGCTCGGGCTAGGGATTTCGTGTGGAAATCCATCATCTGTCGCTTCGGCCTCCCGCATACCATCATCACTGACAATGGCAAGCAGTTCAATAATCCCAAGTTCCGGGAGTTCTGCGAAGATCACGGCATTAACCATCGCCTCACCTCAGTAGGGCATCCGCAAGCCAACGGAGAAGCTGAGGTAACAAATCGAACCCTGCTTCAAGGGATTAAAGCTCGGTTCGCCAGAGCCCGAGGCGGATGGGCAGACGAACTTCACCATGTTCTATGGGCCTAGCGCACCACCCGGAGGATCCCCACCGATGAGACCCCGTTTCGGATGGCTTTTGGCACGAAAGCCATCATCCCAGTGGAGATAGGCCTTCCCTCTCCTCGAGTTGAAAGCTACTTAGAAGAAGCCAACGACAAGCAGCTCCGCTCCAATCTCGACTTGGTAGAAGAGGTCATGGAAAAAGCTCGAATTAGAATGGCCGCGTACCAGCAGAGAGTGGCCCATTATCACGCCTCCAGAGTCAAAGGGAAATCCTTCTCACCTGGCGATCTCGTTCTCCGGAAAGCATCCGTCTCCAAGCCGCTGGAGCAAGGAAAGCTCTCGCCGAACTGGGAAGGCCCCTACCAAGTAGCGGAAGTCATCAGACCTGGCACCTACAAGCTCCAGGATCTAAGCGGAAAATCCATTCCCCGGACGTGGAACTCGGACAATCTCCACGTATACTATCAGTAGGGTACGCCTCTTTGACCTGCCCCGTTTATAACTCTAGCATCTTATTCTTGTTATTTACGAGATGGTCGACTCTTTGGAAAAATTGCGATGAGAAATGGATACCTCTAGCTCACTATCGGCACAACTGAGCCATTTCCCCGAGCTTTGAATTGAATCTCCGAACCTTGGCTAAGTCGAGTCCCGCTTGGTAAAAGCTCGGTATGACCGAGCGCTCCCAGCATGGTCGAGAACCGAACAATGCCCAAGACTTAGCTCAGATTCGGGCAGCTTACAAGCCCCGACCGACCTAAGTATTCTCCTAAACTATGCTTGGATTCGGGCCGCTTACAAGCCCCGGTCAACCTAAACGTTCTTCTAAACTTAGCTCGGATTCGGGCAGCTTACAAGCCCCGGCCGACCTAAGTATTCTCCTAAACTATGTTCGGATTCGGGCCGCTTACAAGCCCCGGCCGACCTAAACATTCTTCTAAACTTAACTCGGATTCGGGCAGCTTACAAGCCCCGGCCGACCTAAGTATTCTCCTAAACTATGTTCAGATTCGGGCCGCTTACAAGCCCCGGCCGACCTAAATGTTCTTCTAAACTTAGCTCGAATTCGGGCAGCTTACAAGCCCCAGCCGACCTAAGTATTCTCCTAAACTATGTTCGGATTCGGGCCGCTTACAAGCCCCGACCGACCTAAACGTTCTTCTAAACTTAGCTCGGATTCGGGCAGCTTACAAGCCCCAGCCGACCTAAGTATTCTCCTAAACTATGTTCGGATTCGGACCGCTTACAAGCCCCGGCCGACCTAAACGTTCTTCTAAACTTAGCTCGGATTCGGGCAGCTTACAAGCCCCGGCCGACCTAAGTATTCTCCTAAACTAGTCCGAATTCGGGCCGCTTACAAGCCCCGGCCGACCTAAACATTCTTCTAAACTTAGCTCGGATTCAGGCAGCTTATAAGCCCCGGCCGACCTAAGTATTCTCCTAAACTATGTTCGGATTCGGGCCACTTATAAGCTCCGGCCGACCTAAACATTCTTCAAAGCTTAGCTCGGATTCGGGCAGCTTACAAGCCCCGACCGACCTAAGTATTCTCCTAAACTATGTTCGGATTCAGGCCGCTTACAAGCCCCGGCCGACCTAAGCGTTCTTCAAAACTTAGCTCGGATTTGGGCAGCTTACAAGCCCTGGCCGACCTAAGTATTCTCCTAAACTATGTTTGGATTCGGGCCACTTACAAGCCCCGGCCGACCAAGTTGGTCTCCAAAACGCAAAACGTTGTTCGACAGGGACAAACATCTTGGGGATGGCAGCGAAAACAAAAGTTGCCAAAAAACCCCCCTTTCTGCTTATCGTAGAGAAAATGATAAAGAGGAAAAGAAAAGATAAAAATAGCCTTCACAGTGGCTTCACATCTTCTCCGGGAGCCACCGAACTCTCCCCACGCTGAACTAACTCGGCAATCTTTTGGCGAAGGGACGCTATTTTCCCTTCTTGCTGGCTGATAACACGGCGGAGGGACTTGACCTCCCTCGTCGAGACAGCCAGATATCGCCCGGTCGCCCTTTGTAGCTGCTCATGGCTCGCGAACACCGATGCCAAGGCCACTCCATCAACGGTCACTGCGATGCGACTCTCCCGAGAGTCCTTGCGGCCGTTGGCACCGCCGTTCGTCCCTTGAGTTGATCGCCTTTTGCCGCTGGAGGCCATATCCACACTAAAGAGCCACTGGGAAACTGGCTGAAAGGATGACCAGCACAGGCATCCCTCTAGTCCATATTTAAACCACTCCTGGCAAGTGTTTCGATCGGTCGAGTCATTAATCTCGACCTGTGGAAACTCAACATGCGTCACCACTCCGATGGGCGCTTGCGGGAGGCAAGGTGTCGCGCCCCCTCCCGAGGAGGATCGTTTAACATCAACGAGGTGCTCGGGAACTTCCCTCCTTCTCTAGGGACCAGGTTCCCTCCGGCTTGTCAAACCCTTCTGAGATAAATGACCTCAAAAATCTGCCAAGCACCCTCGAATCGGGCGCCCTCGAAAAGGCGCGAAAAATGTAATGCATTGGCACGCCTTCCTTGAATGTAACCTGTTGCCCAGATGTAACAACCCAAGATGGGGGTGAATTGGGTTATTAAAAAACAAATTGATTACTATGCAAGAATGTGCTTAAACCCTACTCTTGATTGGCAGCAGTGTAGTGGAGTGCACAGAATGAAAACAGTAGAGAATCAAACAACCACAAACACACAAAAGTTTATAGTGGTTCGGTGCCAAACTCAACACCTACATCCACTCCTCAAAACCTTTGGAATTTACTAATCGTATCACAACGATTACAACCTCTAACCAAACCAGGCTAGCCCTCTTATTTATACGGCACAAGGTAGCCAAAAACCCCTAGCCACACCAGGCTAGTCCTCTTGTTTCATGGCACAAGGAAGCCAAAACCCCTAGCCAAACCTAGGCTAGTCCTCTTGTTTTAAGGCACAAGGAAGCCAAATAATCAGGGTTAACACTAACCCTTTTACAAGAACGATCAAGGAATGATAAAGAGAAGCTCCCACAATGAGCAAATATTTAGAGTATACTTTACAATTTTTGAAGCAATAAACTCAGCAATAAATGAACGAGGTCGAAGTAGCTGAAGTCTTGATTGCTTGAAAAGCTTCAAAGATCCGGACGATTTTTTGGAGCAATGAATGAACTTGAATGCACAGCAACAACCACTCAACAATATGCAATATGAGCTCTTTTCTTGGATTTTCTTTCTCTTTAAAAACGCTTTTTCCGAATCGTCCTGGTGTGCTTCAAATCCCACCTTTTTATAATCATCCAATAAGAAAAGATCCATTAGATACATTAGGAACAAATAGAAATAAAAATAGGAAGAAAATATAACAGTTATAAATGTTTCCCTTAAGCATTGAATGTTGATCTCCATTTGAGGAATGAAGAGCACTGCAAAAATTCAAAAATCCAAAAGTTAAGTGTAGCTTAAAATAGCAATAGAGAGAGAGAGTAAGAGAAGAAAAGCAAACTCAAGAACTCAGGCGGTAGTTGGCTGAAAGAATAACTACAGACAGCTGAAGCAAGAAACCATTCGGCCAAGGCTTAAGCAAAAGTCCCCAGCTAGCTAGTCAGCTAGCTCACAAGAGAGGCCAAGGTGGAAAAAGGACGTCCAGAGCAGCTTATTAGTTAGCTAAACATGTTGCAAGTTAGCTCTCTAGCTAACTAACAGAAAAAGCAACGGCCAAGACAAAGAAGTTCAGAACACTTAGTTAGCTCACCAGCTAACTAAACAATGGATAGTTAGCTCTCCAGCTAACTAACAGGCAAAACAAAAAGTCAGGTGAAAGTGTCGTTGAATGCCAGTTAGCTCCCCAGCTAACTAAAAGTGAGAACCTTTCGGCTGCAAAAATAACAGGAGATGGAGAGTTAGCTCTTCAGTTAGCTAAAAGATAGCCAGTTAGCTCACTAGCTAACTAATTCAAAAAATAGTACAAAAACCGCCCAGCTTAGTTAGCTCTCCAGCTAACTAACGGAAAGATAGCTAGCTTCCCAGTTAGCTAACGAAAAGATAGCTAGCTTTCCAGTTAGCTAAGCAGAGAAAGAAAACGGCCAGTGGAGAGAGGGAGTTAGCTCTTCAGCTAACTAAAATTTCAAAATGCATGGCCACACGCTTATAGTGAAGAATAGCTAACTAACCAGTTAGCTCCATGATACAATAGTTACCTAAGCAGTTAGCTAAAGGAACTGCCAGCTAGCTAGAAGATCTGGTAGCTAGCTCAGCAGTTAACTAGAATTTGAGGCAGTTCGGCCAGGCAACTAAAAGCAAATTCCAGTTAGCTATCAGGGCACCACGAGCTAGCTAACCAGTTAGCTAGAAAATGAGAGCGTTCAGCCAACTTACAGAGATGTGAAGATTAGTTAGCTGAAGGATCTCCAGCTAGCTAACAAGCTAGCTAACCAGCTAGCTAAAATACAATGACGTTCGGCCCAAGCACTGAGAATGTTTTCCATTTAGCTGAAAGTCGTGCCAGTTAGCTAAATGGAATAACAAGCTAGCTAACCAGTTAACTCTCAAGCTAATAAACAATATTCAAAATCAATTAAACGAAGTACTTTCTTACCAATAAAATTTTGCACGCAGATACTTACTTGCAAGGCGACCGAACTTTCCTGTATCAAGCTTAGAGTTGCCTAACTGTTTTGTAATCATCAAAATCAATCTGGGGTCAACAATCTCCCCCTTTTTGATGATGACAAAACCTTTAAGCACATAAAGAGCAAATATAGGAAGTGACAGGAGTGTAATCAGAAAACATTAATTTCTCCCTGTCAAACTGAATAAGTGAACCCTTTTTCTCCCCCTGAATATATGGAGTTATTACTTTACTCCATTCCTTACTGTATGCAATAATCTTCTCTCTTTTTGTCATTAATCAAAAAGAAGTTCGAAGAGTTTTGCAATAAATTTAAGCATAATGTATCAAGGAGATGTAAGCAATCATACATAATTTGAGCAGTCATTCAGATCATTATAAAATAGAGTAATACAAACATTACACGCCATGGTCTCAAGTCATAAAACATAGTCATAAACATGCATCACAGAAACAGTACTAAGTACGGTTACAACATAAGTCAAACATAATCACATGTCGTCATCAGAAGAAGAAATATGCACTGAAGAAATATTTGGCTTGTTTGAAGATCCTGGCTTGTCGGAGGAAGGCCGTGTTAGTGGAGTCCAAAGGTGCGGATGAGAAAAAGAAGCATCAGGCGCAGAGGTGGCAGAAAGAGTGATGAGAGTCTCCATGAGTTGACTCAGCCTTGAGAGGGTTGCAGTCCAATGGTCAACATATTTGCTGCATCCCGGGTCTGGGTCTCTGTAGATCTCACTCGATGCTCTACCCACTCTGCCTTAGTTTCAAAATTCTCAAGCTTACCTTTTAGGAAATTAATCTCTTTTAGGATCCGCTCCATGACAGATTCATTGTGATGAAAAACTCTTCCATTGAGAATGTTCACATCATGGACAAGTCTCTCAAGAATAAGTTTAAACTGAGATATGTTTTCAAAAATAGAAGAAATATGTGGAACGAGAGTCTGATCATTGATAGAAGAAGCGCTGTCTCCAGAGCTTTGACTAGAAGAGGCAAGGGTCAATTCATTGATAATGAGGCGAATTTGATCATCACTTATACGTACTACAGGAAGAGGAGCAGGACCTTGATTGTCATTACAATAAGAAGGTCTAGGAGCATTCATATTGGGTGGATCAGATTGAAAAGGATTTTGATCATCAGACATAGCAGCAAGGTAAGGATTCGGATGGTTGAAGTTAAAGTTGAAGAAGTTCTGAGGAGAACAAGCAGATTGAGTTACAGTTGGCGGTGACATTACAGTTGGTGGTGGCATACTAGACTGACCAGTTCTAGACCTAACCTTTAACCAAATACCATCCCGTTTGGCAAAGTCCATGCGGTGCAGTGAATGAGCATTAAAAACGTCAGGTAACTGCCATTGTTGAATGAACGAATTGATTTGGTAAAAAGTATATATAGAGAGATGACTTGATGGTTAGCTGGCCAGGTGACTATTTGGTTGCCTGGTCAGGTAACTGCCATGAATAAAATCAAAAAGGCTTCAAACATCCGTTGGTGGATGGATTTAAGGAATATAACAATTGGCATTCATAAAGATGAAAAGACTTAAAGCATGCAGCATACTCAAGCAATTAATTTGACAGGATGTTTCCTTTAATTGATTTGATTTAAAAGATGTCACATCAATTAGATATCATATCAAGTGTCACAAACATGATTACTTAATTAATTAGATGGATCAATCATTCCAAGTTCCATTCTTATTTCATAAAATTTTGATTCATCTAAAGGTTTAGTAAATATATCTGCGAGTTGTTTTTCAGTGTTTACAAATTCCAATACAATGTTGCCATCATTAACATGATCTCTAATAAAATGATGTCGGATTTCTATATGTTTTGTTCTAGAGTGTTGAATAGGATTTTTAGTTAGACAAATTGCACTAGTGTTGTCACATTTTATTGGTATTCCCTTTTGTTTGATACCATAATCCTCTAGTTGCTGCTTAATCCACAAAATTTGAGCACAGCAACTTCCAGCTGCAATGTATTCGGCCTCGGCCGTAGACAATGCTACTGAAGTTTGCTTCTTGCTAAACCATGAGATTAAGTTAACACCTAGGAATTGGCAAGTTCCACTAGTTGATTTTCTGTCTAGTTTACATCCAGCAAAGTCTGAATCGGTGTATCCTATTAAGTCAATGCTAGATTGTCTGTCATACCAAAGTCCTAAGTTTTTAGTTCCATTTAAATATTTAAATATTCTTTTAACAGCAAGCAAGTGTGATTCTTTAGGATTAGCTTGATATCTGGCACACATGCAAACACTAAACAAGATATCAGGTCTACTGGCAGTTAAGTATAACAAAGATCCTATCATTCCTCTATAAAGTTTTAGATCTACAGATTTTTCAGAATTACAAGCATCAATTCTACAAGATGAGCTCATAGGGGTACCGATACTTTTAGATGTCTCCATGCCAAACTTTTTGATCATCTCCTTGATGTACTTGGATTGGCTTATGAAGATCCCGTCATTGCTTTGCTTGATTTGGAGTCCGAGAAAATAATTCAGTTCTCCCATCATACTCATCTCGAATTCTCCCTGCATAAGCTCAGCAAAATCTTTGCATAACGAGTCATTAGTGGCACCAAATATGATATCATCTACATAGATTTGAATAATTAAAATATCATCATTTTGTCTTTTAATAAATAAGGTTGTATCGACATTTCCTCGAATGAATTTATTACTAATCAAGAACTTGCTTAATCTTTCATACCAAGCCCGGGGAGCTTGCTTCAAACCATACAAAGCTTTGTTTAATTTAAATACGTGGTTTGGAAACAAGTGATTTTCAAAACCGGGTGGTTGTTCCACAAATACTTGTTCAGCAATATATCCATTTAAGAAAGCGCTTTTAACATCCATTTGATATAATTTAAAATTCATAAAACAAGCAACAGCAAGAAGTAATCTGATAGCTTCTAATCTAGCAACAGGGGCATATGTTTCATCAAAATCAATTCCTTCTTCTTGATTATAACCCTTAGCTACTAGTCTTGCTTTATTTCTTATTATGTTACCATGTTCATCTAACTTATTTCTGAAAACCCATTTTGTTCCAATAATTTGATAATCATTAGGTCTTTCAATAAGTGTCCAAACATTATTTCTTTCAAATTGATTAAGTTCTTCATGCATTGCATTTAACCAATCAATATCATTCTTAGCTTCATCATAACATTTAGGTTCAATTTTAGAAACAAATGCTAAGTTATTATATGTATCTCTAAATGTCGATCTTGTCCTAATTCCATGAGATATTTCACCAATAATTTGATCTTTAGGGTGACTGTGAACATACCTCCATCCTCTTTCTAAGTCATCATTACCTTGTGAGGCTTCAGGTGGATTAGGATTGCTTTCTTCATTTACCTCTTGTGTATCTGATTCATCTTTGTCCTTCAAGGTGATGTCTTTGAGTTGATCTTCAATTTCATCTGCATCAACTATACCTTTTCTCTTCCTTAAGGGAAGATCATTAGTTTCATCAAATATACATGAATAGATTCTTCAACTACCAATGTCTTTTTGTTAAAAACTCTAAAAGCTCTACTATGCAATGAATAACCAAGAAAAATCCCTTCGTCAGATTTAGCATCAAATTTATCAAGATTTATTTTTCCGTTATTCAAAACAAAGCAGCGACATCCAAAGACATGAAAATAACCGATATTAGGTTTTCTTCCTTTCCAAAGTTCATAAGGAGTCTTTTTCAAAACAGGTCTAATTAATGCACGATTTAAAACATAACATGCAGTGTTAATTGCTTCAGCCCAAAAATATTTTGGGAGATTGCTTTCACACAACATGGTACGAGCCATTTCTTCTAAAGTTCTGTTTTTCTTTCTACTACTCCATTTTGTTGAGGTGTTCTGGGTGCAGAAAAATTATGTTCAATTCCATTTTCATTACAAAAATTTTCAAAATATTGATTTTCAAATTCTTTTCCATGATCACTTCGTATCGATAAAACAGAAGAATTCTTTTCATTTGTAATTCTTTTAAATAATTTTTGAAATGATGGAAATGCTTCATCTTTACTGGCTAAGAATAAAACCCATGTAAAACGAGAGAAATCATCAATTATGACAAAACCATATCTTTTTCCTCCTAGACTAGTTGTTCTTGTAGGACCGAATAAATCCATGTGCAAGAGTTCTAAAGGTCTAGTGGTTGAAATCACATTTTTCGATTTAAAAGATACTCGAGTTTGTTTTCCAAATTGACAAGCATCACAGATTTTATCTTTTTCAAAAAGAGTTTTGGCAAACCATTTACTAAATCCTTTTTGATTAGTTTAGATAATAATCCATGCTTGCATGAGCTAGCCTACGATGCCATAACCAACTATTATCAGTTTTATTATTCATAGCAACTAGGCAATCAACATTTCTATCATTCAAATCATTTAAATCAACAATGTAGATATTACCATGCCTATGACCAACAAATTTCAGATTATCATTAGTAGGATTTTTAACAATGCATAAAGATGATTCAAATGTAACTTTAAATCCTTTATCACATAATTGACTGATACTTAGTAAATTATGCTTTAAACCTTTCACAAGTAAGACATTGTCAATAAAAGTATGAGGTGTGATACCTATTTTTCCAATGCCAATAATTTTTCCTTGGCCATTATCACCAAAAGTAACAACACCTCCATCTTTTGCCTCTAAAGTGATGAATTGAGACTCATCACCCGTCATGTGTCTTGAACACCCGCTATCCAAGTACCATTGTCTTTTAGTTGCTCGGGTTGCAAGACACACCTGCATACACAATTTTAAGTTTTGCTCTTAGGTACCCAAGCTTTCTTGGGTCCTTTCGGGTTAGTTAAAATAGTTCCTTTTGGAACCCATATTTGTTTAACTTTGTGTGTGTGACAAGTATATGCTTTGTGTCCAAATTTACCACATTTAAAGCAAGTAATTCTAGTTGAATCATCAGCATGCACATAAATATTTTTCAAAAATTTTTGTCTTTTAATAGGATTGTATCCAAGACCAGCTCTATTGTAAACAGCCCTTTGACTATTTAATATCATTTCTAACTTTTCTGAACTCAAAGTAAATTTATCAATAATAGGTTTTAATTTATTTACTTCATCTTTCAAATCTTGGTTTTCCTTTAGTAAAGAATCATTGTTATTTGAAATTCTTTCTTTTTCAAGAGTAAGTTCCTTAATTTCATTTCTCAAGTCTTTATTCTTTGAACTTAATTTAGCAAAATCATCTACAAGTTCATAAAAGCACCATGCAATTCATCAAAAGTAAAGTCATCTAGAAAGCTAGGACTTACCTCATTTTCATCAGCCATGAAGCATACATTTGCAACTTCAGTCTTTTCTTCTTCTTCCGAACTTGTTGCTTCACTGTCACTCCATGTAGCCAACATAGCCTTCTTCTTTACTTTCTTAAAACCTTTCTTCAACAGTGGACATTCTGGTTTGATATGTCCAGGCTTCTTACACTCATAGCATATAGAGGTTCACTTTCTTTTCTTTGCTATGATCTCCTTTGTAAATATTTTTCTTTTTCCAAATCTTTTTCTTTCATAAATTTCTTGAACTTTCTAGAGATGAGAGCCATATCATCATCTTTTTCACTCTCACTAGTTTCATCTTCACTTTCCTCATTTTGAACATTACCTTTCAATGCCATGGTCCTTCTCTTCTTTGAATCGTCTTCATCAATGTGTTGACGTTGTTGTAGTTCATGAGTCATCAAAGATCCGACCAATTCTTCAAGTGATAGATTGTTGAGGTCTTTAGCTTCTTGTATAGCTGTGACTTTTGCTTCCCATGATCTAGGCAAAGATCTCAAAATTTTTCTCACAAGATCACTGTTAGCATAAGACTTACCCAAACTTTTTAAACCATTAATAATGTCGGTAAATCTAGTAAACATATCAGTGATATTTTCAGATGAATCCATTTTAAATAGTTCATACTTATGAACAAGCATATTAATTTTGGATTCCTTGACTTGGTTAGTACCCTCATGGGTAACTTCAAGTCTATCCCAAATCTCTTTAGCAGACATGCATGTAGATATACGATTAAACTCATTTGCATCAAGAGAACAATAAAGAACATTCATTGCTTTTGCATTTAATTGAGCTAATTTCTTATCTTGCTCATCCCATTCAGATTCAGGCTTTGCAATATCAATATTATCAATCTTAACAGTGGGTGTGTGAGGTCCATTAATTATGATTCCCCATAAATCATAATCAAGTGCTTGAATGAATATTTTCATTCGTGCTTTCCAATAAGTGTAATTTGTTCCATTGAACAAAGGTGGTCTATTAGTTGACTGTCCTTCGGTCAACATAGATCCCATTTGGATTACTACTGATCTTTAGCTCCAAGCTTATCAAAGCTATAGGAATCAAGAGCACGCTGCTCTGATACCACTTGTTGCCCAGATGTAGTAGCCCAAGAGGGGGGTGAATTGGGTATTTTAAAAATTAATTCAATGGATGATATTGACTAACGCAGATATGTGCTTAATCAAAAGTTAATTTGCAGCGGTGTAGTGGAGTGCACAAATAGAAAATACACAGATCAATCAAACACAAACACAGCAGGGTTTATAGTGGTTCGGTGCCAAACTCGGCTCCTACATCCACTCCCCAAAAACCTTGGGAATTTCACTAATCGTATCACAACGATTACAACCCCTAGCCTTCCCCGGCTAGTCCTCTTGTTTTCACGGCACAAGGCAGCCAAATCCCCTAGCCTTCCCGGCTAGTCCTCTTGTTTTACGGCACAAGGAAGCCAATCCCCTAGCCTTCCCGGCTAGTCCTCTTGTTTAATGGCACAAGGAAGCCAATCAAGAAACTAGGGTTATCTCTAACCCTAATACAAGATTTATCAAGAATATAGACAGCTCCTAATTTGAGCAAATATTCAAAGATAAACTTTACAATTTTTGAAGCAATAAACTCAGCAATAAATGAACGACGTCGAAGTAGCTGAAGTCTTGATTGCTTGAAAAGCTTCAAAGATCCGGACGACTTTTTGGAGCAATGAATGAACTTGAATGCACAGCAACAACCACTCAACAATATGCAATATGAGCTCTTTTCTTGAATTTTCTTTCTCTTTAAAAACTCTTTTCTGAATCGTCATGGTGTGCTTCAAATCCCACCTTTTTATAATCATCCAACAAGAAAAGATCCGTTAGATACATTATGAACAAATGGAAATAAAAATGAAAAGAAAATATAACCGTTATAAATATTTCCCTTAAGCATTGAATGCTGATCTCCATTTGAGGAAGGAAGAGCACTGCAAAAATTCAAAAATCCAAAAGTTAAATATAGCTTAAAATAGCAATAGAGAGAGAGTAAGAGAAGAAAAGCAAACTCAAGAACTCAGACGGTAGTTGGCTGAAAGAATAACTCCAGGCAGCTGAAGCAAGAAACCATTCGGCCAAGGCTTAAGCAAAAGTCCCCAGCTAGCTAGTCAGCTAGCTCACAAGAGAGGCCAAGGTGGAAAAAGGACGTCCAGAGGTAGCTCATTAGTTAGCTAAACAGGTTGCAAGTTAGCTCTCTAGCTAACTAACAGAAAAAGCAATGACCAGGACAAAGAAGTTCAGAACACTTAGTTAGCTCACCAGCTAACTAAACAATGGATAGTTAGCTCTCCAGCTAACTAACAGGCAAAACAAAAAAGTCAGGTGAAAGTGCCGTTGAATGCCAGTTAGCTCCCCATCTAACTAAAAGTGAGAACCTCTCGGCTGCAAAAATAATAGGAGATGAAGAGTTAGCTCTTCAGTTAGCTAAAAGATAGCCAGTTAGCTCACTAACTAACTAATTCAAAAAATAGTATAGAAACCGCCCAGCTTAGTTAGCTCTCCAGCTAACTAAGAAAAGATAGCTAGCTTTCCAGTTAGCTAACGAAAACATAGCTAGCTTTCCAGTTAGCTAAGCAGAGAAAGCAAACGGCCAGTGGAGAGAGGGAGTTAGCTCTTCAGCTAACTAAAATTTCAAAACGCACGGCCACATGCTTACAGTGAAGAATAGCTAACTAACCAGTTAGCTCCATGATACAATAGTTAGCCAAGCAGTTAGCTAAAGGAACTGCCAGCTAGCTAGAAGACCTGGCAGCTAGCTTAGCAGTTAACTAGAATTTGAGGTAGTTCGGCCAGGCAACTAAAAGAAAATTCCAGTTAGCTATTAGGGCACCACGAGCTAGCTAACCAGTTAGCTAGAAAAGGAGAGCGTTCGGCCAACTTACAGAGATGTGAAGATTAGTTAGCTGAAGGATCTCCAGCTAGCTAACCAGCTAGCTAAAATACAATGACGTTCGGCCCAAGCACTGAGAATGTTTTCCAGTTAGCTGAAAGTCGTGCCAGTTAGCTAAATGGAATAACAAGCTAGCTAACCAGTTAACTCTCAAGCTAATAAACAATATTCAAAGCTAATTAAACGAAGTACTTTCTTACCAATGAAATTTTGCATGCAGATACTTACTTGCAAGGCGACCGAACTTCCCTATATCAAGCTTAGAGTTGCCTAACTATTTTGTAATCATCAAAATCAATATGGGGTCAACATAACCAAATCGTAAACTTTGGGCGCCCCATGCATCAATTGGGTGACCCTTATCCTCTCTGACAGTCTACACCAAGGCTGAATAAAATATTATAATCCTCGGCGATGATCGAGCCTGAGCAAAATCTACGTGCCTCAATTGGGCCGAGCTATGGTCGGAATAGCATATCACAGCCGGACCAAGCGGTCTCCAAAATTTCGTTCGGATTTGGGTAGCTTGCAAGCCTCGGCTGAACCGAATGATCTCCAAAACTTCCTCCGGATTCGGGCAGCTTGCAAGCCCCGACCGAATCGAATGATCTCCAAAACTTCCTCCGGATTTGGGCAGCTTACAAGCCTCGGCCGGACTGAGCAATATCTTCGTATCTTGGCCTTAGCAAGGACTAAGCCGCGATAGTGCTGCCGAAATATGCTGCAACATAAAAGACGCAATATAGGAGTAACAACTCCCCAGCACAAAAGAGGCAGAAGCTAAAGAAAGAAGGAATGAAAAATTTCTTTATTTCCTCATCAAAAGAAAAGTTACAACTTCATGAGAGGAGTTACAAGTGCATCAAAGCACAGAAAATGAAAACGAGTAAATAGCTCGGCCGAACTGCTCCAGTCAGCTTCGGTTAACGATGATACTTCGGCGTCTGACCTAAGAAATCAGACAAATCAGACAAACCAGCCAGCTCGCCCTGATAAGTGGCAAAGCCAGCCTCCCACGGTCCCTCCGGATGAATTAAGAGATCCAAAAGGAGGCATAACCCATGGATGCTGATTCTGAGGAATCGGGCAAACTAACCAGCTCCCCCCAGGTGGAATGCTGGGTTGCAGGCCGCTGCCCGATTGAGAGAGCTAGGGGACCATCAGCCCCACGCTGCTCTCAGCTCCCCCTTCCCGTGGCAAGGATTTCCCTCAGAGAAGAGACGAGAATCCAGCCCGATGGAGAAGGAAGCCTCCATGCG
Source organism: Calamus simplicifolius (assembly GCA_900491605.1). NCBI lineage: Eukaryota > Viridiplantae > Streptophyta > Magnoliopsida > Arecales > Arecaceae > Calamus > Calamus simplicifolius. Next base: position 827,886 of record UESW01004240.1, on the reverse strand, counting down.
TGCTACGGGGGTGCCTAGGCACTTCCTTTCCTGCGTCCCCCGTAGCAAGCCACAAAGTACACACAGGAAGCGCATATGTGCGCTCTCTATGTGATCTCTGCGGCCCTCCTGTGCACTCTCCATATGATCTCCGAAACTCATCCCTTGAGGACGAGCTGCTCTTCAGCGGCTCCTTCATCACCCCTGCTGTCCGGAGGAAGACAACTTACAAAAAGAAAAATCGGTCCTCCCACTCTCAGCCTCTGGGACGCAGCCATCATAAAAAAAATTTCTACGAACACAGAGAAGAAAGTTTTGGGGATGGCCTAACACGGCCCCTTCCTCCCCTTTTCATAGGCAGAATGGATCAAGAGCAACTATCAAGGCAGAAAGCCCCGAGATTCAAAATGCCTAATCCACGCCACCACGTGGCCTCCTGGGATGAAGACAACGCCCCTCGTTGCACACCAAACGTCACCCGAACCATGACGCACACCAAAAGATTTTCTCTGATCGCGGATCATGGGTCTTAAATGCAAAAAATCGCCCGCCGGTCTTACGGATACGGGCAGACCTGAGAGATCGTCCCGTGAAACTGACGTCCTCCAATGCAGATAAGTGCTTGCATCATACGCTAAAATGACCCGCATTGAAAAAAATCGATATAATAAAAGCCCCTTTGGAAAGCACCGAGGAAACCTTTTGCTGGCTACAGAGCCGTACTATCTACTTCGGCAGAACAAAGGTCGACTTGCCTTGGAAAAGACAAGGCACTGACAGAGCAATAAAGAGGTGCAAAGGCCAAGTACTCCTCGATAAGGACGCTTCAATATCCTCTGCTTTGGCCCAACTGCCTGTCGTATCCAGGCATGAACCAAGACATTGCCTTATGCTCCCCTCCAAGGCCAAAGCTGCTTCCATACTTCGGAACAAACCGAAGTATCTATCTTCAGTCCAGCATGACTGAGTGTTATCCCACACCCCGATTCGGACAGAGATAGCTGCCTTTATCTCATCGATAACGAAGCACTCTTTGTACCTCGGCTAAAGCATGAGCGCTATACCTTGAATCTTGCCAAGATGGCCAAAAATCCTCCAAGGGAGTGAATCGCTTATGAGACTTGCATGATGAAAACAAGCATCTCAAAACAGCAGCAAACACGAAAGCTACAGAAGTTGTTCTTTTCATTCATCATAAAAGGGCTACAAAAGGAAAGAAAAATACATCGGCCCTCGCAGGGGCTCGTCATTCTCTTCGGGATCTGCTGAGCCCTCCCCTCGTCGCAGAACCGGCTTGCCCAACTGCTGTTGAAGGGATGCCACCTTCCTTTCCAACCGATCATTGGTCTTACGAAGGCGCAGGATCTCCCTGGTAGAGGCAACCATGTATTGCTCAGCTGCCTTTTGAAGTTGCTCATGGCTCGCAAGCGATAAGGCCAGGACTTCCCCGTCGATGATCGCCTTAGTGCGGCCCCTACGGGTTCCCCAATGGGCGTTGACACCGTTGACTGATGCTTCGGCTGACCTCCCTCCATCCTCGAAAGCCATCTTGCTATCACAAGTTTAGATAAACCAACAAAAGATCGGCAGAGGAAGCAGTTAACAATGGCCTACCACCCATTGGTATTTAAACTACTTTGGGCGAGTGCCCCGATGCCCGAGCCATCGGCTCCGGTGCCACCCATAAAGCCTCGCCACATGTCGTAACTTCAGTGGCCACTCGCAAGAAGCGAGGATTTGCTCCCTCCGCACCGCAAAGAATAAGAAAATGGCGATGGGAAAGTTAACAAACCCCCTTTCTCGGGATAAAACCCCCTTTTTTATCGAAGGTGCACCACGTCTTCGCCCTTGATAAGTCGGACTACCTTGGCCTCGACCAAGATGTTCGCTCAAATCCGAGCTAAACCAACCAAGCGGCTCAAATAAGCCATAGGTTGCTCGCGGTCGAGGAAAAACTTGAGACAAGAGATCGTCCGAAAAATGCCATTGAATAAAGATGAAAGGCTCATTCATTAAAGACTCCAACCGAGTTACAAGTTAAAAAAAACAAAAACAAAAACAAAAGCATACTGATAACCCTTAAGAATCAGGGTTAGGAACGGTCCCAGCGGCCTCGGCAGCTTCCTCGGTGACATTCGGGGGAGCTTGACTTGTCTCGCCCTTTTCAAACACTGTTGTTTCCCCGGTGATATGACAAGTATGCCCTTCAGGGGCCGTGGCCTCACTGGCACCCGGAGCAACGTCAGGATCGGCATCTGAAATATCGTCATACTCGTCCTCTTCAACCCCTGGAGAGCAAGCTTCGAAGGTTCCAACATCAAAGAAGGAGAGGTCCCATTCTGAATGCTCCTTGGATATCTTACTTCAAGTGTCCTCCACACCGAGCTGGAAGGCGTCGGCGCAAGTTGCATCTTGTTCGCCCCTGAACAAAGCGAACCGCATTTCAGTTTCAGCCACTTTGCTCCGTAGTGAGGCAACCTGCCCCTCAGCTTCAGCAGCTTGATTCCGCAATAGGGCAACCTGCCCCTCAGTTTTAGTAGCTCGATTCCGCAGTAGAGCAACCTACTCCTCGGACTCGCTGACCCGCCTCTCGAGCTCCGAGTTCCTTCCTCGACTAGAGGCCAATTCCCCTTGCAAGGTCTGCGTCTTGTTTTGATTCTCCAGCTCCACCTTTTTCATATGTAAAAACAGAGTTAGCCAATGCCACGATGAGCTAGTAAAGGAAGCTAAAAAAAAAAGGGGGGGGGGGGGGGGGGGGGTAGGACCATACCTCCTCCTCCTGCCAAGCTAACTTCTTAGTTAGCTCTTCGACCTCGTCAATGGTCCTCAATTTATCAGCCCTAATTAGCTCGATTCTGCTCTTGAGGTCATTGATCTTCGACTGCCTATCATCAGCTTCTTTCTAGGCTTGGGAGAGCTTGTTGTCGAGCAGGGTTATCTTTTCCTGGTGCCATTTGATATTGCCGTCCCTATCGGCAATGTCACGGTCACGCCGTCGTATCTTCTCCGCCACTTTGCCAAGCATTCTGCTCAGGCGACTCTCTTTTCGACGGCCTCTCTCCTCTGCCTACTTAGATTTTTGTTAAACTATTTCTTAACAGTTTCCATTTCTTCAGAATGTCTGGATTTGATCCGAGATAGCTCCGAGCATGCGTCGTCACACTTCGCCAGGAGCCCACGTAGCTCCTTCACTTCAAGCTCTAGCTTGGACACGTCACCTTGGGCAGCCTGATGCAATACCTTCATCCTCGCCAGATTCTCATTACCGGTGCCCAGAAGTTGCTCAAATGTGTCAGACGCCTCCGCCCGCGATTGAAGCTCGGCGCTAACTCTCCTAACCTGGATGCTGGCCCCTGTTGCCAGGCTCAAGCGCCAGCACAGTGCCCTGGTAACCAAAGCACTCTGCAAAATGAAACTCAAATGAGGAAAGCACGACCGAGCTAACCAGGAAGCATTTGCTACTCGGGAATAGTAACTTACCCGGGAGACGTAAGACCTGACTAGCCCCATGAGGGTGGAATTGTTGATCTCAGGAAGAAGGTGGATATCCTTCACCACGTTCGCTGGCCGAATGTGGTATCGATAAGGTCCAGGTCTGCGAACTTATCCGCCGAAGGATCCATGCCCGGGTATAGTACCAACCTTATTAGGGCAGCAAATGCCGCTTCGATGGCCGAGTCCGGGCTACTAGGCTGACCATCCCCGCCCGAAGGATCGATCCGGGCAACCTTCGATTGAGAAACCTTTGATCTCTCAGCCTCCTCCAGCAGAATTCTAACCTGGCCTTCCTCGGATAACTCGGCCAGCCCAAGCATTGGTTTTCCCGAAGCTTTTGTGGAGGAGGCTCCGACTGCAAGATTCTCTTCTTGCCCTATCCCCTCATCCGGATTTCTTCCCTCGGTCGCAGGCACCCGCTCTTCCCCTGCGGGCTCCGCCAAGTCTTCAGTCTGTTCGTCAGTTGCTCCAACCTCGCCAGGAAGAGGTTCTCCAATCATAAGCTCCTCGCGAGTCTCTGCTGCAACCGACCCAGCGTCACCGCCTCTAAATCCCTCTGAGGGGGGCCCTCCAATAGAAAGCTCTTCTTGAGCCCCGACGGTTGCAGTCGCCCCTTCCTGTCATCCTGCCAGGGCTAGGGATATTTCTTCATTCGGAGGAGAGCCCTCAGGGGCACCGACCTCAGCCGAGCCAGCCATTGGCTCATCTTCCAAAGGAGGGGCGTCCGGACAAGCCAACGGAGTCTCGTCCGAGCTGTCTACTATTTTCACCACTGGGGGACAAGGGATCTCAGCAGTCCTCTTTGGCTCCTCCTCTATTTTCAATGCCCCCACCGTGGTTACCCCAACCTCCGGCGAGCGCTCTTCGGAGAAGCGAGCCCTCTTCTCAGGCCTGCGTTTCTCTCCACCGCTGCTCTCACTTAGGCGCTTGCTTGTCCCTTTCTTTATGCGACCCGATAGCTCAGACTTCTTGGTTGCAAGAACAGAGAACAAGCGGTCAGACCGAGATACCTTTACTCGAGTAAAACCAACGAGAAAATAAAATGACCCACCATGCGGGTCGAGGGGGCTAAGCCCAACGGCGAAGAGAGCCTCCTCAGACAGCAAATCGTTGGTCAAGAACGTCCTGTCATCACGGAAGGCTTCTAGATCCTCCTCCTCTTGTTCAGATAAAGTCGGATGTGCTTCCACATCCCGGACAAAGTTTTCCCATCCTCGGGGAAAATCGAAATCAACGTTCCCTTCAGCGATAAAGAATTGGATCTTCCATCCCTTTATGGATGACAGTTTATCCATGATTGTCTTGAATGACCTCCGGGGACCAATGTAAGGCCACTCTGATTTCCTCCCAGGTATCAGGTGGTAGCAAGCACGGAATAAGGGCAGAGTTGCTGTTACCTTCACTTGGCTACACATCGAGATAAACCCGATGATGCTCCGCCAGCTGTTGGGGGCTACCATCATCGGACAGATGTTGTAGAACCTAATGATCTCCTTCACCAAGGGATGGAGAGGAAACCGGAGGCCCGCCTTCAGACTATCTTCGTAAAGAAAGATGCCATGCTCCAGTTCTTGCGAAACCCTAAGCTCGGGCCCCGGCAATCGTAGGAGGATATCCGAGGGAATGCTATATTTCAGACGAAGTTTCCCCAGTTCCTCAGCAGTGACTTCCGAAACCATGTTGTCGGGGCTCATCATTCTGCTCGCCGGAAGGAGCATCGAGCAAGATTGCAGAGAATATGTGAAAACAAATCCCTCTAGAAGAAACAAAGGAACACTGCGAAGGGGAATGGTATCGTTTCGACTTTGCTTCCTCCCTAAGGAAACCGCCTCAAGAGGAGATAAGGCATCTCGCCCGAGGCGCCCGGAACCGCCTCCATAAATGCCGTGAAAACCGGAATTTGCTACGTGGCGATTCCCTAACCGCCGCCCCAAAGGAGCCTTACCCACAAGGCACGGCGACCGCGCGACATTAAATAGGGCATCATTGTGTGGGCTGTCTAATCCGGATCCTTCCGTTCAAATCGTGCCACCTGAACTTATACTCCCTATGCCCGAACCTACGCTTCGAATTAGGAAGTGGGGGGCATGTGTTGAGGGGTAAAACCACTATGCGTCAATAATCGTGTACGTGGCTAAGGCTAGCCCTGATTTTCGCTCGCTGTGCGACACCCGCCAGGGATGAGTCAGCCTCGGTAGGTCGGGGCACCTTAGCCCCTCACCAAGCCAAGGATTCTCAAGACGCGGACCGCGTTTCACACCCCCATCCAAGCTTTTGTCTCTCGGCCCTAGCCGAGCTATCACCTCTCGGTCCTAGCCGAGCTATCATCTCTCGGCCCCATCCGAGCTTTTGTCTCTTGGTCCTAGCCGAGCTCTCATTTCTCGGTCCCAGCCAAGCTACCGTCTCTTGGCCCCTCCGGCCGAACTATCATCTACCGTCTCTTGGCCCCTCCGGCCGAACTATCATCTACCGTCTCTTGGCCCCGGCCGAGCTATCGTCCCTTGACTCTAACCGAACCATCCCACCACCCGGCTTTTCTAGCTGGTTCCTTCCTATCACTCGGCCTAGCCCGAGTGATCCCCATACCTCTATGGAATCCGGTGCGGGAAAGCTTAAATCCTTAAGATTCAAAACAGGAATCATATCTGAGAGTGGCATAGGTCCCTGGGGCCTATGCCACCACCAAATCTCGAGACATTAACAAGCTCTCCTGGCCGTTGATCCTCTAACTAACCTGATACGAATCCTACCGATCTTATAACAAATAGATTCGGATCTCAACGGCTTTTGGACTCACGACGCTCCCAAACAACCAGGTGATCTTCTATAAATACCATAGCTTCAGACCCCCTCAGGTACACGATCCCCCGTGCGCACACTTGCTCACTGGCTCTCTCTCTCTCTCTGCCTTTGCTTCCACCATTAGTGTTCCGCTCGGAGCCTTTGGAGGAACTCTTCGGCGAGAGCCTTCTCCTTATTTCTGTTGGCTGTCGATCTTCACTGACTTGAGCATCGGAGGGTCTTCCGCAAAGGGCCACCCCCAACACCTCTCGCGTGAGGTCTTACACGTCCACCCAGGAAGAAGCCCCGTCACGTCCGAATCGAAGAACGGATTTTAGCAGCAACAATATGGTTTACATAGATTACATGAGTCATGCATTCGTATCAAATAGATCACATGAGTTACATAGATTAAACAGATTACACAGGCCATAACATATAATCTACATGATATATAAGTTGGATTTAGGTTTAGATTTCTGATCAGAGTAATAAATGGATTGGATTTGGATGAATCCATTTATTATTATACTCTGAAGTTGATTCGACCTATTTAAATTACATTGACATGATTTGCCATCCTACTCAAGTATAAGAATTAACATCCTAATAATATTTTGGCTTATATAATCATGAGGTGCTATTCTTTAAGATATATATATATATATATATATATATATAGTTAGTTAGTTTTGACAGCATTTTTGCAGCTATTTGGTGGAAAAGTAGATAGCCACGTTTGCCACTCCATTTAACCAGTTTTGAGGGCCATCTTTCGCATCAAATTAGAGATCTTCAGTTTAAACTTGAACGGTGCAACATGCAATCCTTCAAGACTGGTATCAGATCAGACCAGTCCTTCCTACTTTCGATTGGTTGAGGAGGATGACAAGCCTGATCTCCATGCCCAAATGGCTAGCTGGATCGATGTGGACCCACTTGCCTTCTGATTACTCTTCATGCATCTTCTGTGCACGGATGCTACCACAACATTAGTACAAGCGTAAGATAATTATATGAGTAAATTCATTCAAAAAAATAATAACTATAGAAGTGATCGAGTTCAACTTTAAATCATATTTATGCTTGCAATAATATTTGTTATTGTTTCATCTCATCTCTCTCTCTCTCTCTCTCTCTCTGAGAAACAGGAGGAGGCCTGAGGAACGGGAAGCATTGTATCTCAGCTTCAAATTCCATGTCATTCTACAGAGCTACCTTGGCAAGCCAAGTAGTGACTTGATTCCCTCTCCGATATATGCATGAAACGTTTGAAGGCCTAAAAAGGTCTTCGAAGTTGCCATATATCCTTTGACAGAGAGCCTTCACTTCAAAGGAAGACTCTCCTGTAATCTATTGGATTATTATCGTGGACTCTCCCTCGAGCTAGGTTTGTGAAGCTTTTAGGCTGTATTTGAAATAGAAGATATTCTCAAAGGCAGTGTTTGATATGGGGGATAAAGAAGGATATCCCCTGGATATCCCTTCTTATTCCCAAATGCTATAGCTAGAAGGGATATGTCTGAAAAAATTTAACCAGAGGGGATAACCCATGGTTAACCATGGGTTATCCCCTGAACTTATTCCCTAGGGAACCTAGGAACAACTAAAGTTATCCCTTGATGGCAGACTTGTAATTTTAAAAAAATACTTATTCCCTCAGCTATCCATGGGTTATCTCCTGAACTTATTCCCTAAGGTAGCGTTTGATATGGTGGATAAGGGGGGATATCCCCTGGATATCCCTCCTTATCCTCAAATGCTATAACTACGAAGGATAACACGGAATAAAATTAACCAGAGGGGATAACCCATGGTTAACCATGGGTTATCCCCTGAACTTATTCCCTAGAGACTGGGGGAATAGCTGGTTACTCCTTTGCTATCCTTTGAGGGTAAATATGTCAATTTAAAAAAATTGCTTGCCCTACACCTTTCCGCCTCCCCCTCCCGTCCTTTCTTCTCGCGATGCCTTTCTTCTCCCCTCCCGTCCGAGCCATCATCGCGATCCACTGCCTTTCTTCTCCGCTCTCTTTCCCTCGATTGCTCGTTTAGCCCTTGCCCTCTTCTCTTTGGAATCGAGGGTTTCTGGCGTCGCTCTTTCCCCGGAGACATCGAAGTAAGTCTTCCCTTCATTTCTTCTAGCGTATTATCCCTTCATTTCTTCTAGCATATTGTTTGCACGATTCAATTGTTTCTTTTCGTGTAATGTAGTTCTTTTTCTCTTGATTTCTAACATAGAGTTCGATTTTTTGAGTTTTCTCGAGTTCACTCTCTCCCTAGTTTAGATTCTATTCTCCAAATCCTTTTGTTTTCAATATCACATTCATTTCTTTTTGGTTTTTTTTTCCCTAGTTCTCTCTGTGAAATAATCCTAGGTCTGCTTAATTTTTGGGACAGTGAGAGAGGTCATAGCTCAGACTTAGGAATTTTCTTTAGACTGGGCTTTTGATTATGACCATAGGGGAGACGTTTTCTATGTCTGACTGCTAGATGAATCACGCTATTAGAAACGTTTCAGAGACGCGTCTTTGACGAAGAGAAATCGGAATGCATTGAAGGAAAAGGACACTCAATTTCTTAAACCCCTTGGTCCATAAAATCAGCTGTAATTGGGTGCGTTATTAAATTAGTCAAATGGTTTCGACCGTTTCATCCTCATAGAAAGAGGCACAAAAAAATTTTATCAGCTCACATTGATGTCAACCAGCAGCCAACCACGTATATTATAGATAGAAAGATAGATAGATAATAGCGACCAATCAGTCCAATCCAAAGTAGCTTGGGATCAAAACTCAAAACATAATTTGACAACCCAACTTCCAACCTATTTCAATTTTATAGGCGTTATATCTATAAATTTTAAGTTGGGACACTGTATTGTAAGGTTTAGTATTCACAGTAAGAGATGGATTTAAAAAAGGATGGAAAGAATTGAATTGATCAATGTTAAATTATTTACAAAGCATGGTGGGGGGGGGGGGGATGATCAATCCCATTGGCACCTCTACTTGGAGGCGGACATACAAGTCCATGAACTGAGGGGGGTTTATTTACAAATTACCAATGGGGGTTTAATTTACAAAGCACCACAGCAGACTTGAAAAATTTCATCAAGGGACAATTCATTTGAAACAGAATGCTTTGTTAATCACCTCCTAGATTGTGAGTGCTAGAGGAAGTGGAATAATAAAGGAAAGGAAACAAAGGAAAAGAAGGAAGCGAAAGCTGCCTCTTCATGTAATGCTCTGTTGATTATAGACAAGTGAAACATCAGCTCATTCTCTGTATATATATTTATCCCTGTATGTGCTTCCCTTGCTTAATTTAGTCAGATTCCAACATGCTCAGCTGTTGCAATAATTGAATTGTCCTGAGAAAACATTTTGTGCCTCTAATTTTATCCATGGTCCGAATCAAAGTATGAACCAGTATTTTAATGGAAATAGATTAACTTTCACAGTTACACTTTGGTTATATAGATAGAGATCACAATTTTTCTTGGCTGGTGTGCGGGAGACGATGGATTGATTTTGAATTTCCCATGGTTGGTGGCTAAATTCATTGCCTGCCATTTACTGACATATGGGGAGCTGATTGCTGTATTTTTGCTCCAAGCATGCTGGTCTGAAGAGCAATTCTGGAATTAGGAGAGCAGGAAGAGGTTTTTCTTGGCAATGTTTTATGCTTGTGGCTGTTCCCAACAAGACCTGCTCCCAAAATCCTGCATGCCTGAATTGGGCTTCATAGGGTTATCAGCATCGGTCTTGCAGACTGAATCCATTCCTTAGGTACTGATGCTCTCTGTCTCCATTTGATGCTTGCTAGTGAATGCTTCGAGGTTTTGTTTTGTCCTATGTTACCTATGTAAGGTTGTTTAGAAGGTACTCACATCATTCACACAACTCATCTTTGAACTTATGAATTGTCATTTGTTTTCTTGTTATATTTGCATTATGTAATGCTTATACATGGTTTAAAAAGCTAGTCTTGGTATCAAACATAACATGTTAAAATCCTTCATTAGACTTATTTTTCTTTTCTTGTATCTCATCGAATAGTTAGGCCCAGAAAAGAAGAACCATGGCTGGCAGTTCGAAGAGTAGCGAAATTGGATCATCCCGTGCTAGGGTTACTAATTGGACCGATGAAGAGGATAAAATCTTGTCAAGATTGCTGAAGGAGGAGTTTCTTATTGGTGGTACAACCGGAAACACTTTTACCAAGCCTGCACTCCTTCGAGTTCTAGAACGGTTCAATATGGAGGCTAAAACCAACTATAGTATTCAGAACATGCAAAATAGAATGAAGAATTTGAGAAAACTATTTCGCCAATATCATTACTTGGCAACTTTGTCTGGTTGAGGTTGGGACCCCGAGAGACAAATCCCAGCTAATACTGATGAACAGTGGGACAGTGTGATCTCGGTAAGCAAATCAGTTCCATGTTTCTTACATTTGCATTTACTTAAAATATACTGAAGCTAATTATATATTTGGGTGTATAATAGGTCAATAAGGAACTGATACACTGTAGGAACAAGCCTTTCGCACCATATGAGGATATGCTCATATGGTATGGAAAGCAAGTTGCTACCGGTGGAGGGGCTGCGACACGTATTGATTACACTCCTCAGCAAGCAATTCCAGCTCTCCAATCATCGGACGTTCCAATTTCACGAACTAGTGCCCCTCCTCTACTAACTCATTCGGACTCTAGCTATTTTGATGAATCGAATTTACACAATGTGATTGACAATGATGTGATTCATGTAGATATAGAGGGAGGAGGAGACTCTGATGATATTGGACCTTCACCAACTCCACAATATCAATCTGATAACCCTTCTATTAATCCTAATGATTCAGCCTCTGATGGTGCAACATCCTCTCAAGGCAAGAGGCCACGTCAGGATACTACCCCCACACAGCGACGTAGAAAAGTTGGAGGAGTTGACAAAGTGGAAATATTAGAGGAGTTGAGGCGGCTATCCTCACAACGTTTGGAGTTCTCACAACAAGTTCTAGAATTGGAGAAGAAGATGTTAGCTGTTGAACTTGAGAAGGCAGAAATCGAAGCTTCGTGTCGCATTGATAAGTGCGTAACGAAGCTTTTTACTTTAAATTTATCAATTGAAGACTTTTCAGTGATGTCTAACATTTTCTGTCAATCGATGGACACTCGTCACTTATTCATGATGTTAAAAGGAGAGCAATTGAGAGGTTTTGTTAATTACCACTTGAATCGTCATCGAGGTCTTTGAACTTGTTGAGACTTTCACTTTCATTGACATGTTGTCATCGAGGTCTTTGAACTTGTTGAGACTTTCACTTTCATTGGCATGTTGTCATCGAGGTTTTTGAACTTGTTGAGACTTTTACTTTCATTGACATGTTGTGTACCCATTATTGGGATATGTAATGATGTCATTTGCTTGCTTTAGGACGTGTTTAAATAACTTTTGAAAGTACCATTTGCAGGGCATGTAGTGCTATGTTTTAATTTTCAATCAATATGCTTGTGCCAGTGACATTTGGAAGGCATATAGTGCTATGTTTTAATTTTCAATCAGTATGCTTGTGCCATTGGCATTTGGAAGGCATGTAGTGGTATATTTTAATTTTCAGTCAGTATACTTGTGCTAGTGACATTTGCAGGGCTTGTAGTGCTATGATAAATACATATTTTTATTTCATTGTACATGTAGCTGGTGTTTTTTGCAATTGATATGGCAAGTCGTCGATTTGCTTTAATTGGAACTTTGGAGTCAATGCTACTTGATGATGACATTATGATCGAAACGTTGGAAGAGTTAATGGAAACAGACGAAGAGACTTCGTGTCCTCAAAGGGTTCCATGCCATACTCGACAATTCAGCGGTGCGAATATTATTTGAGATATTTTGAATGGGCATTTTGATCGTTGCTACCGGTACCTGAGAATGAACACAGAGATGTTTCAAATTTTCAAAGATAAAGTTGTTGGCATGGGATCCCTAAAATCGGGTAGGACGGTGGAACTTGATGAACAACTGGCAATCTTTTTGTCATGTCTAGGTCATGGTCAATCGAATAGGATTATTCAGGAGACCTACCAGCACTCGGGAGAGACGATAAGTAGGTATTTTCATAAGGTTATGGATGTTGTATTACATTTGCAGGATGAGTTCATTCAACTTCCATCAAATGATTCATCGGTTCATCCGAAGATAAGAGAAAATCGAACTTTTTATCCATTCTTTAAGGTAACGGTCGAACATTGACCATGACATGTACCATCAACTACATTTTATATGCTTTACTGAATTTTTTTTTGACTGTAGGATGCAATTGGTGCCATAGATGGCACGCATATTGAGGTCATACTACCGAAAGAGGATCAACCTCGATTTCGCAATCGAAAGAACACCATATCTCATAATGTAATGGCTGCTGTATCTTTCGACTATATGTTTATGTTTGTGTGCGTTGGATGGGAAGGATCGGCAGCGGACATGAGAGTTTTGAAATGGTGCTGTGACCATGGAGGGTTTACAGTTCCCGAAGGTATGTTTTTGAAATCATAACTACGTTGCCGGAATGATAACAATTCACATGTTGTTGATTATGCGTGCTTAGTGTCAATTTATGCAGGAAAGTATTACTTGGTCGACTCAGGGTATGCGAATACAGATCGATTTTTGGCACCATATCGGGGTACTAGATATCATCTTAGTACCTTTCATACATCCGCACCGGGTCGGCGAAATTATGAGAACTATAAGGACCTATACAACCACCGGCACGCACAACTTCGTAATTGTGTGGAAAAGGCTTTTGGGATTCTGAAGAAACGATTCAAGATTCTTCGATCGCCGCTGCCATACCGGTTCGAAGTTCAAAAAAAAATTATTTTGGCTTGCTGCATCATACATAATTTTATTCGACAAACTCAAGGCAACGATAAGTATTTCAATGTCAATGATATCGATGACTCGGATGATAGTGAGCAATTAAGTTTCAACCCTATTGGTCAAGATGAATCAAGGAGGGGTGAACATAAGAGGGATTGTATTGCTAACGCAATATGGCAACAATTTACATCTAAAAGTATGATTTAATCTAAAAATTATAAATTCCTTACTATTTTGGTAATTTCATGCCTGATATGATAATTTATGATCATTCTATCCTTTGCAGGATAATTCACAAGGGACAGAAGCATATGTTTGACACCCTTTCCGATAACCTACTCCATTCGCTTCTATTGATTTTCACAGTGAAGCTGCTGATTAGCTTTGTTTTTCTGGGAGCAATGACCTTGTGGATTATCAGACTTCTGCTGCACTTGTTGATTCTGACATTTTATTGTAGAAATTAACTTCAGTTTCAATTTCACTTCAGCTATGTAGTGTATGATATTCAACAACACAAAAGAATTAAATTGACTCATTAGAATCAGCTATAATTTCTGTTTTTATCTCATCAAAGTATTGAAGATCATGTATTTATTTTTATATTGCTTTGTACTTGTTTTGCAGTCCAGTGCTTTGTCTTTCTGCAGTCTTCGTTTTTTAAGTTTCTAGAGGCATTCTTACAGAAGCTGGTGCAGTACTGATTAAGCTCTAAAATATTATTGTTATGGGGCATTTGTCTATGAAGTTCATGACATGATCTGACTTTGAATAATGTTAGGCTTTCAAGCTTTATGATTTTTCTTCACAGGCTTATCCTTATAGGAAACTCTTGTGGGAATTATTATAGAATGTAATGAATGCATATGTATTTGCCTTAGTCTTTTCAAACTACCTGGGGAAATAACTGACTTCGATAGTAGTCGTTGTAATCATGGGATGATTGGCTTTATTAAGTTGAGAAGCTGATCAGTGGGCGGCATGGTAGTAGTTCTTATTTTAACTGAAATCATCGTTTCTTTTACCTTGCATTGTAAGTTGGTAGAAATGGTCACACAAGATTTTCTTATTGCATTTCATATAATGTTCATTTGTTCAGGCAAGTTTAAGCTTTCTTGTAATCAACAGTGGCGTTATTGGTGTTGTGTGAATACAAATCCTCGTGCTTGCATGTGAGATCTTGTTATAATATAACTTCACATATCCTTTTAATCTAGTTTTGCATGATATGACAAGCATATGGGCAGAATCTTGTTGCAGCCTACTGGCATGGGTGAGTAACCACCGTTTAATCCTTTTTCAGTAAAGCAGGTGATTCATTCGTGATTAATCTTTGGCATTCCTCTTTGATGTTTTATATTATATTTTGCAAATTTATCAAACAGGTTGGTTTTTATATAAGATCATCTCATTTCCTATTAGTTGATGCTTTGGATTCTGAATTTAATTGGCAAGGTATTCTTTCTTAATATTTCCTCTTATAGTAGGCAAAAGTAAATTGCAGTAGGCTCTGTTTGTAAGTTGAAAGTATTTCAGCTTGAGGAAAATCAAGGGTGATTATTCTCTCTATAAGTATTCCAGGACGAGAGCAAATCCACGGAGCCATCGCCGGTCGAGAAGCCACCTCAGAAGCCCAGTTGGAGATGCTTCTCTTATGAAGAAATCCACCAAGCAACGAATGGTTTTCATCAAGGTCTGTGATAATAGCCCTGTTCGAATGAGAAGCTAGAATACATTTTGTCAAACCCTTATCTCTACGTTCTTTTGGCATTGGAATGGAGCAGATAATTTGGTTGGCAGAGGAGGGTACGCCGAGGTGTACAGGGGACTGATGGAGGACGGGAAGGCGATCGCCGTGAAGAGGCTGACGAGAGCTTCGACCGACGAGCAGAAGGAGAAGGACTTCTTGCAGGAGCTCGGGACCATTGGCCACGTTCGGCATCCCAACGTCTCCGGCCTGCTAGGCTGCTGCATCGACCGAGATCTTCACCTTATCTTCGAGTTCTCTTCGCGCGGTTCTGTCTCCTCTAATCTCCATGGTAACCAATCTATCTCTAAATTCTTCTGGAGAAGAGCCAACTGGAGATGGATTCAAGTGTGTTCCATGTTCGTGTTGTAGATGAGAATTCGCCACCAATGGCATGGAAGCTGAGGTACAACATTGCGGTGGGGACTGCTCGTGGCCTTCATTATTTGCACAAGGGATGCCAAAGAAGAATCATTCACAGAGATATCAAGGCCTCTAATATACTCCTGACGACGAATTTTGAAGCTCAGGTAAGAGGCAGAGCCTTTTTTTTTTTTTTCCCCTTCTTAATCGACCGATTGATGGGAAAAACTACAATGCCTTAAACCGAGTCAATATTATCCTCTCAGATTTCAGATTTCGGGCTTGCCAAGTGGCTTCCATCGGAGTGGACTCACCGCGCTGTCGCTCCAATTGAAGGGACCTTCGGGTTGGTAATCTATGAAACCTGGCTCCAGTTTGAAACAAAATGTTTCAATCATTGAATTCACAATTTGATCTTGACGAATGCGTATGCAACTTGACCAAGCTATAATTTTTAATTTATTAGAGTTGGTTACGTGAATTCTTTTCCTTAATTACAGGGGATATTGAGTTCTTCCTTTCCTCTACCGGGTTTGCATATGTTTAGATCATTTAAATGGTTTTGTTTTATAGAATTTATTTGGACATATATTCATTCACATATGATATGGTATATAAGCAGCGTCTCATGGAGATCATGATATTGCCAGGTGTTTGGCACCAGAATATTTCACGCATGGGATTGTTGATGAGAAGACCGATGTCTTTGCCTTCGGAGTCTTCCTCTTGGAGATCATATCTGGGAGGAAACCAGTAGATGGGTCTCACAAGAGCTTGCTTAGCTGGGTAAATGTCATCTAAACCTGGATTAAAACTATATCCTAATGGATCCTCTCTTTTAAATCCAATTTGAATCCTCGTTGTATTTTTTGCACTAAATTAGAAGTACTGTCACAGGCAAAACCTAATTTAAGTGATGGCATGACACAAAAACTAGTGGATCCAAGGCTAGAGCAGGACTACGACATCGAACAGTTGAAGAGGCTCACCTTCATAGCCTCTCTCTGCATCAGGGCAACTGCGACATGGCGTCCATCCATGACCGAGGTACTGAATCCTTATTTCTAGAGGTACTGAATCTCTTGGTTCATGACCGAGGTACATGAACCAAGAGTGGTTGACCTGAGCCTTGTAAGGGTGTTTCTTATGAATTGTGCTAAATTCAGTTATGTGCTGCTTATGTGTTTCCTAATTATATTTCTCTGGTTTTATGTGTGTGTGTGTGTGATAGGAATTGGAAGAGAAGAGGAAGCAAAGGGCTCAGGTTGCTTATGATAGGAGGAAGCACCTGGCTAGGTTGCGCCAGAAGGCAGAGAAAGTAGTTGAAGAGAAGCTTGGTTCTCAACTTGACATCCTGGCCCCGTTGAAGTACTGATGAGCTTGTTTCTATTGAGGGAACCGTTTTTTAGGACATCTTCGTTGGCATTTCAGATACTTATGGAATCTTTTCATATTTGAAATTTGTATTTTTGTGGCATTGATAGCTTTATGTTAATCTTTATGAAATTTGCAATGATTAATTGTGCACGGATTTTAAGCATTTACATCAGTTTGCATGACGATGTTGTGCATACTTGTTGCACAGAGTAAGAAGACTGATTACAATCTCCAGGAACAATTTTTTTTTTCATTTTTAGTACATCATAAGGTTCAAAGATGTGAAACAAGTATAATTATTATGTGTTAACATAATAAAATTTTCATTATTATAATAATTTTTATAATAATTTTATGTTAATAAAATAATGTAAATATAGGTGTTGTTTGGGCCGTTCGATCTGGATTGATCTGGACCGTTTGATCTGAAATTAAATGGTCCGTTTGATCTGAAATTAAATGGTCCAAATCAATTGTTGTGTTAAAAATTGCAAGGGTAGTTTGGGGTTTAAATCAATTTTTTTGAGGGATATCCTCTTCTATCCCTCCAATCAAATACAACCAGAGGGGATAAGAAAAAGCTATCCCAGATATTTACCATTTTGCATTTGATATGATCCATGGGATAGCCAGGGGATATCCCTAAGGATATCCCATGGATAAACTCTATCCCGTACACTTATCCAGGGATAGTGTTTTTTCTATCAAACGCTACCTAAGAAACTTAGGAACAATTAAAGTTATCCCTTGATGGCAGACTTGTAATTTTAAAAAAAATGCTTATTCCCTCAGCTATCCTCTGGATAAATGCTATCCCGTACATTTATCCAGGGATAGCTTTTGGGCTATCAAACACTACCAAAAGCTATAACTACAAAGGATAAGTCTGAAAAAGGTTAACCAGAGGGGATAACACATGGGTTGTCCCCTAAACTTATTCCCTATAAAACCCAGGAATAACTGAAGTTATTCCTTGAGGGCAAAATTGTTATTTAAAAAAGATGGTTATTTCCTCAGCTATCCCCTGAATAAACTCCATACTGTATACTTATCTAGGGATAATATTTTGAGAATCAAACACTGACTTAAATTTATAAACAACAATCCACAATTCATTACATGCCTCTGATAGCTCGCGGTTGGGTTTTATTTAACAAATTTTTTTAAAAATCAAAGATACTTAAAAAAATTATCAAACATTCTAAAATCTCTCAAAAATACTTTTTTAAAGATTTTCTTCTCGAATTAAAGCTCTATTTACTATATATGAAGAAGCTTTTTTTAAGACAAAATTATTCTTATTGTTATGATAATATAATATTATCATGTTATAATATTGCTATGATAATTTATAAGTTAAGATATTTTATTACAACAGTTTTTGATAGAACGAGCATAAAAATAGTTGAATATAATATGAAATGTTTTTTATTATTAATTTTTTATCATAAGAGTATTTTCTCGGTTTGATTATCAAATAAATAATATAAAGTTTCACAGCATTTTAGCTAGAAATATAGTTATCAAACAATAAATGACATTCATAAAAAAATCTACTAGCAAAATTCTACTTCTAACAGCAATATCAAAGAGAACTATAATCTCTCGCATGAAACCAACTCCTGCAACAGCAATGTTAATATAATAATTAAAGTTTACCTTGAGAGGGAGGGGGCATATCCATTTTGCCGGTATACTAGAATTTGAGGAGAGGTAAGGAAGCTCTGAGCCTCAGATCAGCCTTTTAGTAGTACTTATAGCAACATTAATTAATTAATGGGCCTGATGCTAATCAACTGTTAAAGATATGGATCGTCTAACAAAGTCACCAGGGGAAGTGAAGATGCACCATGGTAAAACATTAATCTCAATTTCAGAATTTACTCATGAGTAAGACATAATTATCACAAAAACTCTTACAATCTCTGAGGCACAATATGATTACTTACATAGAGTCGTACTATTATCCAGCATGTTTTAGCAAACAGACGTGTAAATATGGTATATGCTTGCGGTCGCCAGTGGCCCGGCAGATGTCACAGCCCAGCATGCAATCAGGTAGGGAGGAGCTGCACCGTGTACAGTGAGCCGCACCATGCGCAATGATGATTAATGTGTGCTTCATGCATGCGCACATATCAAAGATAAAAAAGATATTTCTGTTCTTAGCATGTGCGCATGCTAATCATCGAGCACAGTATACGTGACCTGCATCGCATCTGGTGCACAAAAACTTTTCCATAAGGTAGAATGGGTTCCTTGAGATGGGAGCCAGGTCGTTTCTTTGCAAGAATGGGTTCCTTGGAGATATTAATTTTATACATAATACATGAACAAGGTTCAAATTCGAACAAAATAAATAGGATTAAGTTAAATATAAATAAATTTTAATTATAAATGAATTGATTCATTATATATAATTAATAAATAAATTAGAATACGGTTTAGTTCTCTAATCTAAAATTAAATCGTAACTAATTGGATTATTAAAAGAATTAATTCATGTAATTGGATTTATCAAACAGATATAATCCATCAAACTTATTTATTTAAGTTAATATTATTTTTTTAATTAATTATTATTTTATAATGATAATTATATGTAAAAATTTTATATTTTTTCTTCAAATAATTTTTTTATTTCTATTTTAATTATAAATTTTAATATATAATTATTCATATAAAAAATTAGTAATAAATATATTATATACAACTCAACTCATCTAAGCCTTTTTCCAACTACATGGGTTCGGCTACATGAATCTGCTTTCTCCACTCTGCTCTATTCAGAACCAAGTCGATATTTAAATTATAAATAGGTATATCCTTTTTTAATTATTTTGTCCATGTTAGTTTAGGTCTACCTCTACCTCTATCCTTACCATGACTTGTAAAAAGATCACTATTTCTAACTAGAGCATTTAAAGGTCTACATTGTATATGTCCAAACCACCATAACCAATTTTCTCTCATTTTATCTTCAATTGGTGCTACTCCTATCATTTCTCTTATATGCTTATTTCTAATTCTATCTTTTAAAGTTTTACCATATATCCATCTTAACATACGCATTTATGTTATACTTAATTTATTCATATATTGTTTCAATATTATCCAAAGAATCATGCGCGATTCTTCTCTGGTGCTCTTTCTTTGGTGTGCTTTAAGATTCATACGCCGGGTTTCTCCTCCCTCGTTCTCCGGCGATCTTCGTCGGTTGGCTTCCCGCTTCTCAGCTGTCCTTCGTCCCTTCATCCTTTGCCTTTCTATGGCGTCTGATGGAGTTGCGGGGGATCGGGTTTCCAGGAGCAAGGGATTGGACATGGGGTTCAGATGGGTGTCGTCGTCTCCTTCTCCGGCGGAGGTGAAGCGATTGGAGTCCTGATTCCCTGCTGTCGTTCAGGTCTCGGTGTCGTTGCTTGAGGAGGAGGTGGTGGGGTGGCAGCAGAGGGCTGTTATTGCCCGATCTTTCCTCAAGTGGGTACCGGCTGAGGCGTTTGTCAGGGAGTTCTGGCGAGCCGGTATTTCCGGTGTCATTGCCCCTGTCAGCCTCGCCTGCAGATGCCATATATTCCGATTTGAAGACCCTAAAGCATGCGATATGGTTTTTAATCGTCCTTGGGTGATCAATGGGTAGATAATTGGGTTTGAAGCGTGGCGTCCGGAATTCTTTCCGGTGGAGGACTCCGTCCCCTCGGCATTGGTTTGGTTGAGGATGCCCAACCTTCCATTGGAGTTCTGGAAGGAGGACATCCTTAGAATCATTTCTGAGTCAGCGGGGATCTTCTCCTGTGTGGATGCTGCTATGTCGTCTAGGAGCAGGGGTGGCTACGTGAGGGTGGCAGTCATGGTGGATCTGTGCAACCCTCTGAGGCCAGGGACCCGGGTTCAGGGGCTAATGGGTTCGTTTTGGCAGCAATTTGTGTATGAGTCAATGGAGGGAATTTGCCAGGCTTGCAGATCATTGCATCTGGGTGGTCCTTGCTCGTCGTCGATCATGGCAGGGGAGGAAGCTTCTGCTAGTTGCTCCGTCTTCGGGCCGTGGATGGTTGCGGTCCGCCAGAGGAGGAGTGCACCGGGTCGCCCGTCGAAGTCTTCTTCGGCAGTCTCTGTTCCTCCCCCTGTTTCTAAGGTGAATGATGTGGATGAGGGCTGGAGCAGTCCGGTTAAAGTGGGACGCAGACGTCCCCCTGGATCATTGAAGGGAGCTGCGGTTCTTCAGCAATCGGATGGGGTGTCGGATGCCCCTGTCTCTGCTGCAGTGAAGGCTCATCAGGGTCGAGCCACTGTGAATGGTTTAGTAAAAGATAAGCTGGAGAAGGTCAGGGATGGTGGGGATAAGAATGCTTCTGTAACCGTGACCGTGTCGGTTCTTCAGGCGCGTGCCGATTTCAATATTTCAGACCTGGGGTATCTGAAGGTGGATAAGGCTGGGATTTCTGATCCTCATCAGTCCCAATCTCTGGCTACTAGCAACCCTTTTGCCTCCTTGGGATTGGCCTCCAATGAAGGGGGCCAATTGGAGATTAGGGAGAAGGTTTCGGGTCCCCTTAAGCGGGCCAGACCAGCTGACAACCTGCCTCCTAGATCCAATCTGAAACCGGTGTCGAGGAAAGGGAAAGGCAAGGGAAATTTTCTCAAAAGTAGAGCGGATTTCATTCCTTCTATGGTTAATCCGGCCCTGCCCTGTTGCTCCACGGGACTCAGTGGTCAGGAGGTTATGTTGGCCAACTCGGGTAGGTTTGTTGACTAGGTGTTTGAGGTTTCCGTGGATGTTACTGTGGACTCAGTTGCTATGCAGGCCCGTCCCACTTTGGATTCTCCGGATGGTATTCGGACTGCAGGGTGTAATTCTGACAACTTTATGATTGAGGATCAGGGGGGTTCCCCTCTAGCTCCAGTTAATCAATGAAAAACTTACTGTGGAATGTGAGAGGTGCTAACAAGCCCTCATTCCGTTCCTCTTTCGGTAGATTGCTGCAGTTACATAATTTTGACATATGTGTTTTGTTAGAAACCAGGCTGTCAGGAGACAGTCTGGCGCGGTTTTGGAGATAGATTGCCCGGTCGTGGTCTTCTTATGCTGTAGAGGCTGAGGGTCTGTCTGGTGGTATTTTGGCCATATGGCGTGACTCAGTGGTTAAGGTTGATATATTGCATCAATGTAATCAGTGATCAGGCTTGTTGTTTCTGATGGGATTTTGACCCTGGCTCCTATCGGCGGTCTATGCCAGCATTGATTATCGTGTGAGACGAGTCCTTTGGGCGGAGCTGTCTTCCCTCCTTGCTCAGGGAATTCCTTCCATTATTGCTGGTGATTTTAAATGTATCACTGAGGCTAGTGAGAAGCGGGGGGGTAGAAGAGTCACTGGCTCAGCTGACATAAGTGAATTCAGGTCATTTATTGGGTCCTCTGGATTGATGGATCTGGGTTATTCGGGGCCACAATTCACTTGGTGTAATAATCGGCAGGGGTCAGCACGGGTCTGGGAGAGATTGGATAGAGCTTTGGCCACTGTTGATTGGATTCATAGGTTCCCTGCAGTCTCTGTTACTCATCTTCCTAGGATCGCATCGGATCACTATCCTATTTTGATTTCCACTGTGACTGATCTGCATCAGAGGAAATAGTTTAGATTCGATCGGTTCTGGACGGTTCATTCTACTGCTCGGACTATCATATCTCAGGTTTGGCATCTGCCTATCAGGGGTAATACTGTTTATCGGTTATCTCATCGTCTTATGCTGGCCAGTCATAGACTATCCAGATGGAACAGACTGGAGGTAGGTGATCTGGTTCGGCAAGTGGAGGAGGCTAAAGTAGTTATTAATGCTCTTCAGGTGAAGGAGGACAGGACGGTTTTCTTGTCGATGCTGATCTCTTCTCATTGCGCGCGACTCTTTCTCACCACCACTCCCTTCTACGGCAGCAGGAGATATATTGGAGTCAGAGGTCTAGAGTGCAGTGGATCCGAGAAGGGGACCGTAATACCAGATTCTTTCATCAGGCCACTCTGAAGCGCCGGGCAGCTAATAGGATTCGGAGGGTTGCTGATGCGGAGGGAAACTTTCTGGAGGACATCCATTCAATTCGGACTCAGTTTCTTAACTTTTTTCGGTCTAGATGGTCTGACTCCACTGGTGATGGGGCCCCAGTCACCCAAGTTTCTAATGCCAGAAAGGTTTCCTCCTTGGATAATGCCAAGCTTGTCAGTCCGATCCATGCGGACGAGGTTCGTAGGGCCCTCTGGAGCTTGGTCCGGATAAAGCCCCTGGGCCGGATGGCTTTCCTCCTTTTTTTTCGTCATTATTGGGATATCATAGGGCAGGAGATGATACAAGCAATCCAGAATGTCTTCCAATCAAAGTATATTCCTTTGGAATGGAATCGGACCCTTATCACTCTTGTGCCTAAGCGCTTGGACGCTTCACTCTCTCAGCATTTTAGGCCGATCAGTCTGTGCACTACTTTATATAAGGTATGTGCTCGCCTCTTAGCTAGTCGCCTCCGTTCGGTTATTCCCCGCCTTATATCTGTGGAACAGGGGGCGTTTATCAGAGGTCGTTCTATCTCGGACAACGTTCTCATTACACAGGAATTTATGCATGATCTCCATAGAGCCCCAGCTAGCCGATGTCTTATGGCTATCAAGCTTGATATGGAGAGAGCGTATGATAGACTGAATTGGGCCTTCTTGTACCGAACTCTTCAGGAGTTCGGATTTGACGAGCTATTTATTGAGTGTGTTATGGCTTGTATTCGGAGGCCTTCTTTCTCTCTGATTATTAATGGGAGCCTGACTGAGTTTTTTCATTCTGCTATGGGATTACGTCAGAGCTGCCCTCTATCTCCTCTTCTGTTTATTTTGGCTGCGGATGATCTTTCCCGTGCTTTCATTCAGGCTGAGCAGGATCGAAAGATTGTTCCTTTTCTAGCAGGGGTAGGGGGCCTTTCTGTCTCTCATCTCCTGTTTGCAGATGATTGTATTCTTCTGGGTCTGGCTTCCTCTGATAATGCAGTTCCTTTGATTCCATTATTCAGTCCTATTGTCAGGCTTCTGGGCAGAAGGTCAACCTTCTTAAGTCTTCCATTTGTTTCAGCCCTAAGACTTCCAGACCCACCAGAGAAGCTATTATGAATCTCTTAGGGATATCAACTCAGACTGACCGATTTATGTATCTGGGGATTCCTATGACCGGTCGACGTCCCCGATGTTCTAACTATGAGGACCTTGAGAGGCGTGTCCGATAGCGGATTGATGGGTGGCATGTCACTGGTTTATCTATGATGGCTAGGGTCACTATTATTCGGTCGGTTCTTTCCTCCCTTCCTCTTTATTTGCTTTCGAATGCGGCCATCTCGATTACTGTTCTAAGGAGGATCGAGAGATGGTTTAGGGACTTTTTATGGGCCTCTATACAAGATGGTCACGGCATCCACCTTCTATCTTGGGACATGATTTGTATGCCTATCCAAGAAGGTGGTCTTGGTATTCAATCCCTGTTGATTAGGCGACAAGCTCTTCTGGCCAGACATGCATCTCGCTTTCTTTTGGAACCGCAATGTTTGTGGAGCTCTGTGATGCGGGCAAGATATGGTGACTGGAGATCTGGGGAGTACATTCTGCCGTCTCAGGGTGTTCCTCCTTTTGGAAGGAGGTGTGTCAGTATGAGAATTCTATCCTGAAGAACACTTCTTGGATGATTGGTGATGGTCAGTCTATTGATGTTATCCAGGATTCTTGGATTGCGAGCTTTCTCTATCTCGGTGGCCCTCATTTATCAGCATTGATGTCCCCTCCGACTTTAGGGTTAAGGATCTGATTTCTCCAGATTCTCGTACCTGGCATACCCCCACGGTGACCCATTTCTTCGTTGGGGAACTTTCTCAGCGGATTCTCTCGATCCCTCTCATTTCTAGTCCCTTGGCGGATGTCAGGCTTTGGCAGAGATCCTCTCTATCTAGGGCCCCTTTCAGGGACCTTATGAAGTTTTTTAGGCCTCAGTCTCAGTGTACGAAGGATGCTTCTTGGATCTGGTCACTCCCTACCCTCCCTAGGGTTCAGCTGTTTATTTGGAAGCTTCTTTGGGACTGTCTTCCGACGAGTGCCCTGCTATCTAGTAGGGGTATGCCTATCCAGCCGATTTGCCCTCTATGTGGGCTGGAGGACGAGTCTTCGGATCATGCTATATTCTTATGTCCTAGAGCTTGTCAGATTTGGCACCTGATGGGTTATACTGGTAGAGTGGATGCTTCAGGTTCCCCTCGCTCCCTCTTCTTTCATGATCTTCGAAGGGCCCCCAGCATTTATGTGGTCTTTGGGCGGTTACGGCTTACCAGATTTGGCTTTCGAGGAACCAGCTTATATTCACGGAGGATCTTATTTCTTCGCAGAGACTGGTGAGGAAGATCATATCATTGTCTACGGATTATCCCGTGCTTTGCTTTCGGTTGGTTTTGACTTCTCTGGCCTCTGGGGTTCCCCTGCTGCTTCGGTAGCGAACCGGCGTACGGTTTTCTTTTCTTGGGAGCCCCCCTCCAGGGTTTGTCAAAATCAACTTTGACGGAGCGTCCGTGGTAGACTTGCTGGCTCGGCCTTCATCATCCGTGGGCCTCAGGGTCATATGATGGCAGCGGGTGGATTTGGTTATCTGGATTCCTCTGTCCCTATGACCGAACTATATGCTGCGTGGGCTGGTATTACTTATGCTTCTCAGATTCTTCATGCCCAAAGATTTGTGATCGAGGGTGATTCTATGACGGTCATTAGGTGGCTTCGGAAGGAAAATGTCCATGTTGCCCCCCTGAATCCGATTCTCTGGGACATATGGTCTAGTCTTCAGGTAGCTGAATCTGCCCATATTCGACACATATACCGTGAAGCCAATGCGGCTGCTGATTGGGTAGCGGCTTCAGTGGCCCAGCATTCTGACTACTGGTTTTGGAGTTAGGGTGATCCTTGTCCTACTATTTTGAGGCAAATTTTGTATTCTGATGTTTCTGGGTTGATACATACTAGACGTGTCTGATCAACCGTTTGTACCCAAAAAAAAAAAAAATTATCCAACGCTTTGTTCCATATAGCATAGCTAGCTTAATAGCAGTTTTATAAAAAAATTTTAATTTTAATGGGATGCATCGATCATATAATACTTCGAAGTACTCCTCCACTTATTCCAAGTAAATTACACCGCTTCACAAATGTAGCCAATTTGAGAGGCTTAGTAGTATATCAGCAACCTGGTCTTCAGTGCAACAATAAACAAGTTCGATGACTCCATCTTTCATGAGATCACGGAGGAAATGATATCTTACATCTATGTACTTACTTCTACCATGTAAAACTAAATTCTTGGAGAGTTTAATGGTTGAACTATTATCACAATAGATCTTTATGTTTTCTTACATGAAACAATGCAAGAACTCAAATATTCTCTTTAACCCAAGTAGCTTGGCATGCACAAGAGGTTCCCGCTACAAACTCTGCCTCCGTAATGTAACAACTTGTTGCTTTTTTAATACCAATGAGATAGCCCCTGAACTTAACAAATAGTGTTTTTTGTTCATTGTTTTTTGCCTAATTGGAATGCTCTGCTTTGTTTTCATGGAGATTCATAGTACATTCAGAGTTGTAACGACCAAAGTTGTGGCAGCGATAGCACTCAATGTTGGACTTATTGAACTTTGAGTCATCATTGAATGAGTGCTGCTAGTGATCATATCTTCTTCCTCTACTAGGGATGGCAACGGTCTTGGGATGGCTCGAAACGGTTTATATCAATCCCTGCCTTCATTAGAAAAAACATTCTCGTTTTTCATCCCGTTAAGCTGTTATAGCTAACGGGACGGAACGGAGATACTCGATCAGGCAAATGGATACCCATAGCTTATAGCTAACGGGATGGGGACGGGCAAAAGTGGGTACCCATTTGCCCGTTTACATAAAAAAATAAAATTATTTTATTAAATTTATAATTTATTAAAAATTGAAAAAAATATTAATAAAAAAATATGATAAAGCTCTTTGAAAGAACGAAGAGTAACAGACGGCTGCGTAAAAGAAGGAAGATCAAGAGTCAGGGAGAAAAAATTCAAACGTATTTTACTATATATATATATATATTATTTATTTTAAATTTTAAATTTTAAATATATATATATATATATATATTTAAAATTTAAATATATTATATTAAATTTAATAGGAACGGAATGAGTAAACGGGGATGGGGCATAGAATATCATCCCTGGGCTGTTTACCTGTTTAGCCGTTAACGAGAAATCTTATCACCCGTTAAACCGTTTAGACCAAAGATTCTTCGATCTGTTAAAAATGGTACCGATCGGATAAACGGCCAAATAAAAAAATTGTCATCCCTATCTTCTACCTTTAGAATCTAATGTGTGTGAACCTCTGCCTCTGCCTCGTCCTCTTCCATGGCCTCAACCACGACCTCTTTTTGTTCCTCTTCCTAAAGAGTTCTCACTATGAGCTAAGGCCTTCAAAGCTTGTTCTTTGGTTGAACCTGTTGCTATTGTCATTCTCTGCTTATGTACCAGTAATGAACTTTGCAATTCATCGATAAAAAGCTCATCAAGCTCTTTTGACTCCTTAATAGAGCATACCACATAAGAGAATTTTGGAGCCATTAATTAAAGAATTTTCTCAACCACAGCCATATTTGTAATCTTTTCACCATGAATTCGCATCTTGTTCACTATTGCCAGTGTTCTGGAGAAATACACATCAATTAATTCTTCTTGTGAAGAATCTCAAACTCTGTGCGAAGTGCTTGAAGCTGCTGCCTTTATACCCTTGTTGAAGTATCCTTTTGTAGGATAGTCTTCAAAATTAGATGATTAATTGCCTGAAATAAATAATTTTTTATCTTAAGATCCTTCAGCTTTTGTTAATTCAATTTTTTTTATTGTATTTTGTCAACACATCTTTACCTTGTGGTTTTGGCACACCTACTTTCATAATAGCTCAAGAGCTCACAGTTGGTAGCATCGAGGGAGACGTCTTGGTAACTCACCGTGGTTAGTTGGGAAACTAGCATGGTAACTCATCCCATAGTCTTCATCCTCTTTTAGGACCTATCGAGCGCTCGCTAATTCCATGGGCGACGCTCATGAGACGTGCCTTTAGAGCATAGTTATTAGAATCGGATCAAATCGATCAATTGAACAAGTTGAATCGAGACATGAAGACTAAGTCGATTTCATTCTAACATAAAATTGAATGTATAAATGATTCAAAATAATCCGGTTAATCTATCTGGTTTACCTGTGAATCGATCAATCCAGTTCGAACAGAAAAAAATTACGGGTTCAAACAAAAATTACTGATCCGATGATACGTGCCTTTGTCGGATCAATGTTCGGCTGAGTTTCATAACTATGCTTTAGAGTGTCAAATCAAACGGTTGACATCTTAGCTTCCATGCATAGCGACGGATTCCTAACCCTCTTTGTTGGACTGAGTCCGTCCGGCCGCTAGGAGTTTTGAAGCACAAAGATGCTGTTGATTTTTTTATTTCGATGCTTCGAGTTGATCCCTTGTAAAAATAAAAGATAAAAAAGCACAGGTTATTGCTTTGCAGAGGAAGTTTTCAAGTAGCACCAAAATCTTGGCAGGATTTAGGTGACGCAGACAAGAGGGGAAACGGAGGTCCACACGTAGAGTTTTCTGGTAAGGGGTGCAATCACTGACGCACTGCGGGACCAATTGAATTATTTCCATGGTGATAAGGAAAATGACTTGTCTTTAGATTTTGTACACACACATATATATATATATATATATATATACACGTCACAACAATACTACTAACAAATAGAATACTTGTCATTATGACGCATAATGTTCATTGATGCAGGAAAAAATTCTACCATCTGTAAATAAATTTGCGTTCTTTTATGATTTTTTTTTTTTTTTTGGTTCAAGGAACATAAAACAGGGGCACCAGCTGCAGCTACGCATGGAAGCGCCTTTTAAAATGGAATCACAAACCCCCATGCTTTGATTTCAGTACTCGCTTGAATCTCAAGTGTTTTGAGCTCTGGTTCAAATTAATAGTGAATCCATGCAGCTTCATATCACTGGTTTTAAGCAAACCAGGGGAACCAACATCATCGTCACCTTTAGAATCTTTCGGATGGCTTTGCTTGCAAAGCCAATTATGAATTCATTTTGTATTTAAAAAAAATTAAAAAAATATATTTTTTTTAAAATATATAAAAATAAATATCTTTTATTTTTTTCTTAAAAAAAGAAGAGAAAAAAATCTTGAGCACCTAATCATTTATTATTAGCATACCAACAGTTAAGCTTCATGCTATTATTATTGTTATTATTATTATTATTTAAGCACACATCGAGCAACAGATCTTCCACATGTATTTTTGACTTTTTTAAAAAAAAATTCATACAGCATGTAACAATTTTTGACCAACCTAATTATCACTTTCTCAACTAAAATTAAGTGATTTTATTTTATCCTTCCATCTACGTTCTCTGGCCTTAAATAACCTAATTCTCACTCTCCATGGTGAACCTACATCACCAACACCCCCATGCTTGTAGAGACATAAAAAATTTAATAATGACTTAATTATATATTAATATTTGAATTAATACTTTATTAAATTTGGTTTAATATCCAACACTTGTCTCTTAAATTTGATATTTTGAGCATCATTTGTAATTTTTTTTAAAAAAATCAACATAAGAGATCTTGATGACCTCCTATCATTCAATGATTGCAGATGAGCCTCTGTGCACGAGGGATGCTGCTTGGATTTGGAAGCTTCCTATCCACCCTCAGTTGCAGCTCTTTATATGGAAGCTTGAGTGGAACTGTCTTCCTACTTACTTCTTGCTTTCTGGTAGGAGTGTGTCTATTCAGGCTATCTGCCCTTTGTGTGGAAAGGATGACGAAACTATTGATCATGCCATCTTTGAGTATGCCAGAGCTAGACATATATGGAGGATTTTGGGATATCAGATCTGTGGGGATGGTTCCAGTTCGGCTCGGATCTCCTTTCTCAGAGACATTAGAAGGAATAAGCAGCAGCAGGGTGCCACCTGGGCTGCCACAGCGTACCAGATTTGGTTATCCCGCAACCAGTTGATCTTTACTAACGTCTCCGTCCCCCCTGAGCG
Organism: Calamus simplicifolius; assembly: GCA_900491605.1. Classification (NCBI taxonomy): domain Eukaryota; kingdom Viridiplantae; phylum Streptophyta; class Magnoliopsida; order Arecales; family Arecaceae; genus Calamus; species Calamus simplicifolius. Next base: position 798,085 of record UESW01004240.1, on the reverse strand, counting down.
AACTGCTCAGATTGCTTTATCTTTCTCCGCTGACTACTCTCGCTCTGCTCTTGATTTTGACAGATCTGGACACTGGAGTTCCCTGCTACTTCGGTAGCGAACTGGCAGACAGTTTTTATCTCTTGGAAACCCTCCCTTTAGGGTATATTAAAATCAACTTTGATGGGAGTGTCCGGGCAGACTTGCTGGCTCTGCTTTTATTATTAGAGGGTTTGATGGTGGTATGCTGGTGGCCGGAGGTTTCGGCTCCTTGATTCATCTGTTCTTATGGTAGAGCTGTATGCGGCGTGGGCTGGGATTTCTTATGCTGCTCGGACTCTTCATGCTCAGAGTCTCTTTGTAGAGGGACACTCCCTCATGGTCATCCGCTGGCTTCGACAGGACTGTAGTGGTCTCCCTCCTATCAATCATCTTCTTCTGGATATCTGGTCTCTTTTGAGGGGGTCTCCTGCTTCCAGATTCGGCATGTCTATCGTGAGGCCAACGTGGTAGCTGACTGGATTGCGGGTGTTGCGGCCTTTTTTTCTGGTTTTTGGTTATGGAGACAGGGTGATTCCTGTCCCATTGTACTTAAACAGCTTTTATTTTCTGATATATCTGAGCTGACTCGCACTAGACTGGTGTGATCGCCCGTCTTCTTCAACAAAAAAAAAATGATTGCAGATGATAAGATGCTTTTAAATATTAAGGGAAATCTCTATTAATGGAAAGGGGCTTGTCAAATGCCTTCATCTTCTTTTTTTTTCTTTTTGTGCGTGTGTAAGAATCTTGACTAGAACATGCTAGTTTTTCAACTTTGTATTCCTTTCTCCACCTAATCAGAAAATAAATCTTTTCTTATTTAACTTCTATCATTAAGTATACTTTCGATCTTCTTATCGATCTTCTCCAAAATATGACGTGGGATCTTCTATGTTAGCCATCATTTTGTTTTTAATTACTTCAAAATCAACATTTTCATTGAATTTTTAGGTTCATGACTTCATAAGTTCTTTTAATATTTTCATCCTACATATCTTTTATTTTCATTCTTATTTGTTTATAGATTTTTTAATGTTTAACTTTATCACTTTCTCTATTTCTCCTGTAATTTTACAATTTGTTAGATTTTTAATTTTTATTTTATTTGACTCATAACTTTTATAGATTTTAGTTCTTTTCATTTCAACTTCCTTCTTTCCTTTTTTTCTTTTTTTTTCCTTCTGTTACATCTTTTTTTACTAAACTTTGTCTCTATTTTTCTTCTTCTTCAACGTTATCAAAGTATCTAGAATCATAAAATTCAACTTCTACAATTTTTCTTTTCTTTCCATTTGACTAAATTTTCTCTTTATTTCCCAACATCACCATCATCATCATCAAAGCGTTTTGATAAAAATGCAACTTTTGATTTTCATAACTTCTTAATTCTTTTCCTTCTATCACATAATTTTATGTCTCTTTTCTTCTTCTTGTCCACCATCATCGTTCTTCCAAAAACAAAGTTTATTAGTCAATATTAGTACATGATTATTTTGAATGGAGTAAATGAATTCAAGCTATTCCATACATTATTTGGAGATGATATGGCTTCAATATACTTTCAAGCATATCAGTGTATTGAATTTGGCAAATTTTTTCATATTTTTCCTTCTTTCTTTTCCTAATGATATTTAACTTACAGCTTTGAACATCTCAATCATGCTCCACAACAAGCTTGAAGACATATGCATGTTTGAAAGATCCAACTTTTGTCATTATTAGTTTTGCTAGCAAGAAAATATCCTCCTTTCTAGATGGTCGTTAATTTATTCTCTTCCTTTCGCTTCCTTTTTTTTTTTTACTCACCTGTGTCGTGTCCTCTTCCCCTTGTACCTTTCCTAAACCATGATCTCGACACTTGGAGCCTCTTTTCCTTTGAACAATTTACTCTTTCTTATTGTTGTGATGTTCCTTTCAATTAGCCCCACAGAAGAATTAAATGATTTATAATTAGTTAAGTAAGATAAACAAATACCAATTGAATTCTTTTTGGATGGTTAGCGGGCTCGGATCGTTACATTATGGTATTAGAGCCACACATAATGTGATCTTATCCATCTTGCTTTTATGTTATGAAATAGGTTCATGGGTTTATGTCTCTCATAGTTTAGTGGACAACCAGGTCATAGTTGGTGGACTTCCCCCAAACCAACCACCTTCCCTCTTAAGACCAGCCATCGGAATCTTTGCTTATGACCACATCCGTCATTGCAGTACCGGACAATAAGCAACGACCAACCGATTGTAACCAAAATATGGCTATTTATCATGAATCTTCAAGATTGCATTTGGTGGTATACACATATTACAATAATATTGATTACTATATTTGGTATGACAAACATATTAATCATATAACATCAAAATTTTAAAATACCTCTAAATTAAATTTATTAAAAATTTATATTATTATATTTGATTTAAAAAATTTATATTTATAATAATATGTTTATAAATGATATTCAAAGTGACCAATAAAAATGTACCACCTATCAAAAAAAATAAATTATTATTTAAAATACATACTAAATATAGTTATTTGATGAGGTCTTTTTTTCTTTCTTTTTTTAATTACCAGTACTCTAACGCCCCAAGTGCTATCCATGGCTAACCAAAACCACAGCCCTTGCGCTAGAGTGCTATATATTTAGACTAGATGAGAATTTTAATGAACGCATCAAATTGTCTCAGATTTTTATTATACATGAGCATCAAATTTGATCAAATTGCAACAACAAGAAGGTCGGTCGTGGAATCTTTTAAAAAAGGCATGCATGCGTTGACAAACATCAGCTGTCCCAGATCTGAATTTTATAAAAAGCATGATGTTGCCGTACATGAAGCGTCAGTCATCCCATTGGCGATTGTCTAATTAAAGACATGCCTCTCTCGATGTCCCGTGCATAAGAGAGAGAGAGAGAGAGAGAGAGAGAGAGGAGGAGGAGAGAAATGGAGAAGAGTAGGGTTCTTGTGGTAGGTGGAACCGGATACCTGGGGAGAAGGATTGTTAAAGCAAGCTTGGCTAATGGGCATCCAACCTATGTACTACAACGGCGAGAGATTGGTCTGGACATCGACAAGGTCCAAATGCTCCTGTCGTTCAAGAAGCAAGGTTGTCACCTCGTCGAGGGCTCCTTCTCCGATCACCGAAGCCTTGTGGATGCCGTGAAGCAAGTCGATGTAGTCATCTGTGCCATCTCCGGCGTGCACTTTAGGAGCCACCAAATTCCCCTTCAGCTTAAGCTTGTCGACGCAATAAAAGAGGCTGGAAAAATCAAGGTATATATATATGATCCCCTCCCTAGCTAGTTTTTTAAAGCTAATATATAAAAGGGATCAGCTGTCATCAGTACTGTTTTCGGTCTAGATGGTCTGACTCCACTGGTGATGGGGCCCGAGTCACCCAAGTTTCTGATGCCAGAAAGGTTTCCTCCTTGGATAATGCCAAGCTTGTCAGTCCGATCCATGCGGACGAGGTTCGTAGGGCCCTCTGGGAGCTTGGTCCGGATAAAGCCCCTGGGCCGGATGGCTTTCCTCCCTTCTTTTTTCGTCATTATTGGGATATCATAGGGCAGGAGATGATACAAGCAATCCAGAATGTCTTCCAATCAAAGCATATTCCTTTGGAATGGAATCAGACCCTTATCACTCTTGTGCCTAAGCGCTTGGACGCTTCACTCTCTCAGCATTTTAGGCCGATCAGTCTGTGCACTACTTTATATAAGGTATGTGCTCGCCTCTTAGCTAGTCGCCTCCATTCGGTTATTCCCCGCCTTATATCTGTGGAACAGGGGGCGTTTATCAGAGGTCGTTCTATCTCGGACAACGTTCTCATTACACAGGAATTTATGCATGATCTCCATAGAGCCCCAGCTAGCTGATGTCTTATGGCTATCAAGCTTGATATGGAGAGAGCGTATGATAGACTGAATTGGGCCTTCTTGTACCGAACTCTTCAGGAGTTCGGATTTGACGAGCTATTTATTGAGTGTGTTATGGCTTGTATTCGGAGGCCTTCTTTCTCTCTGATTATTAATGGGAGCTTGACTGAGTTTTTTCATTCTGCTGTGGGATTATGTCAGAGCTGCCCTCTATCTCCTCTTCTGTTTATTTTGGCTGCGGATGATCTTTCCCGTGCTTTCATTCAGGCTGAGCAGGATCGGAAGATTGTTCCTTTTCTAGCAGGGGTAGGGGGCCTTTCTGTCTCTCATCTCCTGTTTGCAGATGATTGTATTCTTCTGGGTCTGGCTTCCTCTGATAATGCAGTTTCCTTTGATTCCATTATTCAGTCCTATTGTCAGGCTTCTGGGCAGAAGGCCAACCTTCTTAAGTCTTTCATTTGTTTCAGCCCTAAGACTTCCAGACCACCATAGAAGCTATTATGAATCTCTTAGGGATATCAACTCAGACTGACCAATTTATGTATCTGGGGATTCCTATGACCGGTCGACGTCCCTGATGTTCTGACTATGAGGACCTTGAGAGGCGTGTCCGATAGCGGATTGATGGGTGGCATGTCACTGGTTTATCTATGATGGCTAGGGTCACTATTATTCGGTCGTTCTTTCCTTCCTCCTTTATTTGCTTTCGAATGCGGCCATCCCGATTACTGTTCTAAGGAGGATCGAGAGATGGTTTAGGGACTTTTTATGGGCCTCTATACAAGATGGTCACGGCATCCACCTTCTATCTTGGGACATGATTTGTATGCCTATCCAAGAAGGTGGTCTTGGTATTCAATCCCTGTTGATTAGGCGACAAGCTCTTCTGGCCAGACATGCATCTCGCTTTCTTTTGGAGCCGCAATGTTTGTGGAGCTCTGTGATGCGGGCAAGATATGGTGACTGGAGATATGGGGAGTACATTCTGCCGCCTCGAGGGTGTTCCTCCTTTTGGAAGGAGGTGTGTCAGTATGGGAATTCTATCCTGAAGAATACTTCTTGGATGATTGGTGATGGTCAGTCTATTGATGTTATCCAGGATTCTTGGATTGCGGAGCTTTCTCTATCTCGGTGGCCCTCATTTATCAGCATTGATGTCCCCTCCGACTTTAGGGTTAAGGATCTGATTTCTCCAGATTCTCATACCTGGCATACCCCCACGGTGACCCATTTCTTCGGTGGGGAACTTTCTCAGCGGATTCTCTCGATCCCTCTCATTTCTAGTCCCTCGGCGGATGTCAGGCTTTGGCAGAGATCCTCTCTATCTAGGGCCCCTTTCAGGGACCTTATGAAGTTTTTTAGGCCTCAGTCTCAGTGTACGAAGGATGCTTCTTGGATCTGGTCGCTCCCTACCCTCCCCAGGGTTCAGCTGTTTATTTGGAAGCTTCTTTGGGACTGTCTTCTGACGAGTGCCTTGCTATCTAGTAGGGGTATGCCTATCCAGCCGATTTGCCCTCTATGTGGGCTGCAGGACGAGTCTTCGGATCATGCTATATTCTTATGTCCTAGAGCTCGTCAGATTTGGCACCTGATGGGTTATACTGGTAGAGTGGATGCTTCAGGTTCCCCTTGCTCCCTCTTCTTTCATGATCTTCGAAGGGCCCCCCAGCATTTATGTGATCTTTGGGCGGTTACGGCTTACCAGATTTGGCTTTCGAGGAACCAGCTTATATTCACGGAGGATCTTATTTCTTCGCAGAGACTGGTGAGGAAGATCATATCATTGTCTACGGATTATGCCCGTGCTTTGCTTTCGGTTGGTTCTGACTTCTCTGGCCTCTGGGGTTCCCCTGCTGCTTCGGTAGCGAACCGGCGTACGATTTTCTTTTCTTGGGAGCCCCCCCTCCAGGGTTTGTCAAAATCAACTTTGACGGGAGCGTCCGTGGTAGACTTACTGGCTCGGCCTTCATCATCCGTGGGCCTCAGGGTCATATGATGGCAGCGGGTGGATTTGGTTATCTGGATTCCTCTGTCCCTATGACCGAACTATATGCTGCGTGGGCTGGTATTACTTATGCTTCTTAGATTCTTCATGCCCAAAGATTTGTGATCGAGGGTGATTCTATGACGGTCATTAGGTGGCTTCGGAAGGAAAATGTCCATGTTGCCCCCCTGAATCTGATTCTCTGGGACATATGGTCTAGTCTTCAGGTAGCTGAATCTGCCCATATTCGACACATATACCGTGAAGCCAATGCGGCTGCTGATTGGGTGGCGGCTTCAGTGGCCCAGCATTCTGACTACTGGTTTTGGAGTTAGGGTGATCCTTGTCCTACTATTTTGAGGCAAATTTTGTATTCTGATGTTTCTGGGTTGATACATACTAGACGTGTCTGATCAACTGTTTGTACCCAAAAAAAAAAATATTATCCAACGCTTTGTTCCATATAGCATAGCTAGCTTAATAGCAGTTTTATAAAAAAATTTAATTTTAATGGGATGCATCGATCATATAATACTCTCGAAGTACTCCTCCACTTATTCCAAGTAAATTACACCGCTTCACAAATGTAGCCAATTTGAGAGGCTTAGTAGTATATCAGCAACCTGGTCTTCAGTGCGACAATAAACAAGTTCGATGACTCCATCTTTCATGAGATCACGGAGGAAATGATATCTTACATCTATGTACTTACTTCTACCATGTAAAACTAAATTCTTGGAGAGTTTAATGGTTGAACTATTATCACAATAGATCTTTATGTTTTCTTACATGAAACAATGCAAGAACTCAAATATTCTCTTTAACCCAAGTAGCTTGGCATGCACAAGAGGTTCCCGCTACAAACTCTGCCTCCGTAATGTAACAACTTGTTGCTTTTTTAATACCAATGACATAGCCCCTGAACTTAACAAATAGTGTTTTTTGTTCATTGTTTTTTGCCTAATTGGAATGCTCTGCTTTGTTTTCATGGAGATTCATAGTACATTCAGACTTGTAACGACCAAAGTTGTGGCAGCGATAGCACTCAATGTTGGACTTATTGAACTTTGAGTCATCATTGAATGAGTGCTGCTAGTGATCATATCTTCTTCCTCTACTAGGGATGGCAACGGTCTTGGGATGGCTCAAAACGGTTTATATCAATCCCTGCCTTCATTAGAAAAAACATTCTCGTTTTTCATCCCGTTAAGCTGTTATAGCTAACGGGACGGGAATGGAGATACTTGATCAGGCAAATGGATACCCATAGCTTATAGCTAACGGAATGGGGACGGGCAAAAGTGGGTACCCATTTGTCCGTTTACATGAAAAAATAAAATTATTTTATTAAATTTATAATTTATTAAAAATTAAAAAAAATATTAATAAAAAAATATGATAAAGCTCTTTGAAAGAACGAAGAGTAACAGACGGCTGCTTAAAAGAAGGAAGATCAAGAGTCAGGAGAAAAAATTCAAACGTATTTTACTATATATATATATATTATTTATTTTAAATTTTAAATTTTAAATATATTATATATTTAAAATTTAAATATATTATATTAAATTTAATGGGAACGGAATGAGTAAACGGGGATGGGGCATAGAATATCATCCCTGGGCTATTTACCTGTTTAGCCGTTAACGAGAAATCTTATCACCCGTTAAACCGTTTAGACCAAAGATTCTTCGATCTGTTAAAAATGGTACCGATCGGATAAACGGCCAATGACAAAAATTGTCATCCCTATCTTCTACCTTTAGAATCTAATGTGTGTGAACCTATGCCTCTGCCTCGTCCTCTTCCATGGCCTCAACCACGACCTCTTTTTGTTCCTCTTCCTAAAGAGTTTTGTTACGGAAATTAGATTCAATAAACAAATCAAACAATAAACAAACAAAGGAACACCAAGAATTTACGTGGTTCGATCATGGTGATCTACATCCACGGGCAAGGCAGACAAAATTCCATTATCATCATAAAGGAGAAGATCCTCATTACAGAAGTTTCACGCGTATATATATACGCCCAAAAAAAACCCTATCGGACCGGTTTGGTCCGGTCTCAACAAAATATCGGGTCGGGTCAAAAAACCCGGACCCGATATATAAAATTCAAGACATATTTAACAAATCTCCACTTGGCTTGAATTTAACAAACTAGAAGTCGAACATATTCTCCCAGCATCCCTAAGCCTACGTGAGCTAACTCGGTGTAGGAAACAAGGGATGCAACGAAAAACATATCCACTTCAAGAAAAACAAAAATAGAACTTTCATTCACCTCGCCACCAAGCCCCAGAAGGAGCAAACCTCAAACAAGCATGCCAATCAAGTCCAAGCAATGCTTAAACTTGTTGGCGGGAACTATCTTGGTCAGCATATCAGCAGGATTGTCAGCAGTATCTACTTTCTTTACTGTAATATTTCTCTCAGTAAATGCCTCTCGAATAAAATGATACTTGATATCAATGTGCTTAGTCCTCTCATGATATGCTTGATTTTTAATCAAGCAAATAGCACTCTGATTGTCACAAAAGACAACTGAATTGTCTTCCTGCTTGAGCCCAAGTTCTTGAACAAGATTTCGTAACCAAATAGCTTCTTTTACTGCTTCTGTTGCTGCCATATACTCTGCCTCTGTTGTAGACAAAGCAACTGTCGACTGTAAGGTTGATCTCCAACTTATAGCCGAGCCAGATAATGTGAAAAGATAGCCAGTCAAAGATCTTCTCTTATCAATATCCCCAGCATAATCAGAATCCACAAATCCCACAACAGAAGTACAGTTAGAACTATTTCTATCAAACATTAGGCCCAATTTTGTGGAGCCTCTAAGATACCTAAGTATCCATTTCACTGCCTGCCAATGGACCTTTCCAGGATGTGCCATATATCTGCTCACCACACTAACTGCCTGCGCAATGTCGGGACGAGTGCATACCATAGCGTACATCAAGCTACCAACTGCACTGGAGTATGGGACAGGAGACATTGCAGCCTCCTCGACCTCTGACTGAGGTGAATGTATAGCTGAGAGTCTAAAATGTGATGCTAAAGGTGTACTGACAGGCTTAGAGTTTTGCATGCCAAACTTCTCAAGTACCTTCTCAATATATCTCCTCTGTGAGAGATATAACTTACCTGCTTTTCTGTCTCTCTGAATCTCCATTCCTAAGATCTTCTTGGCAGGACCCAGATCTTTCATTTCAAACTCCTTACTGAGACATTTCTTCAAGATCAACACATCTGTCATGTTCTTTGCAGCAATGAGCATGTCATCCACGTATAAAAGGAGATAGACAAAGGATTTATCTGAAACCTTCCTGAAGTACACACAACTATCATAGCTGCTCCTATGATAAGTATCATAAAACTGTCGAATCTTTTATACCACTGTCTTGGAGACTGCTTCAAACCATACAACGATTTCTTCAATCGACATACATGATCTTCCTTGCCTTCTACATAATAGCCCTCAGGCTGGGCCATATAAATAGTCTCCTCAAGCTCACCATGCAAAAAGGCTGTCTTCACATCGAGTTGCTCAAGCTCTAAGTCAAATTGAGCAACTATAGCCAGCAACACACGAATAGAAGTGTGTTTCACAACAGGAGAGAACACTTCATCATAATCAATTCCCTCCCTCTGATTGTAACCTTTAGCTACAAGTCTTGCCTTGCATCTACTAATTTCAACGCCTGGAATACCTTCCTTTTTCTTAAAGACCCATTTACACCCAATGGCTCTTTTTTCTTTAGGCAATGGCACCAAGTCCCAAGTCTGGTTCTTGTGAAGTGATTCCAGTTCTTCAGCCATAGCAACAGTCCACTTTTCTGATTCCGAACAAGTAACAGCTTCAGTATAAGTAGATGGTTCCTGAATACCCATATCTTCTGCTGTCGTAAGAGCATAAGCCACCAGATCAGAAAACCCATATTTTTGAGGGGCTCGAATCTCCCTCCTTTCTCTGCCAGTAGCAATAGAGTATGGCTGCTCCACCTCATCTAGAGCTTCCTCATCTGAACTAGAATCAATAGTAACAATTTGCTCGCTCAAATCATTTTGAGAGCCCTTTTTTCGAAGCTCGACCTGAACCTCCACCTCATTTGTATCACTCTCATGGTTTCCTGCAGACTCATCAACAACATTCCTTTGATCTAGCATAAACTTTTCATTAAAAGTAACATCCCTACTAATAATGAATTTAGGTGAATTAGGTTCTATGCACCACAGACGATAACCCTTCACGCCATCAGCATAACCAACAAAGATACACTTCTTTGCTCTAGGTTCAAGTTTACCATCCTTAACATGATAGTAAGCAGGGCATCCAAAAACCTTTAGATTTGAATAATCACAAGGCTTACCTGACCACATCTCAAAAGGAGTCTTGCATTCAATTGCTGTTGAAGGAGAACGATTAACCAGATAGCAAGACGTGTTAACTGCTTCAGCCCAAAAAGCCTTTTCCATGCCAGCATTAGAGAGCATGCATCTTGCCCTCTCCAATAAAGTTCTGTTCATCCTTTCTGCCACTCCATTTTGCTGTGGAGTGTACCTGACTGTACGGTGTCGAACGATACCTGCATCTGCACAGAATTCATTAAAATCACCACCACAGAACTCAAGACCGTTATCGGTCCTCAGACGTTTGATCTTCTTCCCTGTCTGATTCTCAACAAGGGCTTTCCACTTCTTGAAGGTTTCAAACACTTCACTTTTTCTTTTCAGAAAATAAACCCAAACTTTTCTGGAATAATCGTCAATAAATGTCACAAAGTAAAGAGCACCACCCTTAGATGGAACCTGTGCCGGTCCCCATAAATCAGAATGTATGTAGTCGAGTGTACCCTTCGTTGAATGTGTGCCTGTACTAAAACTGACCTTGCACTGCTTGCCAAGAACACAGTGCTCACAGAAATCTAGTGAGGATGTCCGCTCACCACATAGTAAACCACGTTTACTCAAAACTGTCATGCCACGCTCACTCATATGGCCCAAACGCATATGCCACAATTTTGTTCTATCATCAGCAGAAACAGAATTTGATGTGCCAATCGAAGAACCCATAACTGTGCTACCCTGTAGATGATACAAGTGATTCACCTTGTTTCCTCTCATCACAACTAGATTGCCTTTGGTGACTTTTAGAGCTCCACCTCCACCTGAGTACATACACCCAATGGAATCCAAACAGCTCAAAGAAATAAGGTTTCTCTTTAAGTCTGGTATGTGCCTAACTTCAGTCAAGGTTCTCACTACTTTGTCATGGCACTTAATCTGAACAGTACCAATTCCCACAATTTTACATACTGCATCATTTCCCATAAAAACTGATTCACCATTCAATGGTTCGTATGTGGTGAACCATTCCCTATTTGGGCACATGTGATATGATGCTCCTGTATCCATTATCCAAACATCGTTGAAAAACTAACAACAGAGCATGTCGTAAGAACTCTGTCTGACACACTAGACTCATCTTTCTCAGCAACATTCGCCGCATCTTGACGTTGACTACGTTGCTTATCCTTTCTCTTGAGCAAAGGACAATCTGACTTGTAATGTCCTTTCTTGTGACAATAGTAGCACTCAACGTTCGTCGTATCTCCAGGTGGCCTAGATTTTGAACGACCAACAGATTTCTTTCTAAAAGCTTTATCCTTATTCTTGGCCCTACCTCTCACGAATAAACCATCTGCCCTGTCTCCACTAGTATTTCCATTCAATTTTGTTCTCAATTCTGCAGAATTCAAGGATGCTTTAACATCCTCTAGAGTTATGGATTCACGTCCATAAAGCATTGAGTTCACAAAATTTTCGTATGAGGCAGGCAATGAGCATAACACGATCAAAGCTTGATCTTCTTCCTCGAGTTTAATATCTAGATTTTTCATATCCATAACAATCTTATTAAACTCATTCAAGTGTTCCTTAATAGGCGTACCTTCTCGCATCTTTAGGGTATAAAGACGCTGCTTCAAATAAAGTCTCGATGTTAAAGATTTCTTCATGTAGAGACTTTCCAGTTTCTTCCAAAGACCGGCCGCTGTTTCCTCATCTGCGACTTCTCGCAAAACATTGTCTTCTAGAGACAACTGGATCGCACTATGCGCCTTCTCATCCATCTCTTCAATCTCAGCCGTGGTCATGTCATCTGTATAATTATTATCCAGAGCCCTAACAGAACCCTCTCGCTTCAATAAAGCCTTCATCTTTATTCTCCATAATCCGAAGTTGTTCTGTCCATCAAATGGTGCAATCTGAAACTTCAAAGATGACATCCCAAGAATTCCTAAGAACGAAACGATCTTTCCGTTTGGATTGAAGAAGAAGAAGAGATCCTGGGAACAGCTTCACGGACGGAACAGAGGAGGCTGAAATCCGGTGCAAAAGCCCTAGCTTTTGGATGGTGAAGAAAACCTCGGATACACGTCCAGCCTAGGGATCTGAGACAGACGCCGAATTGTCAGCAGTTTGTCACCACGAGCGGAAGCCCAGCAAATCTACCATATCAACCTCCAGAACTAGAGAAACCACCGGCCACACAAAATTCCAAAACTAAGAACCAATCCACAGCCCCAGAATTCGCTGCCAAAATCCTAAAATTCGGGGAGAAAAGATACAACTCGGAGGTTTCACCCGAGCAGGGGAAAGAAAGTCCAAGCCAAACCTCGTTGGAAACGAACGGCTCGTCAAAGAGGCCGCAAGGGGAGAAACTTTAGGTTTCCGGGCTCCCGATTCTGCGAAAAGAACAGGGCCTTTTGGATGATGAAGAAACCCCACGCTCGACTTCCTCCACAGCCGTCGCCCAGATCTGGTTCATAGAGAGCCTTCTCGCCTCCCACTAACAAATCCGTTAAAAAAAACGCCTTCCGAGAGCAGCTCGCACCCCTCGAAACGAATCAAGCCACCGATGGGAGATACAAAATAAACCGGCTTTCCTTCTCTCTCTTTTTCGCTCTCCCACCGCAGCCGTCGCCGCACCGCCCAGATGAAGAAGAGGAGTCAGACGAAGACCAAAAAAAAAAAAGGATTAGGGTTAGGTTTTCCCCTTTTTTTTCAACAAAATTATTTCCGAACCAAAGCTCTGATACCAGTTTGTTACGGAAATTAGATTCAATAAACAAATCAAACAATAAACAAACAAAGGAACACCAAGAATTTACGTGGTTCGATCATGGTGATCTACATCCACGGGCAAGGCAGACAAAATTCCATTATCATCATAAAGGAGAAGATCCTCATTACAGAAGTTTCACGCGTATATATATACGCCCAAAAATAAACCCTATCGGACCGGTTTGGTCCGGTCTCAACAAGAATATCGGGTCGGGTCAAAAAACCCGGACCCGATATATAAAATTCAAGACATATTTAACAGTTCTCACTATGAGCTAAGGCCTTCAAAGCTTGTTCTTTGGTTGAACCTGTTGCTATTGTCATTCTCTGCTTATGTACCAGTAATGAACTTTGCAATTCATCGATAAAAAGCTCATCAAGCTCTTTTGACTCCTTAATAGAGCATACCACATAAGAGAATTTTGGAGCCATTAATTAAAGAATTTTCTCAACCACAGCCATATTTGTAATCTTTTCACCATGAATTCGCATCTTGTTCACTATTGCCAATGTTCTGGAGAAATACACATCAATTAATTCTTCTTGTGAAGAATCTCAAACTCTGTGCGAAGTGCTTGAAGCTGCTGCCTTTATACCCTTGTTGAAGTATCCTTTTGTAGGATAGTCTTCAAAATTAGATGATTAATTGCCTGAAATAAATAATTTTTTATCTTAAGATCCTTCAGCTTTTGTTCATTCAATTTTTTTATTGTATTTTTGTCAACACATCTTTACCTTGTGGTTTTGGCACACCTACTTTCATAATAGCTCAAGAGCTCACAGTTGGTAGCATCGAGGGAGACGTCTTGGTAACTCACCGTGGTTAGTTGGGAAACTAGCATGGTAACTCATCCCATAGTCTTCATCCTCTTTTAGGACCTATCGAGTGCTCGCTAATTCCATGGGCGACGCTCATGAGACGTGCCTTTAGAGCATAGTTATTAGAATCGGATCAAATCGATCAATTGAACAAGTTGAATCGAGACATGAAGACTAAGTCGATTTCATTCTAACATAAAATTGAATGTGTTGGGGGGTAAAATCGTCATTGCATTGATATCCGTGCGAGGCGGTTAAGGCTGACCTCCTCTGCCGCCTTCCTCCGGGCTTCCGTAGCTCGGCTTCCTCCGGGCTTCCGTAGCTCGGCCTCCTCCGGGCCTCCGTAGCTCGGCCTCCTCCGGGCTTCCCTAGCTCAGCCTCCTCCGGGCTTCCGTAGCTCAGCCTCCTCCGGGCCTCAGTAGCTCGGCTTCCGGGCTTCCGTAGCTCGGCCTCCTCCGGGCCTCCGTAGCTCGGCCTCCTCCGGGCTTCCCTAGCTCGGCCTCCTCCGGGCTTCCATAGCTCGGCCTCCTTCGGGCCTCCGTAGCTCGGCTTCCTCCGGGCCTCAGTAGCTCGGCTTCCTCCGGGCTTCCGTAGCTCGGCCTCCTCGGGCCTCCGTAGCTCGGCCTCCTCCGGGCCTCCAAGCTCGGCCTCCTCCGGGCTTCCCTAGCTCGGCCTCCTCCGGGCCTCAGTAGCTCGGCTTCCTCCGGGCTTCCGTAGCTCGGCCTCCTCCGGGCCTCCGTAGCTCGGCCTCCTCCGGGCTTCCGTAGCTCGGCCTCCTCCGGGCCTCCGTAGCTCGGCTTCCTCCGGGCCTCCGTAGCTCGGCTTCCTCCGGGCCTCAGTAGCTCGGCTTCCTCCGGGCTTCCGTAGCTCGGCTTCCTCCGGGCCTCCGTAGCTCGCCTCCTCCGGGCTTCCCTAGCTCGGCCTCCTCCGGGCTTCCGTAGCTCGGCCTCCTCCGGGCCTCCGTAGCTCGGCTCCTCCGGGCTTCCGTAGCTCGGCCTCCTCCGGGCCTCCGTAGCTTGGCCTCCTCCGGGCTTCCCTAGCTCGGCCTCCTCCGGGCTTCCGTAGCTCGGCCTCCTCCGGGCTTCCCTAGCTCGGCCTCTTTTCCGTAGCTCGGCCTCCTCCGGGCTTCCCTAGCTCGGCCTCCTCCGGGCTTTCGTAGCTCGCTTATACCTAGCGATCCACGCCCCGACATCTACCTCCGCGGAAACCTGACGCGGGAGAGCTCAAGTCTACCCGAGCCGCTCCCTAACAAGGAATCATGTTGAGACGTGGCCTAAGACCTATTGTAACCGCCCAGGTCTACTCGCCCAGATCCCAAGACATCAAGGAGCTCTCCCAGCCGTCGATCCCTTAACAGACAAGGCGTGGATTCTAACGGCCCCACAACGGCCTGATTCTGTCTACCCCCGTATCGTAACAACCTCAGAACCTTCCAGAAGACGCTCAAGTCCCCAGGTGACAGTCTATAAATATCAGATTGGCAGATTCCCTCAGGTACGCAACACGCAGCTCTGTACGCACACCTCCACTCTCACTCTCCTCCTCCCCTTTTTGGAGCCTCCGATTGGCCACCCCCCGGAGAGGTCTCCCGGAGAGATCCACCTCCTCATTATCTGGTTGATCGCCGATTCCTTCCCCACTGACTTGAGCGTCGGAGGGTCTTCCGCGGAGGACCACCCCCAGCGTCCCTCCGCGTGTGGGCTTCTTTTGCAGGTCCGCCGCACCCCCCTCTTCCGGAGATCGACCGCGCCCGAGTCGGAGGACGGATCCCGGCGGCAACAGATTGGCGCTAGAGGAAGGGCCTCAAGTCCCATCAAAACTTGAAAGAAGGAGACAAGGATCTTAATCCGGAGAAGAACCTCTCTGATGGCCAACCGGAAGAGAGGAGCAGCCTCTGATGCTCAGGATCAGGTCGCCTCCCAGAGGCCTGATCCGACCGGCACCACGGCGCCGCAACCCCCGCCTGTCGAGACTCCGTCGCCGCCTGCCATTCCGGTGACCCAGGACCAGTTTGCTACGCTGGTCCAAAGTCCAGGCTCTCACCCACTTGGTCCAGGAGCGTCTTGCTCCTCCTGCTTCACACCCCCAGAAAGAAGCGGCGACTTCTTCTTCACCGGCAACCTCCTCCTCTGATCCGTGTGAATCAGCGGATCCCCCACATCGCCCCAGGGGGGACAAACCGGTCCCCCGAACCGGTTACGATGGAGATCTTCCCAGATCTCGGCGAGCCCGCTCCCTCTCTCCGGCAACATCTCACCATGATTCGACGCCCTCCTTGCGGTTCTCCCGCCCGCTCCTCTCGCCGGCGAGGAGGAGATCCGCCGTCAGATCCGAGAAATGCGTCAGGAGCTGGACGCCGCCAAGCAGATCCATCTGCCTCAGCCCAAAGCAGAGCAGGGCATCCCTTTCTCTAAGGGATCATGGAGGAAGTGATTCCCTCCCACGTCAAGCTGCCAACCGTCGAGCCCTATCACGGCTCCACTGATCCAGACGACCATCTCAGCAGCTTCCGGTCAATAATGATGTTCCACGGAGCATCTGATGCGATCCTCTGCCGGGCCTTCCCATCCACCCTCAGAGGATCCGCCCGAACCTGGTTCAACGCCTTGAAACCGGGTTCCATTGATTCATTCGACGAGCTGAGCCACCTTTTTATTGGCCAGTTCGTCAGCAGCCGCCGCCACCGACGAGATCCGACTCCCTCTCCGAAGTCAAGCAAAGAGAGGGGGAGTCCTTGAGAATTATCTTGGCCGTTTCAACAAGGCCATGTTAGAGGTGGACCACCTTAATCATGAGGTGGCTATGTCCGCCCTGCGGGGGGAGTTTCAAAGGAGAGCGACTTCTATCTGGCAATGGAAGTCAGCTACCCCCCATGTCTGTCTGATATGATGGCCCTGCGGACAAATACGCTAGGGTCGAGGAGTCGCGGAGAGTGGCCCGCGCTGAGCAGGCAAGGAAGAAGCAAGGAGCCCAAAGCTCCCGACAGACACCGCCCTGCCCGTCGGCCAAGTCCGCCCGCCGCCAAGAGTCCCTCCGCTGCCGCCAAGGAATCGCTCCCGGAGTCCCCCAGGCGATTCGATCGCTACACTCCGCTGACTGTGCCCCGGGCGCAAATCCTCATGGAGATAGAGCGCCAGCTTCCCCGACCAGTACCTCTCCGAGGGAACCCAACCCGGAGAGATCCCGCCAAGTACTGCCGCTACCACAGGGAGCATGGCCATGACACCGAAGAATGCTGGCAGCTGAAGAATGAGATCGAGAGACTGATTCGGCGGGGACGGTTGGACCAGTTCAGAAGAGCACCTGAGCCGCCACAAGGAGGTGATCGCCAGCCCGAGCTCCCACAACTCCCTCCTCCACCAAATCCGCCCGTGGTTGGCCGCATCAACATGATTGAAGAGGCCGGCGGATCGAGCTCCAGGGGCAATGGTGATGCACCGTGCCAAAGAAGGCGCGCACGGGCGAGCTTTCCTTTTCTGATGATGATCTTCTTGGGATACAGCTTCCCCCATGATGACGCACTTGTTGTATCCCTAACTTGAACAACTATGATGTAAGCCGAATCCTGGTTGATAGTGGAAGCTCGGTGAACGTTTTGTACCTCGGTGTGTTTGCCAGGATGAAATTGCTCATGGAAAACCTTCGAGCCGTGGATTCCACCCTGATGGGATTCACCGGCGACGTCATCGTCCCAGAAGGAATCGTCACCCTGACGGTCCGCGCAGGAACCTGGCCCCTCGTAGCCGTTGTACAGACCGACTTCTTAGTGACCGACCTCAGGTCCCCATACAACGCCATATTCGGCAGGCCGGTCTAATGTCCCTCAAGGCGGTTGTCTCCATCCCGCATCTATCCATGAAGTTCCCCACCGAGCAAGGAGTTGGAGTGGTTCGGGGAAGTCAAGCCATGGCTCGGCAATGTTTCGTCACGAGCCTTCAGTCTAGAATGCCCGAGGTTGACGGGCTAGACGCTCGTGAGGACTTCGCCGAACAACGAGGAGAACCGGCGGAAGAACTGGAAGAAGTACCGCTAGACGAAGCTCGGCCCGACCGAACCATAAGGATCGGGTCGCTACTCGAAGGAGAGCCTCGTCGCGAGCTGATCATTCCTCCAAAGCAATGCGGACATCTTCGCCTGGACCGCCTCGACATGCCAGGGATTGACCCGAAATCCTCGTCCATCGCCTCAATGTGGACGAGATGCACAGGCCCGTTAAGAAGAAGAGGAGCTTCGCCCCAGAGCGGCAAAAAGCCATTGAAGAGGAGGTCGACAAACTCATCAAAGCCAATTTTGTCCGAGAGGTGAATTACCCAGTTGGTTGTCAAATGTCGTCATGGTGAAGAAAGTCGAATGGCAAATGGAGGATCTGCATCGACTTCACCGACCTCAACAAGGCATGCCCGAAGGACAGCTTCCCCCTCCCTCGGATCGACCAGCTCGTGGATGCCACCTCAGGCCACCAAATGCTGTCATTCATGGATGCCTATTCGGGCTACAATCAGATCCGGATGGCCCCCGAGGATGAAGAAAAGACCGCCTTCATAACCGACCGAGGTACCTACTGTTACCGAGTTATGCCTTTCGGTCTTAAAAATGCAGGAGCGACCTACCAGCGGCTGGTCAACAAGGTGTTCAAGGAGCAAATCGGCCGGAACATGGAGGTGTA
>UESW01004240.1:527850-773087 GCA_900491605.1 Calamus simplicifolius | reverse complement strand
AGGGAGTATAATTCCATCAAGAGATTGTGTACGCTTGCATGGAGAGGGCAATGTGAAAGGTAGCCCCCGTCTTCCCCTCCTTTTCCTCAGAGTCATTCTCTGTCTATTTTTTTCCATTGACAAAAAGAATGGTGCATCAATTAAGTGTCACCTTTCTCGATTCAAAAATTGGTTCAAAAGTCTGGCCAACTTTAGGTCCAGTCCTGCGCATCAAATGAACATGTTCGATTCAGGTGTAACCCTTTCACTTGATACCAGTTGGGTTCTGATCCAAGTGGATATAGACCCAAACATAATCTGAACCACTTGCAATCTTAAATGGAACTCCCAAGTTCATGATTTTTTTTTAACTATATGTCCCTCATGAGACAATCCATTAATTCATTGCCAATTCATTTGCATTACATGTAGTCAGAAAACCAATTACAAAGATCTGTTCCAATTTTATACATGCATAACAATGTCCTCAGAACTTCAGGATGGATATAATGACCTATATAAAACAAACCTCAAACTGAGATTTCTAGTGGAGAATTCTTTTAAATGTCCTTGTAATTTTGTTGCAGCAATTTTTGTCGACGAGGATGACATAGCAATGTACACCATCAAGACGATCGATGACCCTCGCACGCTCAACAAAACTCTATACATCCGGCCACCAGAGAACATCCTCTCTCAAAGGGAGTTGGTTGAGGCATGGGAGAAGCTGATTGGCAAGGAACTTAGCAAGACCAGTATTTCAGAGGCAGAATTTCTCATTAATCTCAAAGGTAGGATTAATTAGGATTCAACTCAAAAACAGAAGGCATTATATATTGCTTTTTTCCTTTTTTTGTCTGATAAAAATTTAGTAATCAATAAACTACTTTAGTGATTATACTGAAACTTATACCCAATAGGACTCAATATACAATCAAGACAAGGGGCTGGCATCAAACTGAAAAATATTTGGAAATTGAAAGAATGCTGCAGAAGTTGGCATCTCAATTAGGTGTGTCATTAACAACAATTAATTACTCGACGTGGACTTCGTATGGTTAAAAATCTTCAGTGCAATGACTGTTTTTGTGCTAGAGGAGGAACAGAGTTTGTAAAACTTAGCTTCAGGTTTGCACAACAGCCGGCAAATTATTGCTTAATTGCTTTCCTATGCCCATCTTTTCAGGTCAAGACTACGCTCAACAGGTAGGACTTGGGCATTACTACCAAGTTTTCTATGAAGGTTGCTTGACAAATTTTGAGATAGGAGACGAAGGGCAAGAGGCTTCTCAGTTGTACCCAGAGGTCACCTACGTTCGAGTGAAAGATTACCTTAAACAATACGTGTAACGAAAATAAATATATGAAGCCTATTATTCTATTCGATATCAGACCAAAACTTAATGGAGTGCTCATGGTTGTCTCCTAGAGTTTCCGAGTGATGCCAATCAAAATTCCATGTGGTTAAATTTAGCTGTCTTTTTTTTTCTTTTTTTCTTTCAGTCCATGTTGTACGGAGCTAGAAGTTATGGAATGACAAATAACATAATAATTTATCCGCTTCTCTCCAACAAATCAAGTTTTGAAGGCCACCTGACAGCATGTTTCTTGACCATTTTAAGCTTCGTTTCTAACCAATTCCAGCACCAGCACTTCAGAAGATTCCACACAATATAATAAAATCTAAAAAAATCTTACTGTGTGTACATGAGATACAGTGGATGATGCCATGAGAATCCAATATACCAATAGATATGTATATTAGCATCTATAGATACTTGATTTCATCATGATATTTTAGTACATCCCTTTGCATCTCATGTATGCCTGGAAGCGAGATGGGAAAGAGCATAATTTTAAAAAGAGTTCATAAGTTTAAAATTTCTAACAAGCCGTTCCAATTTAAAATTCAAATCATTGAACATATTTACATTTAAAAAAGCCAAAAAACTAAAATACATTATTTGTGAATTATAATTTACAATCGTAAAACTTGTTTATATTTAAATTTACCAGAGGATCGATGGGATCCGACGTAGGTGCTGCTACACAGTGCCGCACAATTCAATTCCAGGAGAGTTTCATTGCTCTGGCACTGTGAAAACACAAATAGATCAAGAAAAAGATTCATGAATACCATGAAAACGCATAGATCAATAAAAATGTTCACACCATGATGTATCACAATTATGCAATGTAGTGTACTACATTGGGTAACCATAGTTAACCAATCTTATTGATGAATAAGATAATAACGCGGCTATAAGATCTAATAAATATATGGGCACAATATTTTTTATATCAATATTTTTAATAATAAAAATTCAAGGAAGGTACTATTGATTAACAGTTCATTTTCTACTTGACATGGAGCCATACGAGAGATATGGTGCTCATCTGTGTCATGACAACTAAGTTGTTCTCCTTCCAACCGAGCCTCTGAAGGTGATCGAATTGATGGATTAAAGCTGTGCCAATGCAATCAAACACATACTTGGATAAGAGGTGCAGCAAACCCAGTTTAATTGCCAAAAAGACTCACAATCTTCTTTCCTTCAGAAACCACTCTTACGCTTTATTTCCTTTCATCCCTTTTCTTTTCAGGATTGCATCCCCTCCTTATTTATCGATGGAGTTATCTAGGAATGGAGTCCTAGATTCATCGAGGGGGATGTAGCTTAAACCCATTATTTGGTCACCAGCAGTGGATACCCAACCTTTATGATTGGAGATCCCATGAATGAGGTTCAATGTGGTAGAAACAAAGCTGATTGAGTGATCGTGTTAGAGCACAAATCTTTGAAAAAATTTTCATCACATCTCTATGATGAGTGCTCTTATAAAGTGACAAAGTAAATTTGTGTAAGGTTGAGTCATACTCTTAATGGATCCGAGGTAGGTTATCTGCAGGGTATTGTCACAAATACCCTTGGAGGATTCACCTATATGAGAATCGTCATATTAGACCGTGACTAAAAGTTTGGGCTGATCTTAAAGAATTCTCATGAAAAATCAAGGTACTAAGCGCAAGGCCTTTAATATGCGCTGACCGCTTAAACCCAATTGATTCATGCTGTGTGTGATTAGTAGAAGTCTGAGTCAAGGACCTAGTTCAAGGTCTAATCCACTATGGTTCCTTCAGATGTATACAATCAACACTAAGTGAGGTTCAAGTCCACAGGATACCTCACCTATTGCGCAGTATAAGATGTCCTTAAATTTTTATATTAATTTTAATATTAATTTTATTTTATTTTTTTAAAACTTTTGTGAAGATTATTGAAAAAGTTTTAAATAAAAATAATAATAATATGAAAGTTATAAAGGCCCCACGTAACGCTCGGGCGAGCGCTCGAGCATTCGCTCGAGCGTTCCACTTTTCCTTTCGTTCTGGGCCTAACGGCAAAATATATATATATATATATAGACTAAAGGAAAAAAAAGCAAGATAGAAATCCAATTTCTAAAAAGCTCTATTCAATTGAAAAAGATCTTGCAAATGATCCTGTTGCTGCAAGTAATTGGAGTTGGGAGTCTATTTGCTGCAAGTAATTGGAGTTGGGAATCTATCTCAAAGAAAGTATGTCTCAACCTACTGGTAAAAGCTATTGGTGGTAAAAGGTTTATCTAATAATTTAATTTTATTATTTTTATTTGGGCATCTGAAGAATCATTGAGTTTGCACCTTCACCCGATCATGCTCGCGGTAGGAGGATCGGATCGAGCAGGGTCATTGTACCTTGGGGACAAATCGCCAACAACCCGTCGAGGGGACGAAAACTTATCCTTAGGGCAGTGTCTAACACGCCTCGACCAGTTTGATTCCTTTTAACTTTAATTTAGATTTTAAATTTAAATTTTAGATTAATTATTCTAGCATTTTCTAAAAAGGTTTTTTCAAAAATCAAAACGATTTTTCTAACACTTTTGTCAACACATCTTTACCTTCTGATTTTGGCACACCTACTTTCATAATAGCTCAAGAGATCACAGTTGGTAGCATCGAGGGAGATGTCTTGGTAACTCAGTGGTTAGTTGGGAAACTAGCATGGTAACTCATCCATAGTCTTCATCCTCTTTTAAGACCTATCGAGCGCTCACTAATTCCATGGGCTGTGCTCATGAGACATGCCTTTAGAGCATAGTTGTTAGAATCAGACCAAATCGATCGATTGGACAAATTGAATCGAGACCTGAAGACTAAGTCGGTTTGGTTCTAACATAAAATTGGATGTTTAAGTGATCCAAAATAATCCAGTTAACCTATCTGATTTACCTATGAATCGATCAATCCAACTTGAACCAAAAAAGATTACGAATTTTATTATCATGTTAACCTTATTTTTTTAAATAAAAATTAATTTTTATTAATATAAATATATTTTTGTATTAAAATAATTGATCGGTGATTGAATTAGTGATTCAACAATTGAATCAGTGATCCGATGATACGTGCCTTTGATCGGATCAATGGAAACGGAGGTCCACACGTAGAGTTTTCTGGTAAGGGGTGCAATCACTGACGCACTGCGGGACCAATTGAATTATTTCCATGGTGATAAGGAAAATGACTTGTCTTTAGATTTTGTACACACACATATATATATATATATATATACACGTCACAACAATACTACTAACAAATAGAATACTTGTCATTATGACGCATAATGTTCATTGATGCAGGAAAAAATTCTACCATCTGTAAATAAATTTGCGTTCTTTTATGATTTTTTTTTTTTTTTTTGGTTCAAGGAACATAAAACAGGGGCACCAGCTGCAGCTACGCATGGAAGCGCCTTTTAAAATGGAATCACAAACCCCCATGCTTTGATTTCAGTACTCGCTTGAATCTCAAGTGTTTTGAGCTCTGGTTCAAATTAATAGTGAATCCATGCAGCTTCATATCACTGGTTTTAAGCAAACCAGGGAACCAACATCATCGTCACCTTTAGAATCTTTCGGATGGCTTTGCTTGCAAAGCCAATTATGAATTCGTTTTTTTTTTAAAAAAAATTCAAAAAAATATATTTTTTAAAAATATTAAAAAATAAATATTTTTTTTTCTTAAAAAAGAAGAGAAAAAAATCTTGAGCACCTAATCATTTATTATTAGCATACCAACGGTTAAGCTTCATGCTATTATTATTGTTATTATTATTATTATTATTTAAGCACACATCGGGCAACAGATCTTCCACATGTATTTTTGACTTTTTTAAAAAAAAATTCATACAGCATGTAAGAATTTTTGACCAACCTAATTATCACTTCCTCAATTAAAATTAAGTGATTTTATTTTATCCTTCCATCTACGTTCTCTGGCCTTAAATAGCCTAATTCTCACTCTCCATGGTGAACCTACATCACCAACACCCCCATGCTTGTAGAGACATAAAAAATTTAATAATGGCTTAATTATATATTAATATTTGAATTAATACTTTATTAAATTTGGTTTAATATCCAACACTTGTCTCTTAAATTTGATATTTTGAGCATCATTTGTAATTTTTTTAAAAAAAATCAATCTTGATGACCTCCTATCATTCAATGATTGCAGATGAGCCTCTGTGCACAAGGGATGCTGCTTGGATTTGGAAGTTTCCTATCCATCCTCGGTTGCAACTCTTTATATGGAAGCTTGAGTGGAACTATCTTCCTACTTGCTTCTTGCTTTCTGGTAGGAGGGTATCTATTCAAGCTATCTGCCCTTTGTGTGGGGAAGAAGGACGAAACTATTGATCATGCCATCTTTGAGTGTGCCAGAGCTAGACATATATCAAGGATTTTGGGATATCAGATCTGTGGGGATGGTTCCAGTTCGGCTCGGATCTCTTTCTCAGAGACATTAGAAGGAATAAGCAGCAGCAGGGTGCCACCTAGGCTACCACAGCGTACCAGATTTGGTTATCCCGCAACCAGTTGATCTTTACTAACGTCTCCGTCCCCCCTGAGCGGACTACTCGGATTGCTTTATCTTTCTCCGCTGACTACTCTCGCTCTGCTCTTGATTTTGATAGATCTAGACACTAGAATTCCCCTGCTACTTCGGTAGCGAACTGGCAGACAGTTTTTGTCTCTTGGAAACCCTCCTTTAGGGTATATTAAAATCAACTTTGATGGGAGTGTCCGGGGCAGACTTGCTGGCTCTGCTTTTATTATTAGAGGGTTTGATGGTGGTATGCTGGTGGCCGGAGGTTTCGGGCTCCTTGATTCATCTGTTCTATGGTAGAGCTGTATGCGGCATGGGCTGGGATTTCTTATGCTGCTCGAACTCTTCATGCTCAGAGTCTCTTTGTAGAGGGACACTCCCTCACGGTCATCCGCTGGCTTCGACAGGACTGTAGTGGTCTCCCTCCTATCAATCATCTTCTTCTGGATATCTGGTCTCTTTTGAGGGGGTCTCCTGCTTCCAGATTCGGCATGTCTATCGTGAGGCCAACGTGGTAGCTGACTGGATTGCGGTTGTTGCGGTCTTTTTTTGGTTTTTGGTTATGGAGACAGGTGATTCCTATCCCATTGTACTTAAACAGCTTTTATTTTCTGATATATCTGAGCTGACTCGCACTAGACTGGTGTGATCGCCCGTCTTCTTCAAAAAAAAAAAAAAATGATTGCAGATGATAAGATGCTTTTAAATATTAAGGGAAATCTCTATTAATGGAAAGGGGCTTGTCAAATGCCTTCATCTTCTTTTTTTCTTTGTGTGTGTGTGTGTAAGAATCTTGACTAGAACATGCTAGTTTTTCAACTTTGTATTCCTTTCTCCACCTAATCAGAAAATAAATCTTTTCTTATTTAACTTCTATCATTAAGTATACTTTCGATCTTCTCCAAAATGACGTGGGATCTTCTATGTTAGCCATCATTTTGTTTTTAATTACTTCAAAATCAACATTTTCATTGAATTTTTAGGTTCATGACTTCATAAGTTCTTTTAATATTTTCATCCTACATATCTTTTATTTTCATTCTTATTTGTTTATAGATTTTTTAATGTTTAACTTTATCACTTCTCTATTTCTCCTGTAATTTTACAATTTGTTAGATTTTTAAATTTTATTTTATTTGACTCATAACTTTTATAGATTTTAATTCTTTTCATTTCAACTTCCTTCTTTCCTTTTTTTTTTTTTTTTTTTCCTTCTGTTACATCTTTTTTTACTAAACTTTGTCTCTATTTGTCTTCTTCTTCAACGTTATCAAAGTATCTAGAATCATAAAATTCAACTTCTACAATTTTTTCTTTTCTTTCCGTTTGACTAAATTTTCTCTTTATTTCCCAACATCACCATCATCATCAAAGCGTTTTGATAAAAATGCAACTTTTGATTTTCATAACTTCTTAATTCTTTTCCTTCTATTACATAATTTTATGTCTCTTTTCTTCTTCTTGTCCACCATCATCGTTCTTCCAAAAACAAAGTTTATTAATCAATATTAGTACATGATTATTTTGAATGGAGTAAATGAATTCAAGCTATTCCATACATTATTTGGAGATGATCTGGCTTCAATATACTTTCAAGCATATCAGTGCATTGAATTTGACAATTTTTTTCATTTTTTTCCTTCTTTCTTTTCCTAATGATATTTAACTTACAGCTTTGAACATCTCAATCATGCTCCACAACAAGCTTGAAGACAGATGCATGTTTGAAAGATCCAACTTTTGTCATTATTAGTTTTGCTAGCAAGAAAATATCCTCCTTTCTAGATGGTCGTTAATTTATTCTCTTCCTTTCGCTTCCTTTTTTTTTTTTTAACTCACCTGTGTCGCGTCCTCTTCCCCTTGTACCTTTTCTAAACCATGATCTCGACACTTGGAGCCTCTTTTCCTTTGAATAATTTACTCTTTCTTGTTGTGATGTCCCTTTTAATTAGTTTCACATCGAATAATTAAAGAAGAATTAAATGGTTTATAATTAGTTAAGTAAGATAAACAAGTACCAATTGAATTCTTTTTGGATGGTTAGCGGGCTCGGATTATTACATTATGGTATTAGAGCCACACATAATGTGACCTTATCCATCTTGCTTTTATGTTATGAAATAGGTTCATGGATTTATTCTTCATAGTTTAGTCTACAACCAGGTCATAGTTGGTGGACTTTCCCCAAACCAACCACCTTCCCTCTTAATTGGTGGGCTTTCCCCAAACCAACCACCAGGTCATAGTTGGTGGACTTTCCCCAAACCAACCACCTTCCCTCTTATTGGTGGGCTTTCCCAAACCAACCACCAGGTCATATTTGGTGGACTTTCCCCAAACCAACCACCTTCCCTCTTAATTGGTGGGCTTTCCCCAAACCAACCACCAGGTCATAGTTGGTGGACTTTCCCCAAACCAACCACCTTCCCTCTTAATTGGTGGACTTTCCCCAAACCAACCACCTTCCCTCTTAAGACCAGCCATCAAATCTTTGCACCTCCATCATTGCAGTACCGGACAATAAGCAACTAATTGATGGACCAATCGATTGTAATCAAAATATGGCTATTTATCATGAATCTTCAAGATTGCATTTGATGGTATACACATGTTACAGTAATATTGATTACTATATTTGGTATGATAAATTAAATTTATTAAAAATTTATATATTATTATATTTGATTTAAAAAAATTATATTTATAATAATAATATTTTATGATATTAAAACGATCAGTGAAATTGTACCATCTATAAAAAAATTATTATTCAAAATACATACTAAATATAGTTATTTGATGAGGTTTTTTTTTTTTTTTTTTATTACCGGTAATCCATGGCTAACCAAAACCACAGCCCTTGCGCTAGAGTGCTATATATTTAGACTAGATGAGAATTTTAATGAACGCATCAAATGTCTCAATTTTATTATACATGAGCATCAAATTTGATCAAATTGCAACAAGAAGAAGGCCGGTCGTGGAATGTTTTAAAAAAGGCATGCGTTGACAAACATCAGCCGTCCCAGATCTGAATTTTATAAAAAGCATGATGTTGCCGTACATGAAGCGTCAGTCATCCCATTGGCGATTGTCTAATTAAAAACATGCCTCTCTCGATGTCCCGTGCATAAGAGAGAGAGAGAGAGAGAGAGAGAGAGGAGGAGAGAAATGGAGAAGAGTAGGGTTCTTGTGGTAGGTGGAACCGCCCTGGGGAGAAGGATTGTTAAAGCAAGCTTGGCTAATGGGCATCCAACCTATGTACTACAACGGCGAGAGATTGGTCTGGACATCGACAAGGTCCAAATGCTCCTGTCGTTCAAGAAGCAAGGTTGTCACCTCGTCGAGGGCTCCTTCTCCGATCACCGAAGCCTTGTGGATGCCGTGAAGCAAGTCGATGTAGTCATCTGTGCCATCTCCGGCGTGCACTTTAGGAGCCACCAAATTCCCCTTCAGCTTAAGCTTGTCGACGCAATAAAAGAGGCTGGAAAAATCAAGGTATATATATATATATATATATATATATATATATATGAGGGGATCAGCTGTCATCAGTACTGTTTTCTATTATTCAGAAGAAACCATGCATTTCTTTATTAATTCGGAACAAGTGATCGATCTTGTTATTACAATGGTGGTGGTGTGATGGAGACAACTGCTTCTATTGGTCCTCATTAGTTCTATACATTCTCTGCACACTCATATGTTTTCAGAGAGTAAAATTAAGCTAACAATCTACTGGTTAATTGCTTCCGTAAGTTGTTCATTTAGTGTAGAAATTATATATTGAGGTCGATCGATCATGAGTTATTTATCTATCTTCTTTTGTTTGGGTAAAGAGTAGGTAGGCAGGCTTTCAACCACCTAACTCATTCAATTGCTTGCACATCACATGACACCTGTATTGCTTTGCTTTGAGAAATTGGAAAAAAAAAAATTGTACTCCTCCGAACTGAGTCCATCCTGAACTCAACTGAGGGTTTGAACCCAAATATTTAAAGCTGGATTCAGTAGCTAAAAAGGGTTATATATCTAAGACTAACATATTATTTGGCAGCGCTTCTTGCCTTCAGAGTTTGGGATCGATCCTGCAAGGATGGGCCATGCGATAGTCCCCGGAAGAGTGGCGTTTGATGACAAAATGGTGGTGAGAAAGGCCATACAGGATGCTGGAATACCCTTCACTTATGTCTCTGCTAATTGCTTCGCTGGTTACATGGCCGGAGGCCTTTGCCAACCAGGGAATATAATTCCATCAAGAGATTGTGTACGCTTGCATGGAGAGGGCAATGTGAAAGGTAGCCCCCCCCGTCTTCCCCTCCTTTTCCTCAGAGTCATTCTCTGTCTATTTTTTCCATTGACAAAAAGAATGGTGCATCAATTAAGTGTCACCTTTCTCGATTCAAAAAATTG
Organism: Calamus simplicifolius; assembly: GCA_900491605.1. NCBI lineage: Eukaryota > Viridiplantae > Streptophyta > Magnoliopsida > Arecales > Arecaceae > Calamus > Calamus simplicifolius. Next base: position 762,760 of record UESW01004240.1, on the reverse strand, counting down.
GTTCAAAAGTTTGGCCAACTTTAGGTCCAGTCCTGCGCATCAAATGAACATGTTCGATTCAGGTGTAACCCTTTCACTTGATACCAGTTGGGTTCTGATCCAAGTGGATATAGACCCAAACATAATCTGAACCACTTGCAATCTTAAATGGAACTCCCAAGTTCATGATTTTTTTTTAACTATATGTCCCTCATGAGACAATCCATTAATTCATTGCCAATTCATTTGCATTACATGTAGTCAGAAAACCAATTACAAAGATCTGTTCCAATTTTATACATGCATAACAATGTCCTCAGAACTTCAGGATGGATATAATGACCTATATAAAACAAACCTCAAACTGAGATTTCTAGTGTAGAATTCTTTTAAATGTCCTTGTAATTTTGTTGCAGCAATTTTTGTCGACGAGGATGACATAGCAATGTACACCATCAAGACGATCGATGACCCTCGCACGCTCAACAAAACTCTATACATCCGGCCACCAGAGAACATCCTCTCTCAAAGGGAGTTGGTTGAGGCATGGGAGAAGCTGATTGGCAAGGAACTTAGCAAGACCAGTATTTCAGAGGCAGAATTTCTCATTAATCTCAAAGGTAGGATTAATTAGGATTCAACTCAAAAACAGAAGGCATTATATATTGCTTTTTTTTCTTTTTTTGTCTGATAAAAATTTAGTAATCAATAAACTACTTTAGTGATTATACTGAAACTTATACCAATAGGACTCAATATACAATCAAGACAAGGGGCTGGCATCAAACTGAAAAATATTTGGAAATTGAAAGAATGCTGCAGAAGTTGGCATCTCAATTAGGTGTGTCATTAACAACAATTAATTACTCGACGTGGACTTCGTATGGTTAAAAATCTTCAGTGCAATGACTGTTTTTGTGCTAGAGGAGGAACAGAGTTTGTAAAACTTAGCTTCAGGTTTGCACAACAGCCGGCAAATTATTGCTTAATTGCTTTCCTATGCCCATCTTTTCAGGTCAAGACTACGCTCAACAGGTAGGACTTGGGCATTACTACCAAGTTTTCTATGAAGGTTGCTTGACAAATTTTGAGATAGGAGACGAAGGGCAAGAGGCTTCTCAGTTGTACCCAGAGGTCACCTACGTTCGAGTGAAAGATTACCTTAAACAATACGTGTAACGAAAATAAATATATGAAGCCTATTATTCTATTCGATATCAGACCAAAACTTAATGGAGTGCTCATGGTTGTCTCCTAGAGTTTCCGAGTGATGCCAATCAAAATTCCATGTGGTTAAATTTAGCTGTCTTTTTTTTTTTTTTTTTTTTTTTCTTTCAGTCCATGTTGTACGGAGCTAGAAGTTATGGAATGACAAATAACATAATAATTTATCCGCTTCTCTCCAACAAATCAAGTTTGAAGGCCACCTGACAGCATGTTTCTTGACCATTTTAAGCTTCGTTTCTAACCAATTCCAGCACCAGCACTTCAGAAGATTCCACACAATATAATAAAATCTAAAAAATCTTACTGTGTGTACATGAGATACAGTGGATGATGCCATGAGAATCCAATATACCAATTGATGTGGCTAATGTAGCCCCAAGAGTAATTTGGCAAAATCAAAGCATGGGTGCACCCCGACGTCTCCAAGCCCGCCGAGTCAGCCCCGACCCTTCCTGGTCGGCCCTTCTCGGCCCCGGCACCTCCAAGCCCGTCGAGTCAGCCCCGACCCTTTCTGTTCGGCCCTTCTCGGCTCCGGCGTCTCCAAATCCGCCAAGTCGGCCCCGACCCTTCCTGGTCGGCCCTTCTCGGCCCCGGCGTCTTCAAGCCCGCCGGGTCGGCCCGACCTTTCCTGATCGGCCCCGGTGTCTCCGAGCCCGTCGAGTCGGCCACGACCCTTCCTGATCGGCCCTTCTCGGCCCCGGCGTCTCCAAGCCCGCCGAGTCGGCCCCGACCCTTCCTGGTCGGCCCTTCTCGGCCCCGGCACCTCCAGGCCTGCCGAGTTGGCCCCACCTTTCCTGGTCGGCCCTTCTCGGCCCCGGCACCTCCAAGCCCGCCGGGTCGGCCCCGACCTTTCCTGGTCGGCCCTTCTCGGCCCGGAGTCTCCGAGCCCGTCGGGTCGGCCCCGACCTTTCCTGGTCGGCCCTTCTCGGCCCCGGAGTCTCCGAGCCCGCCGGTCGGCCCCGACCTTTCCTGGTCGGCCCTTCTCGGCCCCGGCGTCTCCGAGCCCGCCGAGTCGCCATGACCCTTCCTGGTCGGCCCATCTCGGCCCCGGCGTCTCCAAGCCCGCCGAGTCAGCCTCGACCCTTCCTGGTCGGCCCTTCTCGGCCCCGGCACCTCCAGGCCCGCCAAGTTGGCCCCGACCCTTCCTGATCGGCCCTTCTCGGCCCTGGCACCTCCAAGCCCACGGGTTGGCCCCGACCCTTCCTGGTCGGCCCTTCTCGGCCCCGGAGTCTCTGAGCCCGCCGAGTCGGCCCCGACCCTTCCTGGTCGGCCCTTCTCGGCCCCGGCGTCTCCAAGCCCGCCGAATCTGCCCCGACCCTTCCTGGTCGGCCCTTCTCGGCCCCAGCACCTCCAAGCTCGCCAGGTCGGCCCCGACCTTTCCTGGTCAGCCCTTCTCGGCCCCGGTATCTCCGAGCCCGCCAAGTCGGCCCCGACCCTTCCTGGTCGGCCCTTCTCGGCCCCGGCGTCTCCAAGCTCGCCGAGTCGGCCTCGACCCTTCCTGGTCGGCCCTTCTCGGTCCCGGCGTCCCCAAGCCTGCCGAGTCGGCCCGGACCCTTCCTGGTCGGTCCCTCTCGGCCCCGGCACCTCCAAGCCCGCCGGGTCGGCCCCGACCTTTCCTGGTCGGCCCTTCTCGGCTTCGGCGTCTCCGAGCCCGCCGAGTCAGCCCCGACCCTTCCTGATCGGCCCTTCTCAGCCCCGGCGTCTCCAAGCTCGTCGAGTCGGCCCCGACCCTTCCTGGTCGGCCCCGCCCTGGCACGTCCTAGTCGGCAAGGTCGGCCCCGGCCACCCTTGGCCGACCCAGATAAGCTTTGGCTCCCTCGAGAGAGTCGAGACTCTCGGTTTCCTCCAAATCTGCCCCAACACGGCCCTGGTAGCTCGGGACGCTACCTCTCTGACCCGTGCCGCCTGACAACGCCAGATCCAACTACCCACTGGCCATGCTGCTGATGGGACTGGACCCAACTACCCAACAGTCCCGCTGGCTGATGGGACTTAGCCTACCAACCATCGCTTTCTTCCTTTCGATGAGACAGGACCCACCAACCAGCGTAGATTCATGCAACTCCCAAGAACTCCGCGGACATTCCCTCCTCATGGAATCCCACGTGACCATGCCAGGGTCAACCCCTATAAAAAGGTGAATCCACTCAGTAAACATGTATGTGCGATAATCCCAAAAAATCGCTATCTTGAGACCCAAAGAGAAATCCTTCTCCTCTAGAGCACCCTCTTATCTAAAAAGAGCTCATTCGAGCTCCTCTTCTGCTGTGACCTCAATTGCTAACTTGGGCATCGGAGGATCCTACCGGAGAATCCTCTCCGGTCCTAGGACTTCTTTGCAGGTAACCTAGTGAAGCGAAGCCTAGAGAATCCAGCCGTTTCCGATGTGCAGGATCGGTGATTGGGCGTCATCAGATTGGCGCACCAGGAAGGGGGACAAAAGTTGGTGTAGAACACAGCAAGTATCCTAGGGCTTCCTGTGCTACATCGGGCCAAACTCTACTCCCCCCCTCTCTTCTCTCTTTGGAATCATGGTGGTGACACGAGCTCAGGACGCTTCCATCAGCTGTCCAACGGGGCTTCCCCCGCCAGTTAGGCAGCAGGAAGCCAACCCCCTTGTCGCCGATCCTCCAGTCACCTGCCCACAACCGAACGTAGCCGCCCAAACAGCGGAGCAATTAGCAACCTTCTCCAACAAGTCCAAACTCTTACTGCTATGGTCCACGGGCTCCAACAGCAGCAGTCCATGGCCACCCAGCATCAAACCGCTCCCCCGCCAGTCAGCAGTCGGCGAGGGGAGGTTGTCCAAGGCGGGAGGCCGGTCGGCGGGAGGCCGACCGGCGGGAAGCCGGTCAGCGAGAGGCCGGTCGGCATGAGGCCGGTCATCGCCCAGCTTCCCCAAGGAAATCTCGCCGCGAGCCCTCAAAGCGGCCGCGGTCCCCTGATCATGGCCCCAGCAAAATCCCTTCGGGGCCACGTCATCAAGACGAGCCAAAGCGGAAGCCTCGACTTCCGTCTCCCTCTATGTCTTCTTCATCTTCTTCTTCCTCCTCTGAGCCATCTCGGAGGGCCCCAACAATCAACCGACAGGCGGAAGAGCGCCTGGAAGAGTACAACCGACGGCTGGACGAGCTCGCCAGAAAAATCAACCATCAGCCGGAGGAAGAGTTCGACACCCACCCTCCTTACACCCGCCGGATATTGGAGGAGCCTGTCCCCTCCAGGTTTCGATTCCCCCAGGTGGACCCGTATGATGGTACGATAGATCCTCTCGACTGTCTCAAGAGTTATAAAGCAATGATGCAGGTTCAAGGCGCTTCAGACGCCTTTCTCTGCAAGGCCTTTCCCGCTACTCTGTGGAAGGCCGCTCGCGCGTGGCACTCACGCTTGCCCTCTCATAGCATCGACTCCTTCCGAGAGCTGGATAAGGCTTTTCTGGCACACTTCGACGCCTGCCGACGAATTCCAAGGGTGGCGGATAGCCTTTTCTCCGTACGTCAGAAGGAGGGAGAGTCACTGCGGGACTTCGTGTCCTGGTTCAAAGCTGCCGCCCTCAAGGTCTACCATCTCGACGACGCAGTAGCAACGCTGGCGTTGAAGCGAGGACTCCTTCCGTCTCGCTTCACCTTTTCTTTGGATAAGAAGCCCCCGGGCTCTTATTCCGACCTCCTCCTATGGGCTCAAAAGTATATCCGTGCGGATGAAGCCGACTTCACCCGCCGAGAATCTTCAAGGAGCTCCAGCCACAGGCCTGGTCGCCCTGAACCAAGCGGACCTCCTCGACACCGGCGAGCTGACCCGCCTCGTCGACCCGACAACAGGCGTAGAAGCCCTGTCCTCGACGAGAGCAAGCTCACACCTCTCCTTGCCCCTCGATCTCACATTCTGATGGAGATCGAGGGCGAGCCTTACCTCCAGTGCCCTCCTCCCATGAAGAAAGGTCCTCCCGTGACAAAAGCCGCTACTGCCGATTCCACCGGGACTATGGCCATGACACTGACAGCTGCTACAGCTTGAAGCGGGTCATCGAGGAGCTCATTCAGTGGGGCTACCTCAGCAAATATGTATAGAAGGTGCAGCAGCCGCTGCCGACCCTCATGGGGCCTCTGCCTGTTCAAGCCCCGATCGACAACGCCCCCACGGAGCGGACGGTCGGAATGGTGTCCTGGGGATCAACCTCCACATCTAAGCGGCCGAGGGGGGAGGAGGCGCTGAGTAATGTAATTCCTGGGGGGGATCTGCTGTCATAGATAATGTAAACAATGAAGGCGTCGTCGTCTCTATAGCGATCGCCAAGCACCCTGTAAAGAGGATATTAGTTGATAGTGGCAGCTCAGCTGACATCCTTATCTACGACGCTTTTGTTTGGATGGGATTATCTTTGGACTCCCTTCAGCCTGTGGTGACCCCTTTGGTCGGTTTTACTGGGGACTCCATGAGGGTTGAAGGCGAAATTCCTTTGCCTGTGACAGTCGGAACGCCGCCATGCCAAAGCACAGTAATAATGAAATTCTTGGTTGTGAGGGTTCCCTTGGCGTATAACGCCATTCTGGGGCATCCAGATTTGAACCTTTTGGATGCAGTTATTTCCACCCGGTGTCTTAGTGCAATTCCCCACAGGCGGAGGAGTTGAGGAGATGCGCGGTGAGGTCAGCCCAGTCCTGCCCTATTATTACGCGGTGTCAAGTCCTCTGGAAGTTGAGCCAACCTTTGAAGCATCCGACCCCAGAGACTCTAACAAAGAAGGAGAGCCAGCTGAACATCTTTTGACCTTCCCTCTTGGAGATGACCCTGCAAGGACCGTCCGTGTCGACGGACTCCTTCCTCCAGAGGACCGGGAGCATCTCTTAGCCTTTTTGCGGGCTAATTCAGACGTCTTCACCTGGTCAGCGTCTGATATGCCCGGCATCCCTCCGGAAGTGATCACCCATAAGCTCATCATTGGCCCGTGGCACCGTCCAATTTGCTAGAAGAAGAGAAGCTTTGCTCCTGATCGACAAAAGCTATTGACGAGGAAGTCAACAAGCTACTCAGGCCGGCCACATCTGGGAGGCACACTACCCCAATTGGTTGGCCAATGTGGTCATGGTGCATAAGGTAAATGGAAGCTGGAGGATTTGCGTAGACTTCACCGACCTCAACAAGGCATGTCCAAAAGACATCTTTCCCCTGCCAAGGATTGATCAGCTGGTAGATTCCACCTCTGGGCACGAACTCCTCAGCTTCATGGATGCCTTCTCAGGATACAATCAGATAAGGACCCCAGCGACGAAGAGCACACCTCCTTCGTGATGGAAAAGGGCATTTATTGCTACAGAGTGATGCCTTTTGGTCTCAAGAACGCGGGGGCAACTTACCAAAGGTTGATGAACAGAGTGTTCCAGGACCAGTTAGGCCGGAATATGGAAGTCTACGTAGACGACATGCTGACAAAGAGCACCCGCGCTTCTGATCACGTCTCCGATTTAGAGGAGGCCTTCAACAACCTCCATCGTTTCCAAGTTAAGCTGAACCCCAAGAAATGTGCTTTTGGGGTCACGACGGGCAAGTTCCTGGGCTTCATAGTGACCCAACGGGGGATCGAGGCGAACCCAGAGAAGATCAGCGCCATACTTGACATGAGGCCACCGTCCAGCAAGAAGGAAGTGCAGCGATTAACTGGGAGGATAGCGGCTCTAAGTCGTTTCCTCTCCAAATCGGCCGAGAGATGCTTGCCCTTCTTCAAGGCCTTGCGGAAGATGAATAGCTTCGAGTGGACTGACGATTGCCAGAGGGCCTTCGATGGGTTGAAGGTGTTCCTGTCCTCCCCTCCGCCTATCCAAGCCAAGAGACGGAGAAAGTCTTTTTCTCTACTTAGCCGCTTCTTCGGAAGCCGTTAGTTCAGTTTTGGTGCGTCTTGACACTGATGGAACCCAAAGGCCTATCTACTATGTGAGTAATGTCCTCCATGACGCAGAAGTCATGTACTCCAAGGCGGAAAAGGTCATCTTCGCCCTGATAGTCTCCGCTCGGCGTCTCCACCCATATTTTCAAGCCCATCCTATTGTAGTGCTCATGGATCAACCCCTGCGAGCCATCCTGGCTCGTCCGGATACCTCAGGCCGACTCGCCAAGTGGGCCATCAAGTGGGAGAATTTGACCTCTCTTTCCAGGCTCGACCGGCTCTGAAGTCTCAAGTTCTGGCCGACTTCCTAGTTGAATGCACCTGGGCAGAGGAGATGACTGAAGAGGTTACCAAGGAACAGTGCGACCCTGAGCCAGGTGAAGATGGGGAAACTTGGATCCTTCATGTGGACGGCATATCGAACTCTCAAGGAAGCGGTGCCAGCCTCATTCTCGCCGGACCAAGCGGAGAGAGAACAGAATGCGCCCTGCGGTTTCTATTCGAAGCCACCAACAATCAAGCTGAGTACAAGGCCCTGCTGGCCGGCTAAGGCTAGCCCAGGAGTTCGGAATAAAGTGTCTCAGAGCTTTCACGGACTCGCAACTCATCTCTGGGCAAATCAATGGGGAGTACGAGGCGCGTGACCCTGCTATGACTCAATACTTGGGCAAGGTTCGGCTCCTGACCTCCTCGCTGGCTTACTTCAATATCAGTTATATTCCCCGAAGTGAAAATGCCAAGGCCGACATCCTCTCTTGTCTGGCCACCTCTGCCAGCAGTATGGCAAGGGATGCTCACATTGAATATTTGGAAAGACCCAGTATAGAGGATGGCGAAAAAATCCTCTCGCTCACCCAAGAGCCCACATGGATGGACACCTATGTTCGTTATCTCATTGACGGTACACTCCCTGATGACCGCAACGAAGCCAGGTTGCTCAAGTGGAAAGCCTCCAAATTCATCTTCCTCGATGGGCATCTATACAGAAGGTCATTCTCCTATCCCCTGCTCAAGTGCGTGGGACCCGCCGACGCCAACTACATCCTCAGAGAAATCCACGAGGGCATCTGTGGAAACCATCTGGGGGGCAGATCCTTAGCCCAAAAGGCCCTCCGTCAGGGATATTTTTGGCTCACTATGAGGGAGGATGCGGCTAAATTAGTTCAAAAATGCGATGGTTGCCAGTGCCATGCACACATCCAACATCAACCATCTACCCCGATGAACCCGCTCTCGGCTCCATGGCCCTTCGCTCAGTGGGGAATGGACATTCTCGGGCCATTCCCCCCAACTTCTGGGCAACGGAAGTTCTTGCTAGTCGCCATTGATTACTTCACCAAATGGGTCGAGGTCGAAGCGTTAGCCAAGATCACTGAAGGCAAAGTCAAAGCTTTCTTTTGGAAGTCAATCATATGCCATTTTGGCCTACCTCACACCCTTATCACGGACAACGGCTGCCAATTCAACAACGAAGCATTCAAAGTCTTCTGCGACGAGCTGGGCATTCATCACCAATTCACTTCCGTTGGCCACCCCCAAACCAACGGGGAGGCGGAAGTTATGAACCGCACCATCCATAGAGGACTCAGAACCAGGTTGGACGGGTCCAAAGGTCGTTGGGTGGAGGAGCTCCCCAGCGTGATATGGGCCTATCACACGACCCCCAGAGCCCCGACGGGCGAGACTCCCTTCAGTCTCGCCTTCGGATCCGAGGCCGTCATTCCTGTTGAGATCGGACTACCCAGTCCACGCGTGGAGTCCTTCAGTGAAGAAAACAACTCCGCGCTGATTCGGGCTAATTTGGACTTCATCGACGAGGTGCATGATCGGGCGAGGCTACGCATGGCGACTTTCTGTCAGCGAGCGGCCAGGTACTACAATGCTCGAGTCTTCCTTAAAGTCTTCTGCCGCGGAGATTTGGTTTTGAGAAAAGCTGAGGTTTCAAAGCCTACTGAGGGGAGCAAACTATCCCCCAACTGGGAGGGCCCTTATCGCATCACCGAGACACTCCACCGGGGGCATACAAATTAGAAGAGCTCAACGGACAACCCATTCCACGCACCTAGAATGCGGATAACCTTCGCCAATATTACCAATGATGTATTCCCCCAGGGCGTGAGCAATAAAGGAGGGTCCCTTCTGACGTAACAGCCTACTCTCCCTTGCCTCCAAGGATCAAATCTCTCAAAAGGAGCTCGCCGGCATCGCGGCTAACGGGACACCACTCGGCCCCGGCACGGTGGTGCCCCCGAGTCGGTTAAGACCCTAGCAGCTCCATACCCGGACGAGTCACCCGTCAGGCGGCACACAAACCCCTGAAGCGGTTCAAAAGGAGCTCGTCGGCATTGCGGCTAACGGGACACTACTAGGCCCCGGCACGGCGGTGCCCCCGAGTCGGTTAAGACCCTAGCAGCTCCATACCCGAAGGAGTCGACCTTCAGGTGGCACACAAACCCCTGAAGCGGTTCAAAAGGAGCTCGCCGGCACTGCGGCTAATGGGACACCACTCGGCCCCGGCACGGCGGTGCCCCCGAGTCGGTTAAGACCTTAGCAGCTCCGTATCCAGATGAGTCTCCCTTCAGGCGGCACACAAACCCCTGAAGCGGTTCAAAAGGAGCTCGCCGGCATCACAGCTAATGGGATACCACTCGGTCCCGGCACGGCGGTGCCCCCGAGTCGGTTAAGACCCTAGCAACTCCGTATCCGGATGAGTCGCCCTTCAGGCTGCACACAAACCCCTGAAGCGGTTCAAAAGGAGCTCACCGGCATCGAGGCTAACGGTCACCACTCGGCCCCGGCACGGTAGTGCCCCCGAGTCGGTTAAGACCCTAGCAGCTCTGTACCCGATCGAGTCGCCCTTCAGGCGGCACACAAACCCCTGAAGCGGTTCAAAAGGAGCTCGCCAGCATCGCGACTAACGGAACACCACTCGGCCCCGGCACGGCGGTGCCCCCGAGTCGGTTAAGACCCTAGCAGCTCTGTACCCGGTTGAGTTGCCCTTCAGGCGGTACATAAACCCCTGAAGCGGTTCGAAAGGAGCTCGCCGGCATCGCGGCTAAAGGGACACCACTCAGCCCCGGCACGGCGGTGCCCCGAGTCGGTTAAGGCCCTAGCAGCTCCGTACCCAGCCGAGCTACCCCTCAGGCAACACACAAACCCCTCGCGATGGCAGAATCAACCTCAACCATCTCTGGTCAATCCAGACGCCTCCAAAGTTAGGCTTGGCGTCAAGCCGCCCAGAGATCTTTCCAAGACTTTGGGGACTCATGCGTAAGCAAGCCTTCTTGCGAACAGCCTGCGACAGCACGAAACATCTTAAGTGACTGTTCATATGGCCAGCCTATATCCTAGAGACGCATTCGAATATTGGCTAAGTTTGGAGTCGCGGAACATCTTAAAAGATACTATGTTCGGCTTCAACGTCGTCAGCATATACGGTTTGGCCACAAGAAGTAAGGCACAGTGAGGCGTTTTTCTCAGAAGAAGGAAGACGGGATGGATCGAAGTACAAAGAAGTTAGGAGAAAAAGTCTTTTTCATTGACTATCGAAGAAGGATATAAAGTTGGGCCTGAGGCCGTTACATACAATAAAGTAAAAGAAAAAATAACTCAAGGCTTGCTGGGGCCGGGCTTCCCTTCGTCCTTTTTCTCCGCAGGCTCCTCATCAGAATCCCCAGGCCAGATATCTTCAAGTTCAGCAATGTCGATCTTGAGGGCCGCGGATACTCTGGCCTTGCACATCTCGAAGCCCTGAATATAAGCATCGAGGCTGGCCTCAACGACTTCTTTCTTGAACTCCGGCGAGGCCTTATAGTTGGACACGGTCTGCCCTGCCTCGGCTTTGGCCCACTGCGCCCTGGCCTCGGCCTCCCAGGCCTTGCTCTCGGCCTCTGTGGCATGGGCGCTGGCCTCGTCAGCATAGGCCACCGCTCCAGCCTTCTCCAAGCCTGCCTCCATTGCCGCCTTCTCCGCGGCGGCCGCTCTCTCCGCCGCGATCCGAGTCTCCTCCTCAACGCGTTGGAGCCGCTGAGTCAACTCTTCGTTCTGCGCCGCAGCGCCCCTCAATCTCTCTAAGGCCAGATCCATCTTGGCCTCGGCCGCGGAGGCCCAGCCGCTCTCAACTTCGACCCGGCTCTCCATCTCCTTCATGCGACCGGCCCAGCTCTCCTCGCGGGCCAAGGTTTCCTTGTGGAGACGAGCAAGGCTTTCAGCCTGCACCATACTCTCCTTCTTATACCTGTCGGCCCGCGCCAGGGCCTTGGTAATTGTGGTGAAAGAGTGGGCCAGCGCCTCGCGAAGGCCGAACGCTCAAGTGACCAACTATAGCAGAGGAAACATGTCAGCTATGAGAAAAAGAAATATGGGAAAGTAACAAGTGCTCAAAATTTACCTGGACAACAGAAACCATTACCATGTCCAGGAGCGCGGAATGACTCATTCCCCGCGTCTCCTCTTCGAGCTCGGCGGTTCGGACCCCTAACAGGAGGCGGAAGGCCTGCGCGGCGTCCGCCACTGAACTGACCGAGGGAACCAGCCTCGTCTGTCCTACCTGTGGGCCTTCGGCTTGGGGGCGGGCTAGGCGCCGGGCAGGTTGGCGGGTTGAGCTCCCCGACTCCCCCCTTTGCTCCTCAGTCGCCTCCGCCCGTTCCGGGCCTCCCTGGCGACCTACTCCCCCTCACTGGCGGTTGGGGGAGCACCTTCTCTCTCCTGCTCGACAGCGGCCGGAGGGCCAACAGCAACAGTGACCCGCCCCGCCTCGGGCACATCGGCGGCGGCGGGAGCTTCCTCCTCTCCATCCAAAACCACCACCATTGTCTCGGTGGTGGCCGGGATCTCCCCTTCTTCGACCTCGGCCCTCGTAGGCTTCCGGGCCGCCCTTACAACCGGCTTCTTCTCAGGTGGCTCCCCCGCGGGTGTCGGGGCTGTGGGGGCTACGACCGGTCTTGCCGGCTCCCTTTCTCGGGGTTTCTTCGCCGGCCTGGACGACTCTCCAGTCACCCGCCTTTTTTGCCTCAGGATGGCCTCAAAGTCGCTGGCGGAAACCCTCATTGCTGCACAAAGGAGTAGCGAGCATCAGTAGCGGCATACAATAAATCGAAGGACGGACAGAAGAATTCAGGCGCCAAGCTCACCGATCGATGGGGCTAACTCGGCTTCTACCAGGTTCTCCTCGGACAGGAGTTCCTTGTAATTTGGGATGTGACAGTTGGATAGTTGGGTGAATAACTCCCTATCCCTATCCCCTACGGTGGAATCTTCGTTGGAGCTGGTATCGGGCTCCCTCCAAGCGGCCCTAATCCCCTCGACATGGGCAAAGAGAAATCTAGGTTTCCACCCCCTAATTTTGGATGGGAGACCCAATGGGAAGGCTCTACCCGGCCTGGCAGTAAATGCCCACCAGGCACCCTCACCTTGGCGGTGAAGCTTATAGAAAGCTCGGAATAGGGACAGCCCTGGACGGGCCCCCTCGAAGTGGCAGAGGATTACAAAGGTGCAAATGATCCGAATCGAGTTCGGAGTCAACTGTGCCGGCACTAACCATACCTATATAAGAGATTAAGGAAAAAAGGATGAAGAGGAAGGCGCAGCCCACACCGGAAGAACTCCTCGTACAGAGCGACCCGGCCTGGATGGTGAGAAGTCACCCTGTTCTCGGGCCCCGGCGTGGACAGGTCAATGAAGTCAGTGACATTGTATTTAGCCCTAAGGGTCTCTATATCCTTAGGGGTCATGGTGGAAGCCACCCCAGCTGGACCCGCTGGATCGGAACTCACCGCTGGAGGAAGCACCGGACGGTGAGAGGACAAGGGAACTGCCATAATGGGAGGACCGGTGGTGATCGGGGGTCCTACTGCCCCCGATTCACCATGGATGACTACACTGCCCACCGACTGAGGCATTCGACTTCTAGCTACAGGGGCCTGGTCCTCACTGCTAGACTGGGAAGACTCTTCTACAGGTCTCTTGCCCTCCCTAATGGCACGGCGGTCCATAGGTAAAAAAAAGGGATGAAACTAACTTGGAAGTTGGAAAGACTCAGGTCGCAGAAGAACTCAAAGAAGAAGAAATAAATTAGAAGGAGAAAGCAATGGCAGCGTAAAAGTTCCTACATGCCCTTAGGGGGGTTTTTATAGCTCCCCGTCTCCAGCTAAGCCGCCCCAGATCCCGCCATCTAGCACGCACCCATTGCGTTGCAGGCTGTCAGCTGAAAATCTCGCCTGCGCCCGAGGCATGCCGCCTCGATCCATTCCAGAAGATGCGATCCCCGACCAATAGCGGGCCATAGAAAATGGAGCGGTAATGATGCCTTCGCCTTTTTTCCCATCACCCAATGGGCTCCTTCTCCGGAGCGTCCGGCGCCAACGTCATCACCACCCAACGCATGATTACGGAAGATCTTCGAAGCGACACTGCCTCAAAACAAAGCGCCAGCACATCAGCCCATTTAAAGCGCACTGAAGGAGGCAATCATTCTTTTTAAATTTTTGCGCCCCTTTCGCCCAAAGGATTGCAGACGCATGGCCCTTAGCGCTCAGGGGCGGGGGGGCATCTGATGTGGCTAATGTAGCCCCAAGAGTAATTTCAGCAAAATCAAAGCATGGGTGCGCCCCGGCGTCTCCAAGCCCGCCGAGTCGGCCCCGACCGTTCCTGGTCGGCCCTTCTCGGCCCCGGCACCTCCAAGCCCGTCGAGTCGGCCTCGACCCTTCATGGTCGGCCCTTCTCGGCCCCGGCACCTCCAAACCCACCGGGTCGGCCCCGACCTTTCCTGATCGGCCCTTCTCGGCCCCGGCATCTCCGAGCCCGCCGAGTCGGCCCTGACCCTTCCTGGTCGGCCCTTCTCGGCCCCAGCGTCTCCAAGCCCGCCGGATCAGCCCCGACCTTTCCTGGTCGGCCCTTCTTGGCCCCGGCGTCTCTGAGCCCACCGAGTCGGCCCTTCTCAGCCCCGGCGTCTCCAAGCCCACCGAGTCGGCCCCGACCCTTCCTGGTCGGCTCTTCTCGGCCTCGGCACCTCCAGGCCCGCTGAGTCGGCCCCGACCCTTCCTGATCGGCCCTTCTTGGCCCCGGCACCTCCAAGCCCGCCGGGTCGACCCCGACCTTTCCTGGTTGGCCCTTCTCGGCCCTGGCATCTCCGAGCCTGCCGAGTCGGCCCCGACCTTTCCTGGTCGGCCCTTCTTGACCCCGACATCTCCAAGCCCGCCGAGTCTGCCCCGACCCTTCCTGGTCAGCCCCTCTCGGCTCCGGCACCTCCAAGCTCGCCGGGTCGGCCCCAACCTTTCCTGGTCGGTCCTTCTCGGCCCCGGCATCTCCGAGCCCGCCGAGTCGGCCCCGATCCTTCCTGGTCGGCCCTTCTCGGCCCCGGCGTCTCCAAGCTCACCGAGTTGGCTCCGGCCCTTCCTGGTCGGCCCTTCTCGGCCCCGGCGTCCCCAAACCTGTCGAGTCGGCTCCGACCTTTCTGGTCGGCCCCTCTCGGCCCCGGTACCTCCAAGCCCACCGGGTCGGCCCCACTCGGCCTCGGCGTCTCCGAGCCCGCCGAGTCGGCCCCGACCCTTTCTGGTTGGCCCTCCTTGGCCCCGGCATCTCTAAGCCCGCCGAGTCGGCCCCGACCCTTTCTGGTTGGCCCTCTTGGCCCCGGCACCTCCAAGCCCGCCGGGTCAACCCCGACCTTTCCTGGTCGGCCCTTCTCGGCCCCGGCGTCTCCGAGCCTACCGAGTCAGCCCCGACCCTTCCTGTCGGCCCTTCTCGGCCCCGGCGTCTCCAAGCCATCGAGTCGGCCCCGACCCTTCCTGGTCGGCCCCACCCCGGCACATCCTAGTCAGCAAGGTCGGCCCTGGCCACCCTTGGCCGACCCAGATAAGCTTCGGCTCTCTCGAGAGAGTCGAGACTCTCGGTTTCCTCCAAATCTATCCCAACACGGCCCTGGTAGCTCGGGACGCTACCTCTCTGACCCGCGCCGCCTGACAACGCCAGATCCAACTACCCATGGCCACGCTGCTGATGGGACTGGACCCAACTACCCAACAGCCCTGCTGGCTGATGGGACTTAGCCCACCAATCGTCGGTTTCTCCCTTTTCGATGAGACAGGACCCACCAACCAGCGTAGATTCACGCAACTCCCAAGAACTCTGCGGACATTCCCTCCTTACGGAATCCCATGTGACCATGCCAGGGTCAACCCCTATAAAAAAGTGAATCCACTCAGTAAACAGGTATGCGCGATAATCCCTAGAAAATCGCTATCTTGAGACCCAGAGAGAAATCCCTTCTCCTCTGGAGCACCCTCTCATCTAAAAAGAGCTCATTCGAGCTCCTCTTCTGTTGTGACCTCAATTGCTAACTTGGGCGTCAGAGGGTTCCACCGGAAAATCTCTCCGGTCCTGGGAGTTCTTTGCAGGTAACCTGGTGAAGTGAAGCCTGAGAATCCATCCGTTCCCGACGTGCAGGATCAGTGATTGGGCATCATCACCAATAGATATGTATATTAGCATCTATAGATACTTGATTTCATCATGATATTTTAGTACATCCCTTTGCATCTCATGTATGCGTGGAAGCGAGATGGGAAAGAGCATAATTTTAAAAAGAGTTCATAAGTTTAAAATTTCTAACAAGCCGTTCCAATTTAAAATTCAAATCATTGAACATATTTACATTTAAAAAAGCCAAAAAACTAAAATACATTTTTTTGTGAATTATAATTTACAATCTTAAAACTTGTTTAGATTTAAATTTACTAGAGGATCGATGGGATCCGACGTAGGTGCTGCTACACAGTGCCGCACAATTCAATTCCAGGAGAGTTTCATTGCTCTGGCACTGTGAAAACAAATAGATCAAGAAAAAGATTCATGAATACCATGAAAACGCAAATAGATCAATAAAAATGTTCACACCATGATGTATCACAATTATGCAATGTAGTGTACTACATTGGGTAACCATAGTTAACCAATCTTATTGATGAATAAGATAATAACGCGGCTATAAGATCTAATAAATATATGGGCACAATATTTTTGATATCGATATTTTTAATAATAAAAATTCAAGGAAGGTACTATTGATTAACAGTTCATTTTCTACTTGACATGGAGCCATACGAGAGATATGGTGCTCGTCTGTGTCATGACAACTGAGTTGTTCTCCTTCTAATCGAACCTCTGAAGGTGATCGAATTGATGGATTCAAGCTGTGCCGATGCAATCAAACACATACTTGGATAAGGGGTGCAGCAAACCCAGTTTAATTGCCAAAAAGACTCACAATCTTCTTTCCTTCAGAAACCACTCTTACGCTTTATTTCCTTTCATCCTTTTTCTTTTTTGGGATTGCATCCCCTCCTTATTTATAGATGGAATGAGGGGATAGAAGGGGCAGTTAGATGGAGGGTGAGAATGCTAGAAGGGACAGTTAGATGGAGGGTGAGAATGCTCAGGATGCATATCTGTATGCAGTAAATTCGGAGATTAAATCTCTAAATCATAGTGTTTTAGAAGAGAGAGGCTACGAGAGTTTATCCGCATGTCTAATCTAGATGGGACGCACGTCCTTAAATATTCTCTCTCCTAGTGCATGGGTTCAAACCCCAATGTTAACATATTTTATATTAAATGCTTATTTTACTAGTTCAGGACAAAAATATTTTCATCCAAAGAAACTAAACCAAAAAATACTTGACTGGTTAAGGGGGAATAATTAAGATCTTCCACTACATAAATGGTCAAAATTACCCAAATATGAGACTATTGTGTGTGACCCCATAGGTTCCAACCTATCTGGTAGTGAGAACAATCCTTAATCAGCATTACGGTTACATCGAAACTCCTTTCGATGGGTCGAAATAATTTTGGTTAAAAGAAGGAACCTTAAATATAGTTGTCATATAGTATAATCCTTCTATCAAGAGTCCCGACAGGGTGCTAGGTCAAGGATAACTCGTCAAACCTTCAGCATCGTCATATACAATATTTATTTGACTTGAGTTCAACTTGTGATTACTCATGAAAACTCTTTCCATTATTACTTGCCATGGCCATAGATTTATGAACATAGTCTCCTAAACAACATAAGACTTCTCCCTTTCTACTAGAGCTGATAGATCCCTAACGAATACTTTCTTCTCCTATATTAAGATCATTGCAGCCAATATGCATAACAAGGCCCTTGCCTAAGAGGTTCAAGGTAATGTAGTGAAACTGCAATAACCCTAATGTGAGTAGCCAAAGTACCATAGGTAGAGGATCACTACATCTTTGAAAAGTCACTGACGAGTGAGTAGACATCCTACTAACTTCTCGTATGGTTACGCTTGGCACCGATGTCTTACATCTACCAGCATTCTCATCCCAGTAACTCATACTACATACAAGAGACTCGTATTTAGGCGATCCATGTTCCAGTCTGATTGGATCGATCATCATCCCCATGATTGATCAATTGATTGGGAGCATTTTAGGAGTTAATCAATTATGATATGTGTCTCTAATTTTTAACTTTTGAAAATACATATTATTGACCATCAACCCCATGAACGATTATGACACATCAACATATATAAAAAAAATTACCCAATAAAATTTATTTATTAATGATGATGATCATGTACAAAATAAGTTCTAGATAAATTACAATGTGTAAGCTAATAATTGGCTTTCCAGTGCATCATCTAACAAACTTCCACTTGACCTAAAGCCAATTGACTACAAATCTAAGCCCCATCTTCTTAAGATGTGCTTCAGTCTTTTGTTGGCTTAACATCTTCGTCAGTGGGTCTATCACATTCTCTATGAAGTCAACTCTTTGCACCTTGATATACTTCTTCTCAAGTTATTCGCGTATAATATGAAACCGCCTTTCGATGTGCTTGGACTTCTTGTGAGACTTAGGCTCCTTAGCAAGAACTATGGCACTGTTATTGTCGCAGTACATTGGGATGGCATCTGATGACATCACTCCAAGTTCTACAACAAACTTCTTATACCAGTAAGCTTCTTTAGCAGCTTCTGATGCGGCGATGTACTCTGCCTCCATGGTTGAGTCAGTTATGATGAGCTGTTTAGAACTTTTTCAACTCATAGCACCACCATTGCACATAAACACATGTCCAGATGTAGACCGTCTATCATCTAGATTGGATATGAAATCTGCATCCGAGTATCCTTCAATACGCAACTCAGAACCTCCTCCAAAGACCAAGAACAAATCCTTAGTCATTTTCAAGTACTTAAGGATGTTCTTTATAGCAATCCAATGTTCCTCATCTGGATTTGACTAATATATGCTTGTGACACTTACAGCAAGAGCAATATCAGGTCATGTTCATAACATGGTATACATAAGACTTCCTATTGCCAAAGCATAAGGGATCCAGCTCATGCGTTCAATCTCCTCAAGTGTGCTAGGACACATCTTCTTGGAGATGAATGCTATGTCTAGGTGGTAGAAAACCTCTTTTCGAGTTTTCTATGCTAAACTCTTCAGCATATTTTCTATGTACATACGCTGCAATAGGCCAAGCATCCTATTAGGTCTATCTCTATAAACCTTTATATCCAGTATAAAGGATGCTTCTCCTAGGTTTTTCATCGAGAATTCTTTAGATAACCACCTCTTAA
The DNA here is from genome assembly GCA_900491605.1 of Calamus simplicifolius. Lineage (NCBI taxonomy): Eukaryota > Viridiplantae > Streptophyta > Magnoliopsida > Arecales > Arecaceae > Calamus > Calamus simplicifolius. The sequence goes on along the minus strand of UESW01004240.1, from coordinate 744,057 downwards.
TCATTGTCAGCATGGGGATATCATTCCTAATTAGAAGTATATCATCTACGTATAGTATGAGGAAAGTGATAGCACTTCCACTGACCTTTTTGTACACACATGGCTCTTTCTCATTCTTGATAAAATCAAACGATTTGATCGCATCATTAAATCGAGTATTCCAACTTTGAGAAGCTTGCCGTAATCCATAAATGAACCTTTGTAGCTTACAGGGATGATGATCACTATCACTGGATGTGAATCCTTTCAGTTGTTCCATATAAATATCTTCCTCAAGATATCCATTCACAAAGGTTGCCTTCACATCCATCTGTCAAATTTCATAGTCATAAAATGCTACAATAGCAAGCAGAGTGTGAATAGACTTTAGCATGGCTACTGGCGAAAAGGTATCCTGATAGTCAACACCTTCGCGCTGACTATAACTTTTCGCAATAAGCCTTTTCTTATAAGTCTCTACCTTGCCATTTGCACCTATCTTTCTCTTGTAGATCCATGTACACCCAATGGGTACTATACCCTCAGGTGGATCCGCTAGAGTCCATACTTGATTTGAGTGCATGGAGTCTATCTTTGACTTCATCGCACTTAACCACTTCTCGGAATCAATGTCAACATTGCCTCATCATAGATTTAGGATCAGTAAGTTGATCCCTATCTTTCATAAGGAGCATTTCCTTAATTTCCTCCTGTACTATACCTAAGTATCTCTTAGAAGGCTAAGAGACTATACCTGATCTACGAGATGATGGAACAACTATACGAATAAGACTACTGGGCTCACCATGATCTGTAGTTGGTTGCTCTTTAGAAAAACTCTCTTCGAGCCTTACAACCTGCCGCTACCTCCATCTCGAATGAACTGTTGTTCCAAAAAAATGGCGTGTCGACTCACAATCACATTATGATCCTCAGGATAGTAAAAATAGTATCCCATCGACTCTTTAGGATATCCTATAAATAAGCTCTATTAGATCGATCCTCTAACTTGTCCACCATATTTCTCTTGACATAGGAAGGTCATCCTCAAATCTTAAGAAAACCAAGACTCGGCCTTTTACCATGCAAATCTTATAAGGCATGGAAGAAATGGATTTAGAGGGAATCAGATTCAGAATAAAGATGCCATCTGTAAAGCATGTCCTCATAAAAACAAAGGTAGGTCAGTGAAACTCATCATGGACCGAACCATAATTAATAAGGTTCTATTTTTTATTTCGGACACCCTGTTGAGCTGAAGTGTGTAAGGTGGAGTTCATGGAGAGATAATGTCGTGTTCCTTAAGATAACCCAAGAATTCCCCACTAAGGTATTCACTTCCTTGATCTGATCGAAAAATCTTAATGGATTTTTTTGTTTGTTTCTCCATCACTTGTCTAAATTCTTTGAATTTTTCAAAAGATTCATATTTATGTTTCATCAAAACACATACCCATGCCATGACAAATCATCGATAAAGATAATTAAGTAAGAGAAACCTTTCCTAGCCTGCACATCGAATGGGCCACATGCATCAATGTGTACCAGGGCAAGCAACTCAGTGGCCCTTTCCCCATGTCCAACAAAGGAAAGCTTGGTCATCTTACCCTGAAGACATGACTCACAACTGAAATTGAGTCTGAACTCAAGGAGTAGTGAAGGATCCCATCCTTCTCTAGTCGGTTAAGTCTATCTTCACTGATATGACCTAGCCTTAGATGCCAAAGGTATTTCTGATTCAAGTTATGTCTATGACGCTTTTTACTAACGATATTTACTGAATACTTATTCAAATCTACTTAGCATCAGCATACAGATGATAAAGACCGTTAATTAAAAGAGCTTTTGCAACTACTTTATTTTTAAAATAAATAATACAAAAGTCTTTACTAAATTTAAAGATAAATACATTCTGGGCTAGCACAAAGACAGAAATCAAATTTCTGTTAGCTCCAGGTATAAAATAATAATCTTTTAAATCTAGTCTAAATCCTAATGATAATCTCAAAAGGAATGTCCTCACAGCAATAGCAGCAACTCTTGCTCTATTGCCTATGCGTAGGATTATCTCTCCTTCCCTCAGCCATTTCCTATCTACGAGACCCTGCCTTGCAGTGCATACATGAGCACTTAAACCAGAATCTAAGACGCAACTAGAAGTAGAAGTTACCATTAAGTTAGACTCAATAACGAGCATTCCTTCGAAGGTCCAACAGTCTTTGCTTTCTTTAGATCAGTCAGGTAGACAATGGAAACATTTTCCTTTGTCTGTTATAGCCTTTTGTTTCAAAGCTTCTTTCTTGGGTTTGTTTTCCTTCTTCTATTTCTTAGCAGACTTCTTCATTTTATCTAGAGACTTTCTCTTGGATTTGAAAGCTTGCTCAATAGTAAAAACAGAACCCCTTAAACTTTTTAAGGTACCCTCAATAATGATCAGCCCATTTAGTAACTTAGGCAAAGTGTAATCTAGCTTGTTCATATTGTAGTTTATAATGAACTAGGGAGGGAATGGAGGATCAAATCCACCTGAAGATCCCTACTAATAGTCATGCCTAGCTTCTCAAGTGTTCTATGTCTGTTGGCCCAGATGGCAACCCAAGAGGGGGGGGGGTGAATTGGGTTCTTAAAAAATTTAGCCCTTTTAAATAGTTTGCTTGAGATTAATGAAGGCAAATGCAAAGTAACTAAAAAGTGCAGTGAATAGAATAGAGATAGAGATAGAGACAATAGAACACGGCAAACACAAAGATTTTATAGTGGTTCGGTGTATCCAACCTACGTCCACTCCCAAGATTCACTTGGGTCCACACTATAATCACCTAGATTACAGCCGAGTTGTTTTACAAGCTCACAACTCAAACTTGTTGTTTTCCGGGATCACAACGAACCCAGCTGGTTTTCAAGGGCTCACCAGCACAAAAACCCTAACACAAGCTTACCAAGCTTGTACCGAGGTAAGACTACCTCCACTAGTTCAATCCCCCAGATTGAACTAGAACAAACAAATAAAATGTTTTTCAAATACAAAGCTCCTTAATGAGCAATAATCAAATAAATAACAAGTTTAGAAAAGCCTGATTTGAAGATGGTTGGCTTTTGAGCTTTTCTTCTTTTCTTCTTCTTCTTCTCCTTGCTGGTTGAATCAAGCCTCAGCTCCGATTCTTCACAGTTGAAGCAGTTGAGAAGAGTTGAAAAGCAAGAATTTGAACTTCTTTCTCCAAGTTGGGAAATCCACCAAAACTTTGATTTGAATGCCTTGGATTCCTCTTGAGCTTTTTGGAGTGGAGTGGATTTGAGCTAGAAGGTTTTCCTTTCAAGATTCAAGCTCTCGATTTTTGAAATGGGATTTGTCTATCTCAGATTTTCTTTTTCTTCTCTTTTTTCCTCTCTTTTTTTTGAACAATAGACTCCCCTTTTATAGATTTCTTTTACACCCTTTTTGGAATAAAACTATCCGTTGGAGTGTACCTTCTATCAAAATATATCCGTTAGAAATGAGTAAAAATAGAAAATTACCGTTAGAGCTGATCTGGCAACTTTTTTTCGTTCCAGGTGGGTTGGAGTCGACTCTAACTTTTCTGGAGTCGGCTCTAGCTCGAGGCGATTTAAAATGTTATTTCCGGAGTCGTCTCTGGCTTTTCTGGGGTCGACAAGATGCTTTTCCGGAGTCGACTCTAACTTACCCGGAGTCGACTCTAGGTTGGGCCAGAAAAATCGACTTTCTGCTCCGTCTGTGAGAGTCGACTCTCAAGTCTCGGAGTCGACTCTAATCCGTGCCAGTTCGGAGTCGGCTCTGTGATTCTCGGAGTCGACTCTAATGTCTGCAATTCTTACCTAGACATTAGATTCGATCCAGAACACATTGTAACTCTTGATTTTGATCTTTCAATAGTCTTATAGGCTGAAACACTAAATCAAAATCATTAGAGCCTTCAAAAATTATACTCAATAGTTTTGTTAATCATCAAAATCATCAATTGGGTCAACAATCTCCCCCTTTTTGATGATAACAAAAACTTTGAGTATATGCATTCAAAATTCAATCAAATTAAGGATTATAGTCATTTTAACTTTAAACCATTGAAATTAAGGTTTTGATGCCAATGTTCAATGTAAACTTTTAAAATTGTGAATTATTAAACTTAATGTGCATAAATTGTAAATGAGCTTTTTGTTAAGCTCCCCCTGCATTGAATAGCTCCCTTATATAAAACATCAAATTGTAACAGATTAATCATTTCAATTCATTTTTGCATAAACAATTAATTCTCCCTTCTCTTTCTTTCTTTCTTTATGCATATATAATCTTTCTTTCTTTGCATATACACAACTATCTCTCCCCCTTTTTTGTTATCAAGCAATAAGGAGAGTAAAGAAAAATTTATAATCTCAATAAAGCATAGGATCCAATCAATCAAAATTTGAAAAAGTGAAATTGTATTTCATATGCAAGAACCATTACATCAGTTGATTCATTTACATTCAAAATGAAATACATTGGATAATCAAAAACTTCCTAAGTACAAGCTATTAAACTAAAACAAGATCAAATATGCTTGAATACAATTTTCTTTAGATGACCTATTATCTCCATTACATCATCTTTTGTGATTCTTAAAATTTTCAAGGCAGGCTTCAATTTGAGAGACTGCAAGGTCAATGTCCTTCTTCAATTGACCCGTTGCATGAACATACGATCCTGATCCATCGGCAATGCCTTCCATCCTTTCGAAGATCTTGTGAAGCTCAGCTCCAAAGGATTCACAGAACTGCCTAAGGTAAAGGATAGCATGTCCAGTCTCGAATTTAATTCTTCTTTTAACTGATTAAAGTCTTCTTTCAATTGATTAATTTCATTTGACCTGTGACTGTCATACTCAGCAAGTAAGCTTCTTAACTGATCAAGTTGTTCATGAAAATCCTCCAGAATTGTTATAGGCTGATGTGGAGGTGATGGAATAGAACTGGTCCGGCCTCCGAAGGTCCAGCAGAAGGTCCCGCAAAAGATGAATCAGGGACTGATGGTCCCGCAGTAGATGGTCCCGGGATTTCTTCTAGTCTGGTTCCCTCTGCACCATCCCTATCTGTTCTTTCCTCTCTCCTCATCCAAACACCATTAACTTTCTTAAATCCCATTCTATGAATAGTAGAAATGCTATAATAATCAGTGTGTCTCAGTTTTCTTAAAGGTTCATTTTCCATATGAGCACACCCTTGGCTTCTAAAAACTAGTGTCAGAATCATACCGTAGGGCAGTGTTGATCTTTTCTTAGTAGCTGCCTCTGCCATGTATCCATCATCATGCCAGCTAAATTGACTGGCCTTCCAGTTATAATGCAGTCCATCACAGAACGTCTCGCTCCGAGACATACTCAAATCTCCCATTTTTGGAAATAAGATTCTACCACATATATTATGCAATAATCTGAGTTCTAGGTTTAACTGATTTGCAAAGATTCTTCAAACTCAGTCACATCTCTTCCTAGCATCCTTGATAGTGCACCACTTCTGTCATGTTGACATTCCATAAACCAACAGTGGGCATTTCTAAAAGGGTTCCAAGAATTTCAGTTGTTACCATAACCCTAGTTCCTCTTACTGTGCTAATCAATCCTCCTTCTCCTCTGCTTAATCCATTATAAAATTCTCTTACTAATGCTGGATAAGTGGGTAATCTAGTGAGCACACTTTCTCCCATCCCATTCCCTTAAATTTCTTCCAATAGAGAAACCCTCCGATTCAAATAAATCAAAATTAACTTTCCTCCCAGTGGTAATGGTCTTACCAGCTAATTGATCAACCTTAGGAGATGAGGGTGAAGGTGGAGAATCCTCTTGAGTGGCCGAAGAGGAAGAAGGCGATGGTTGCCTCGAACGTGCGTCTTCTCGTTGGAACGGATGCTCCACGACGAATCCGCGCCTCTTTGGTGCCATTGAGAAGATTGGAAGTTAATCAAGGGTTTTGAGTGGATTTGGGGAAGTTGGAAATTTTGGAGTCTTAGGAAGATTTAGGAGACGATTGGAATGATGGGGGTCGACTCCGCCTTTTTATTTTTGACCTAACTCGACTTAGAGTCGACTCCCGAAAACTGGGTGTCGGCTCCGAACCAGAAAGTCTGTCAGCGCTCGTATTAGAGTCGGCTCCACAAAAGCCAGAGTCGGCTCTAATCACTTAGACAGAACATCAAAAACTCAGGTGTCGACTCCGCAAACTGTCAGAGTCGACTCTAACAGTTTCAGAGATAAAAAATTGAGTTTCAAGATTTGAAACTATTCAAATTAATCATCAAATTATAGATTAAGTTCTTTAGCAATTGGGGAAACATGAATCAAGATCTAGATAGATTTCCTTATCAAGATTTTTCAAGAAATGATGAAATCTAGATAGATGTCCTTAAGAGTTTCAGAAAACTATTCCAAAGGATCACAAACTCCTAATTCTCCTCTAAGATAACAAAATCTTTCTTCACTTAAGGGTTTTGTAATATATCAGCTAATTGTTCTTCAGTATTACATAATCAAGACAAATTTCATTATTGGCTACATGTTCTCTTATAAAGTGATATCTAATTTCAATGTGTTTGTTCTTGAATGTTGAATTGGATTTTTAGTTAGATTTATTGCACTTGTATTATCACATCTTATGGGTGTCTTATCAAGTGTGATACCATAGTCTTCAAGTTGTCTCTTAATCCATAGGATTTGAGCACAGCAACTTCCAGCTGCAACATATTCTGCTTCAGCAGTAGATAATGCAACCGAATTTTGCTTTTTGCTAAACCATGAGATTAAGTTACTTCCTAAAAATTGGCATGCACCACTTGTGCTTTTTCTATCTAACTTGCATCCAGCATAATCAGAATCAGAATATGCAATTAGATTTAATGTTGAGTCTCTAGAATACCATAAACCTACATTTTTTGTTCCACTTAAGTATCTTAGTATTCTTTTAACAGCTATTAAGTGTGATTCTTTAGGTTCAGATTGAAATCTAGCACATAACATACAGAAAACATAATATCTGGTCTACTTGCTGTTAAATAAAGAAGGGATCCGATTATACCTCGATAATACTTTTGATCAACCTTTTTACCTTCTTCATCTTTGTCCAGCTTGCATGAAGGACTCATTGGTGTTCCGAGGGGTTTAATTGATTCCATACCAAACTTCTTTAGAATTCTCTTGTGTACTTTGTTTGGTTGATAAAGATTCCCTCTTTGCTTTGTTTGATTTGGAGTCCAAGGAAGAAGTTGAGTTCTCCCATCATGCTCATCTCGAATTCTCCCTGCATTAACTTAGCAAATTCTTGACATAGAGAATCGTTAGTAGCACCAAAAACAATGTCATCAACATATATTTGTACTACAAGTAAATCTTTACTTTTTCTTTTCAAAAATAATGTTTTATCAACATTTCCTCTTGTAAAATCATTTTCAATTAAGAATTTACTTAACCTATCATACCAAGCTCTAGGTGCTTGTTTCAAACCATATAATGCTTTGTGCAATTTAAAAACGTGATTTGAAAATTCATGATCTTCAAAACCTGGTGGTTGTTCTACATAACTTCTTCATTTATAAATCCATTTAAAAATGCGCTTTTAACATCCATTTGAAATAAGTTAATGTTCATATGACATGCAAATGCAAGTAATAGCCTAATGGCTTCTAATCTAGCTACAGGTGCAAAGGTTTCATCAAAATCAATACCTTCTTCTTGATTATATCCTTTTGCAACTAATCTAGCTTTGTTTCTAATTACTATGCCATTTTCATCTAGTTTATTTCTAAAAACCCATTTTGATCCTATACTGAATGATTTTTAGGTCTTTCAACTAAAGTCCATACATTATTTCTAGTAAATTGATTTAATTCTTCTTGCATTGCTAACATCCAATTATTATCTTTTTCAGCTTCTTCAATAGTTTTAGGTTCAATTTGTGATACAAATGCAAGATGATTACTAATATTTCTCATATGATCTAGTTCTTATTCCTTGAGATGGATCACCTATAATCAATTCCTTGGGATGACTATAAGCATATCTCCAATCTCTTGGAAGATCTATATCATTATGATCAATATTACATCATCGTCCTTATGTGAATCATCATCTTTAGCTTCTTGTTCATGATCTGAAGATACTTCAATATTAAGTTTTTCAAGATCTTTTTCAATTATGTTTGTATCTTCCTCATCATCAATCTTTTCAGAACTAGATGCTAAAGATTCATCAAAACTACATGAATGGATTCTTCAACAATTAAGGTTTTCTTGTTAAATACTCTATAAGCTTTACTAGTTGTTGAATATCCTAAGAAAAATTCCTTCATCAGATTTAGCATCAAATTTTCCTAAGTTGTTTTTACCATTATTATGAATGAAACATTTACATCCAAATGCATGAAAGTATTTTATATTTGGTTTTCTTTCATTCCATAATTCATAAGGTGTTTTCTTTAATATTGGTCTTATTAAAGCTCTATTTAAGATGTAACATGCTGTGTTAATAGCTTCCGCCCAAAAGTACTTTGGTAGGTTGCTTTCACATAGCATGGTACGGGCCATGTCTTCTAGAGTCCTATTTTTCTTTCAACTACACCATTTTGTTGTGGAGTCCTAGGGGCTGAAAAATTATGATTAATTCCATTTTCAGTGCAAAATTTTCAAATAAGTGATTTTCAAATTCAGTTCCATGATCACTTCTTAGAGATACTATGGTAGTGTTTTTCTCATTTGTGACTTTCTTGAAGAATTTCAGGAATATCGAGAAAGTCTCATCTTTGTGAGCTAAAAACATTACCCAAGTATATCTAGAATAATCATCTACAATCACTAGACCATATTTCTTTCCTCCTAGACTTGTGGTTCTAGTTGGTCCAAAAGGTCCATGTGAAGTAGCTCTAATGCCCTAGAAGTTGAAACAACATTTTTAGATTTGAAAGAACTTCTAGTTTGTTTTCCAAATTGACATGCATCACATATTTTGTTATTTTCAAAATCTAGTTTAGGTAATCCTTTAACTAAATCCATTTTAATTAGTTTTGAAATAAGGTGTGTGCTTGCATGACCTAATCTACGATGCCATAACCAACCAATATCATTTATGTTAGCATTATCAGCAATTAAGCAATGATACTTTAGATAATTTGTCTAAGTCAACTAAGTATACATTGCCATTCTATAACCAGTAAAAACAATGCTATCATCAATGGAATTAGATACAGTGCAAATAGAAGATTTAAATGAAACATTAAAGTTTTATCACATAATTGGCTTATACTAATTAAATTATGCTTTAAACCATAACATAAAGTACATTATCAATAATGTAGATGGAGTTATGCGAACTTTACCAAGGCCCATAATTTGACCTTTACGTTATCGCCAAACGTAACAACTCCACCTTTCTTTTCTTCAGGGTGATGAATTCATCTTTGTCACCCGTCATATGTCTTGAGCAGCCACTATCAAGATACCACTTTTTCTTTGATCTTTTGGCTACAAGACATTCCTGCAACATAATTTAAACTTTATGTTTAGGTACCCAAGCTTTCTTGGGTCCTTCATGGTTAGTAGCAACAAAAATTGTTCCTTTCGGAACCCATATTTTCTTTCTTTAATATTTAACTTGTTGTTATTATTTAAATTTTGCATTCAAAGATTTATGACCTTTTTCATTACATTTAAACAAGTTATATTACTTTGGTTGGCTTTTACAAAAATATTTTTAAGATTTTTGTTTCCTTAATGTGTTATACCCTAAACCTGCTTTGTCAAAAACAGCTTTTTGACTATCTAAAATCATGTTTAGTTTAGTTGAGCTTAAGTAAATTTATCAACAATGTCTTTATATTTTTAACATCTTTCTTTAAAAATCATTTTCTTTAGAGATTGATTCTTTTTCTTTTCTTTTAAATCTTTCAGATTTCAACTATTTCTTGATTAAATTTTCTTTTTCTTTAAGTTTTCTTTTTCATTTTAAGTTCTTAACTTCTAAAGAATTCATTTTTCTTTTAAAAATTTTCATTTTTCAAAATTATATTTCTTTTTCAAAATTTAAAATCAATCATCAATTCATTAAAAGCTTCAAACATTTCATCAAATGTAAATTCATCATCGGGGGTTTCGGAACTTACCTCTTCGTTGTCGTCCGCCATGAAGCAATGTTTGCAACTTCCTTTTGTTCTTCTTCTTCGGAAGAAGATTCTCGCTATCACTCCAAGTTGCCATATAAGCCTTCTTCTTTTTTAGGCTTTCTTCAATTAGGACATTCATATCTAAAGTGCCCCGGTTTTTACATTCATAGCATTCAAGGGGTCTTTCTCTTTTTCCTTGTCCTTGTCCTTTCTTATCCTTTTCTCCTTCCACTTTCCAAATTTTTTCTTGTGGAAGGGTTTCTTTTTCTCATAAATCTTTAAATTTCTTTGCTAAGAGAGCAGTCTCATCATCATCATCATCATCATCACTGCTGCTCTCTTCACTTTTGCAGCTTTGAGGGCAATTTTTCTTTTTCTTTGTCCTCCTCAACATGCTGCTTCATTGTCAGCTCATGGGTCATTAGGGATCCTAGAAGCTCCTCTAAGGGTAAAGTGTTGAGGTCCTTTGCTTCTTGGATTGCTGTCACTTTGCTTCCCATGATCTTGGTAGTGACCTAAGAATTTTGCGAACAAGTTCAGAGTTAGTATATGTCTTACCAAGACTTTTCAAACCATTTACAATATCAGTGAATCTAGTGTACATGCATGCAATGGTTTCAGTTTGTTCCATGCTAAACAATTCATATTTATGAACAAGAATATTTATTTTAGATTCTTTACTTGGTTGGTACCCTCATGGGTAACCTCTAATCTATCCCAAATCTCTTTGCGGAATTACATGTGGAGATTCTATTAAATTCATTAGCATCTAAGAGCAATATAAACATTCATGGCTTTAGCATTAAGCTGTGCCATTTTCCTATCATTATCATTCCAATCCCTTTCGGGCTTAGGAACAATAGTGCCATCAATAAGTGTGTGGGTGTACTAGGTCCATTAATTATAACACCCCAAAGTCATAATCAGAAGCTTGAATGAATATCCTCATTCTAGCTTTCCAATATGAATAGTTTGAACCATTAAAAAGTGGAGGTCTATTCGTAGAATGACCTTCAGCAAAAGAACCAACTTGTGTTGCCATTTGGATCTTTAGCTCTTGATCGTGTGATCAAAATCTAATGAGCACTAGCTCTGATACCAATTGTTGGCCCAGATGGCAACCCAAGAGGGGGGGGGAATTGGGTTCTTAAAAAATTTAGCCCTTTTAAATAGTTTGCTTGAGATTAATGAAGGCAAATGCAAATAATAAAAAGTGCAGTGAATAAATAGAGATAGAGATAGAGACAATAGAACACGGCAAACACAAAGATTTTATAGTGGTTCGGTGTATCCAACCCTACGTCCACTCCCAAGATTCACTTGGGTCCACACTATAATCACTCTTTACAGCCGAGTTGTTTTACAAGCTCACAACTCAAACTTGTTGTTTTCCGGGATCACAACGAACCCAGCTGGTTTTCGGGCTCACCAGCACAAAACCCTAACACAAGCTTACCAAGCTTGACCGAGGTAAGACTACCTCCACTAGTTCAATCCCCCAGATTGAACTAGAACAAACAAATGAAATATGTTTTTCAAATACAAAGCTCCTTAATGAGCAAATATCAAATAAATAACAAGTTTAGAAAAGCCTGATTTGAAGATGGTTGGCTTTTGAGCTTTTCTTCTTTTCTTCTTCTCCTTGCTAGGTTGAATCAAGCCTCAGCTCCGATTCTTCACAGTTGAAGCAGTTGAGAAGTTGAAAAGCAAGAAGAACTTCTTTCTCCAAGTTGGGAAATCCACCAAAACTTTGATTTGAATGCCTTGGATTCCTCTTGAGCTTTTTGGAGTGGAGTGGATTTGAGCTAGAAGGTTTTCCTTTCAAGATTCAAGCTCTCGATTTTTGAAATGGGATTTGTCTATCTCAGATTTTCTTTTTCTTCTCTTTTTCCTCTCTTTTTTTTGAACAATAGACTTCCCTTTTATAGATTTCTTTTAACCCTTTTTGGAATAAAACTATCCGTTGGAGTGTACCTTCTATCAAAATATATCCGTTAGAAATGAGTAAAAAGAAAATTACCGTTAGAGCTGATCTGGCAACTTCGTTTTTCGTTCCAGGTGGGTTGGAGTCGACTCTAACTTTTCTGGAGTCGGCTCTAGCTCGAGGCATTTAAAATGTTATTTCCGGAGTCGTCTCTGGCTTTTCTGGGGTCGACAAGATGCTTTTCCGGAGTCGACTCTAACTTACCCGGAGTCGACTCTAGGTTGGGCCAGAAAAATCGACTTTCTGCTCCGTCTGTGAGAGTCGACTCTCACAGTCTCGGAGTCGACTCTAATGGCCGTGCCAGTTCCGGAGTCGGCTCTGTGATTCTCGGAGTCGACTCTAATGTCTGCAATTCTTACCTAGACATTAGATTCGATCCAGAACACATTGTAACTTGATTTTGATCTTTCAATAGTCTTATAGGCTGAAACACTAAATCAAAATCATTAGAGCCTTCAAAAATTATACTCACATAGTTTTGTTAATCATCAAAATCATTAATTGGGTCAACAATGTCCTTGATCATCAATAAACAATGATCATGGATGGACTGCCCATTATACATTTTGATGTTAAAGACTCTTTGAAAACTCAAAATGCGCTGTGCAACTCTGCTCACCATACAACTCTTGCAAATGAGTCAGAATACCCTTGGCAGTTGGCATGTCTTCATGCTGGCTTTGCAACTCATTGGACATTGAAGCCAATATATAACACCTAACCTTATTGTTCTCATCCTACCACTTTTCAAGTGCAGCCCTTTGCTTATTGGTAGAACGAACCATCAAAACTGGTGTTTCCTGATCTACGACATGAAGAAGCTTTTCTGAACTTAAAACAATCCTTAAGTTTCTAAACCAGTCCTTAAAATTTATACAGGTCAAGCGGTTGAACTCTAGGATGCAAGATAAGGGGTTTGAGGCAGACATAATAAAATCACTGCAAGAGTTAAAATTTCTAATTAGATGTTGTACATGATCAACAATTTTGTATTTAGGAACTTTTAGATACAAATTAATAGTCTCCCACTATTTATACGGATCTCACACACTTCCTTGTAGAGATGCAAGAATCCCTATGTGATTAAGGTTCCTAATCGGTGTTGCGGTCTGACTCAATATGGGGTACCTCACCTAATAGTTATTGGTAACCTACAATATCAAATCAGTGGACAACTCTTATCCAGTACATCTTATGTACAATGTAACTCTTAGTCCCTAAGTCATAAGAGCTCACCTAACAGTTATTGCCCACATTTCTTAGTTGAGTCTAACCTACTATTCATGCCAGGCTTAGCCGTCATTAGGACCTCACCTAACAGTTATTGGTTCAAACCCCAACTAAACTTAGCAACATCTAATGTAAGCATAAATATCATTAGTCCCTCACCTAATAGTTATTAGGCCTTACCCCTTTTGTACTTATATCAAATGCAACAATGGAAGACCTAAGACTCAATATTGACTGAGGGATTTTTAGGTTCAGGTCTCGAATTAAATTAGTCAGCACATTACATGTCTGACTAATCTGACTCCATTTTGCCCAACTCTTGCCTGACTTGATCAGATAGGAATCAACATATCTTATAAATGACTTATCTAGTTAGCATGGGTAAAGCCAGATCAACAAGCAATATTATCCACTCAAAACCATCCTACAATGGCCAGGTAAGTGAAATCGGTGGGGTCCTATGTAACTTGCCTTAGACACCAATCAAAATTGGTCAGGTAAGTGAATAGAGCAATTAAAAACATTAATCGAGACTTGCCTTAGACACTAAGGTAGTGTTTGATATGGGGGATAAGGAAGGATATCCCCTGGATATCCCTTCTTATTCCCAAATGCTATAGCTAGAAGGGATATATCTGAAAAAAATTAACTAGAGGGGATAACTCATGGTTAACCATGGTTAACCATGGGTTATCCCTTGAACTTATTCCCTAGGGAACTCAGGAACAACTAATGTTATCCCTTGATGGCAAACTTGTAATTTTTAAAAAATGCTTATTACCTCAGCTATCCTCTGGATAAATGCTATCCCGTACATTTATCCAGGGATAGCTTATGGGCTATCAAACACTACCTAAAGTAGTTTAGTCGAATAGAATAGACTTCCTATTGAATCAAGCTTAACCACTGAGCCATAATCGGTCTTAACATAATCAACTCATGTTGAAGTGAGTCGATTTAACCTTCTAACGTTTAAAAATAATTTTGGACTTAATCAATTTGCTCAAAATCAATCAAGGTTTAATTACTGATCATATCGGATAACCCTAAACTAGGCCATATCCTTAGACCCATTTCATCAATGTTAAATCATGTGATATTCAATTTTTAAAACTTTTAACATTGAATTCCATCATGATTTAAGTAAATTATGGCAAGAAATAATTTTTTATCAATTTGACTAGGTGTCCTAAGATGTTTTGACTAGGTTTCAATTCTGGTAGTTATAGATATAACATTTATTTGCAATAATTACCAGAAAATAATTTATAAATATAATATGATTTATCATATAAATCAATAAATAGATCTGATCATATCATCAAATCTAATATATAACTATAATATAATTTATCATATAAATCAATAAATAGATTTGATTATATCATCAAATCTAATCTACAACTATAACATGATTTATCACATAAATCAATAAATAGATCTAATCATATCATCAAATCTAATCTACAACTATAACATGATTTATACATAAATCAATAAATAAATCTGATCATATCATCAAATCTAATCATAACTATAACATGATTTATCATATAAATCAATAAATAGATATGATCATATCATCAAATCTAATTTACAACTATAACATGATTTATCACATAAATCAATAAATAGATATGATCATATCATGCATAATCTATCAAATCTAATATACAACTATAACATGATTTATTACATAAATCAATAAATAGACCTGATCATATCATGCATAATCCATAAAGCCTTACGCTGATACCACTTTGAAGGTGACCGAATTGATGGATTAAAGCTGTGCCGACGCAACTAGACATATATAATGAAAGGAATGCAAATTAAAATTTTAAAAATAAGCAAATGAATTTTAAATCTTATTTAAAATTTATTTTCTCATTATTTACATAATTTTAGATCAGATCTAATGTTTTGATTAATTTAACATTTAAATTTTACTTGGTTATGTTGAACTCTTCAACTGGATCAAAAATCCTGATGGATCTATCTTCTTTCTCTCGGAAACCATTCTCACACTTTGTTTCCTCTCATCATGTTTCTTTTCAAGCCTGCATTCCCTCCTTATTTATAGATAAAAAGAGAGGATAGAAGGGGTGGTTAGATGGAAGGGTAAGAACGCTCAGGATGCATATCCGTATGCAGCAAAATCGGAGATCAAATTTTTAAATCATGGTATTTTAGAAGAAAAAATCTATAGGAGTTTATCTGCACGCTTGATCTAGATGAGGCATTCATCCTTAAATATTCTCTCTCCTAGTGCATGGATTCAAACCCGCATTTGTTTCGTAATAACAAAGTATCGTAATTAGTTTACTATATTTTTTAAATTTTATTTATTTTTTTATCTTTTAAGTATTTGTATATTATTTTTGCTGGAATATAAAATATTCTTATAAAATCAAGATTACTTGTAAATTAATTTTTAAAATATTATATACTTAATTATTATAATATTTAATATATATATATATATAAATATATTAAATATCTCATCATATAATATACATTAATATATATATATAAATATTTAGTAATATTATATAATTTAATATGCAAGAATATCAAAAATATTAATAACTTAAAATTTTTACATATTATTATATAAATATAATAGTAATTAAAATATTTATATTTATTAATATTAATATATTTTACATTATATCTTTAATATTAAAATATAAATATATTTAAATATTGTCTAGTATGAATTAAATATATAATTATATTAAATATTATTAAATATTTATATAAAATTAGAAGCGTAACTTAAATTATTAGACTTTGAAAATCTTATATACCTATCTTTTAGGTATAAAATTAGATTATCTTGATTTTTGATAACCTTAAATTATTGAGAATGAAATATTACCATTCAGATCATCATGTCTAATTTTAAAATATAATAATCTATATGATAATCTTAGGTTACTATGAACCAAAGGCCCCTTGTTATAATGTATATCATTTTTTTCATTCTTTAGTTTAGTGCTTTTACTTTCATAAGGAAGATTTGCTGCTGCTGTTGGGCAAGGGCGGCAGAGTAGAACTAGAGTTCATCTAAGGCAAGAGACTGCCCATTCACTATTATTTAAGGGACCTCCACCAGCCTGTGCATCATCCTTTTTTTTATGTGGTATCCATGCTTCCATTAGATGTGGAACTTTATCATGAAATCATCATGCTGTAGGCATGAAATTCAGGCAGATCCAAGAAAAACAGAGAATATGCCATCAGTCGTGTGGATCAGTGCAAGACTGGGGACTTTGAAATTAAGGATTTTGAAAAAAAAGTGAAAGTATAAGTTGTTCCTACTCTTTCTCTATTGTAAGTTTTTTATTTTTCCCCTATTTTTTGTTCTTTAAATTGCGTACGCTGGTTATGTTTCTCATTGAAAAATATATTGCAGAAAGAGGCATCAATATGAGGATATGCATTGGTTGTCTGACTCTGGAGAGTCTCAGACAGCAGACACTCTGATGACTATAACCTTAGCAGAGCTCTCCATTCTTATCTCAGAGTGAGCTACGCTGATGAATTTATGATCAAATTTCTTTTCTATATCAGATCTGTTTTTGGATTCTTATTTCTATGCTAAATTTATTCTCGTCCATTTTATAGTCAGAAGAAAACGGTTGCTGAAGAAGAGGAACATGCAATAAAACTTGGCCTGACTTAAGCTCTTAAGCTTTATTTTAATATGGGCCTACCATGTCAAACTCAACTGAATCGAGCCATGCCTTCCCGGCTCGCAGCATGGCTTAGCCTTTTCTTTTTAAAAAAATATTTTTTAATATTAGCTCGGCCTATTCATGTCATATGTGGCCCATACATGTCGAATTGAAAAATTCTTTATGCACCATGGATGGTATAGTAAGTCTTCCATCATCCACGATCATTGATCTTCACCAAGAGTTCGCCATATCTGACAGTAGAAAATGCAATCAACTCAGTACAAAAAGACTTTTTCGAGACGATATTAGCCTGTGGGCTAGGTCGTGCTTGATCCATTCATATCAGCATGGTGACCAATAGGAGAGAACCAATAGAAAAGATTAACTGCACTGTTCTTCGATGCAGCAAGCACGAATCAAACATGCGAATTAACTGCATGCCTGTGCTATCACGCGTGTCGAGGCCAAATAATATAAGATCGTGCTGGTTGGACTATACCATGAATGGTTGGGTCTGTTTGAGACCTTCGCTCTAACCTGATCGATTGACCTCCTACCATCAGCCAGTGCAATGGGGTATAGAGGCCGTCCTGCTCATTTAGCACCACAATTCGAATCAGAGTGCTTGAGCTTCCCACCATCAGCCAGTAAAGTAGGGCTAGATCGGGGTTGGACCGGATTGTGCCGGGCCAACTCATCTCCTTGGGTCGGGTCTCGGACCCTGCCCGACCGGACCGGGATAAGCCTGGTCCCGAGGTAACGTTACAAAGTCGAAGGGACCCGTCGAGCGTCCTAACGGGAGACATCGCAGATTGGCTGTTTTCTCTTGCACCAACCCATCTAAGCCATCCATCTCCATCAATCCTCCTTCATGGAAGCAATCACATCCGTATGATCCGTGGACCCCACCTCAGGCCGGAGTTCCAACTCCGCACGGCTCTCTCTCTCCCTTCCTTCCAAAGCCTTCCAAAGCGTTTAAACTCTCTTTCTCTCTTTCTCTCTCTCTCTCTCTCTCTCTCGCTCGCTCGCTCTCTCTCTCTGAGGGATGACTGGGAATCCAAGGAGGAGGAGGAGGCCGTCGCCGTAGCCTCGATTCAGGTACGAGTCTCTCCCAAAATCCACCGATTAATCCCTTATTCTTTCTTAATCTCACTCCTCTCTTTATGTTCCCATACTTTTCTGATCGAATTGCGTTCCCTGTACTATTTATGGAATCTTCGCTACAGCGTATAAACCCTCGCCCAGATCTTCCATTTTGGCAGTCGATCGCGTCCTATAAGAGAGAATTTGACAGAAAGATCGGGTAAAAATCGAATTTTGTTGATGGGTTTTGGAGATGGGTAGGTTTTTTCCACTGTTTGGGAAAAATAGGGTTTTGTTCATGGGGTTAAAGGCGTTGTGAGAAGGAAGGAAGGGAAAAGGTGGGGAATTTTAGCCGGAAAGAATGGCCGGTGATGAGACTAGGATGGATTTGAATCTCTACCTCGGCCTTCCTCCTTTGCCCCGCCATCCAAATCGAGACCTCGGCTCGGACCTCACCCTCAGCCCCGGTATGTGGGGTGGTTTCGAGCAGCCAGGTTTCCAAAGAAACTACTCCCGTCCAATGCCTTGTGTACGCCTGACTTGCTGCCGATGGATCCCCTTCGTGCCGCCGAGGATAGTCCAGCTTCGGAGAACATTCCACACTTGCCATCCCTGGATGTTACTATTGGCCCCTATGGTTTTCCTCGACTACTCGAAACTCCAGAAACTACTCATGCTTCAGATGCTCGGTATGCTCCTCCTCTCTATGTTCGTGATTCGGCCGGACCAGATCGAGCTTTCGGCTTGCATCCCCTTTCCTCTCGAATTCCATGGCGGCACAATGAAGCATCAGCATCAGCAGCAGCAGCAGCAGCAGCAGCAGCAGCCCGCCGCCTTAATCCCCTACTCAACTGTTCGCATGGGTGAGCTTCTGGCCGGCGGTGATCGGCTGTCATTGCAGCAAGATCTCCTTGAATGCCCAGAGCTCCGTTTCCAGAGGTTGATCGAATCGAACAACCGGTTCCGGAGGTTGTTGCCTGGTACATATGATGGTGAAAGATCCGATTCCCAGACCAGCCCTGACCAGTTGATGCATGATATAATGCGGTCTCAGAGAACGTTAGAGGCTTCTAAAAAGGATAAATTGCGCGCCCAAGGCAAGAAGGGTGCAGAGGGTTTGGAAAAGGAAGAGGATGAAAGTGCTGCTAACTTTGAGTGCAACATTTGCTTTGAAATGGCAAAGGAACCTGTTGTTACTCCCTGTGGTCATCTCTTCTGTTGGCCATGTTTGTATCGATGGCTTCATGGCCATTCGGTCTACTCGGAATGCCCTGTGTGCAAGGGAGAGGTGCTTGAAATTAATACGATACCTATATATGGGAGGGGAGGATCAAATACTACTGCTGCTAAGGAGGTGTCTGGAGAAGGTGGGGAACCGGGGCTGAGAATACCGCCTCGGCCCCATGCACGGAGAACTGAGAGCTTGAGGCAGGAATTTCAGAGACCTGTTTCAAGAAGATTGGGAGATGAAAGCTCCACATCATGGAGGCATATCATAGATGAAGAGGTGCAAAATGTCGTTACGCTTGAGGAGTATCGGGGCTTGAGCTCGCGGTTTACATTCGATGGTGCTCATCGCGCACTTATAGCCAGGCTCAGGCAATGGAGAATGCAAAGGGAAGAGGGGAGTGGGTCTAACGTTGTTGGCGTTGAGTTGCCTGTTAATTCTGAACCAAATCCTCAAACTAATCCTACTAATTCACTCTTCAGAGAAAGCATGGATCATTCACAGCAACCTCGTTTTGAACATGCAAGTACTAGTAGGTTAAGTAGGCTGCTACAGAGGTCTTTTGCTGGTGGGGCATCTCCATCTGTAAACCCTCACAGTCCTGAGCCATTGCATCACAGGCCTCCCGTGCAATCAACACCAACTACAGAGCAGGCATCAGCTTCAAGCACCATGGCTGTGATACGTGGACCTGGACTTCTTTCTGCTATCGAACTCACTGCTGAACTAAACAGAGCAGTGTCGTCTAGATCCCTTAGAAGAAGAAGGAGCAGCACTTCCGGTTCTTTGGATGTGGATGGAGGAGCATTTCGTTCCCGCAGGAGAAGAAGGTTGAACTAGAAATAATTAAGTTTCTATGCTTAGAAATTTTAAACAAACTTCATTGTGTTTTGCTTTTTAAATAGTTATAATATTTCCGAACCTTATATTTAGTGTTCTATATTTGTAAAATTTTGCATCATATGCTTTTGATAAGATATGATCCTTTTAGTTCTTTTCTATTATTGTAAATTTGTTTCTTCTTGCATTAGGTCAGAGCATCTATGCTATGCTACATGGACTTTTGGAAACCTGCATTCTTGGGGTCCAGTTTCTAATATTTAGTTTCTATGTCAGGAATTGCTCTTTATCTGTCGAGTATAACATGATTTAGAGATTCAAATATTCCATCTCTGCTTTTAGTCTATCTCATTGTTGCTTATGCATCCCTTTGAGCTGGTTATGAACTTTATGGGGAGACTGTTTCATATCATTATTGAGTTTTCCTCTCGTAATCTGAGTGTATTTTAGAGGAAGCTCAATAGAGTTGGTCAGTTTCCTGTTCCTTGTACTTGCTTCTCTTTTTCTTTTTTCTATCATGCATGTGATTATGGGGCATCCAGAGCCTTGATGTTTGAGACTTCCAGATGTTTGCACCACGTCAGGAGCAGTTTGCCAGTGTTGGTTGACACAGGAGCTTGTGTTATGCCACTCTTTGTTGCCTGAATTGGCCTAAATCTTGTGAACACTTCAAACTTGTTTTAAACGAGTCTTTTTTTAAGTTTTAATTTTATGTACCTTCTGGTTGATCTATGATTCACACTTTGTCACTCACAGCTCTAACTGAGAACGGAGCCCTTGTTGTGGGTAACAAAAGGCGTGAACGCAGCAGATACGCTCTCACATTTTCTTTTAGAAGTAGGATTGTTAAAGATCTAAACATCACTACCAAATCTTGAAGGAATTATAGAAGCCTATTATTCCAAAATGTTCTAGATTTCAGAAACAGAGTAAAAGAATCGGCTTCTGCAAAAGATTTGAATATCCAAGAATATCTTTGCCTTTCTGTCAGACGGGAGCACTGGAAATATCCCTGCAACACCTTCGCTTTTCTATCGTTTTTTCCTGATTCATTTCAATGAAACAGAGAGTAAGGAGCCTGGTGAACTACGTCACTTTGATTTCACGCTGAAAGCTTCCCAAAAACTTCCGGTGCAAGAACAACAAGGATTCATCTCATCATTCTAACAAAGAACGAAATAAGGGGGTGCAGGTTCTAATTCTCTTCCTTTTGGTAGCCAGGCACAGAAAAAAGAATTTGATCTTCTCCAGGATTTGGATTTTCGAAATAGAGCAAAAGCCTGATACCATTTGAAGCTTAAATTAATTCTTTTTAATTTTATTTAAATTTTTATTGAATTTATATTTAATTATTAATTATTAAATTTTAATTATAAAATAATAATTAAATACTTGATCCAAATGCAAACACGATCCAATCTGATCAAGTCCTGACCTATCCTAAAATATTCTTAGTTTGACCTCACACTTGACCCCGAATGACTCGTTAGGTCTAATATTATTTTTCTAAACCTAACCCAATCCGATAAATAACTTGAATTGAATCCAGATTCAAAATTATGGCTTGAAAATTAAACTAGATCGGATCAATCCCCTTACTAGCCCGCACCTCACGTCCTTTGCAGGCTCTGTTAGGAGACACATTCTCATCTCTTGCCCTTGGTAGCAATATGCTGCCCTAATTGGGGCTTATTTTCAGCATCGTGTTGGCATTCCCTACGTGCCAAATGACAGAAGTTTATAAGCTCCCTATCTCACTAAAGACGCCATATCTTTCAAAAGGATAACAACGCCATGGCTACCTTGGAAAGAGCTTAAAAATTTTACTTTCAATCATGTTGCCAAAGCTGCAACTGACGCATTTGCCGTTGCCAAACTCTTCCTCAACTGGACTAGCAAAACATATACAAGAAGCCCCTAAAAACTTGTGTTATTGTCAACCCTCTGAAAATGGACAAAACAGTAAAACAAAGAGTTATCTAACAAATCTGCTAAATTTTTCCATGGAGTCTTCTTGACCTGGAATTCTGTTCCATAGGCAAACACAAATTTCATGCAAAAAGGATTTGGTTGATGATGAAACCATTATTGATAACACTAGGTGGAATTTCCATGGATTGTGCAATTTGCAGTTCAAAACCTGGCAAATCATATACCGGCATGCAAGCGAACAGATAGAAAGACATGAAAAATGGGAAAGCCTGCATTGCTGCCTTAATCACCTTGGTTGGCTTCTGAATTTTGTTCAGCAGGGAATGGGACCTGTTATTATTGTTATGTAATTAACCAGGCCTTGGTTTGTCTCATCAAAAATATTACATTATTACAAGATTATGTAATCCACAGCAGAAATGCAAGAAAAAGTTATTTTGCAGATTGACTGAAATCACTTTGCTCCTGTAAGCACTTTCAACCCTTCAATCTCACTAGTGAATGTGCCATATTGGCTTCCCCATATCTCATCCACTCTATCTGCTTTCTGAGTTAAAATGCACTAGTCAAGGATTTGAAATGACTGGAACACAAGCAAAATAAGATACTAGTAATCTTAGCAGCACCAGGGAATTCAAAACATCCGAATGCCTGCAAAATGAAAGATGAACCATGTCACCATCTTGTCGATTGAAATCTGATATTGGCAAATGGAACTGCTCTATAACACACAACTTTCTTATAACCTGGAGCTAAACTGATGTCCACTCCCTAAAGATTTACAGCCAGGTTCACTAGGGGCTTCTGTCACAAAGCTGAGCAATTTGTGGAGCAACCAAGTTTTGATGACATTTAAGTTCACAAAGGTCAATGTTGGGAGAAGCCACTGGCAGCAGGTGTAGTGGACCACTACTTTTATTGCTGGGGCTCATGATACATTGAAAAATCCTCTGAATTCTGAAACCCTCCTTTGTCATGGCTAAACTCATGATGCCCCCTTGTCGGCAGATATGCTTGTGCCCATAACAGCTATATAAATCTGAATGACAGCTTGCCCATGGGAAGTTGGTGTCTGAATCCTGAATCTGGTGGTTAATATTTGCACTCTAGCAGTAACTTGCTTAGAAAGGATGATATATCAAGGAAGCAGACAATGCCAAAACCTAGCATGCCCTCAAGATGTCAATTCACCTGCTGATTCAACTGATAGGCTAATGGCCGTGCACTATGTGATCTGATGACTTGTTTCATCTGGAAGGCAGGATTTTGGTCTAGCCCATAACCACACTTTTAGGTCTATCTTTTTCTTTCACACTGATAGAGACCAAAGATCCTGTAAGATGCTTAGCCATTAGGTTTGCATTCAAATTAGCTGTACTTGCATTGATATTTTTTTTTTTGTTGCCTTCAATATTCAAAAAGATCTATGGACCAGTTCTAACAGAAGCAACAAGTCTTTTCAAATCATTCTCTTTGCTGATATCATTAGAGTTATACCCCTAAGAACAACAGAAAGAAATCACTGGTTAATTATATCATATCATCTCATAACAGATATCTGATAACATCAAGACAACATAAAAATAGGCGTAACTCATCATATCACTGCCAAAATGAACCATATGAAGGCTACATGTTGGGACGTCAGACCACAATTCAAGATAAATAAACTAGTTTCAGCCTGTCATATTGGACCTTAGCTACAACAAATCCATTGAAACCAATAACCAATTATATTTAAATAACTTTGGAATAAAATAAAAGAATTGGATTTGTAAAAGAACTTCAATTTTGGATTTGAGCCTACACCAAATGTTTAAAAGACCTCTGTCCTATCCAGTAGACAATAGATGCTTTGGTCAACAAGCTCTTGAAGGAATTCCTAAAGGTCTTAGAATTTAGAAGTACACACTTTGATAAAGAAAAATTGAAAGAAAAATTCTATAAAACCGCTATTAGGCCAGCTATGCTATATGGAACAGAGTGTTGGGCAATACTGAAACATGTGAATAAATTAAGTGTAACAAAAATGCGCATGTTAAGATAGATATATGATAAAACTTTAAAAGATAGAATTAGAAATAAACATATAAGAGAAATGATAAGAGTAGCCCCAATTGAAGATAAAATGAGAGAAAATCGATTACGGTGGTTTGGACATATACAACGAAGACCTTTAGATGCTTCAGTTAGAAAGAGTGATCTTTTAACAATCCATGGTAAAGATAAAGGTAGAAGTAGACCTAAATTAACATAGACAAAAATAATTAAAAAATATAACTATTTATAATTTGAATGTCGACTTAGTCCTCAATAGAGCAAAGTGGAGGAAGCAGATTCATGTAGCAGACCCAATGTAGTTGGGAAAAGGCTTAGATGAGTTGAGTTGACACTTTGATAAAGGAAGATTTTGAATGGTATAATTTTGAACATAGATTTTGATGTGGCTGATCCAGCGCCGTTAGAATAAATGGTAACAACAGCTAACGGAGGCCCTCCCCTAACCCTGGAACCTCCTCCTTATCCGACATCAGCGTTGGTTCCGCCAAGCGTCCGCCTGGAGGACTCCGTCTCCACGGAGTCATTCAACCCTTAGCTCTGCCGAACATCCGGTAAGACCCCGAACATCTCAACCCCGAGACCCCCCTTCGGTCTCGGGGTGCACGAGCATCATCTCACCCCCGAGACCCCCTCCTGTCTCGAGGTGAGGTCACCGCATCTCAACCCCGAGATCCCCCACCGGTCTCGGGGTGCACAAGCATCATCTCACCCCCGAGACCCCCTCCGGTCTCGGGGTGAGGTCACTGCATCTCAACCCCGGGACCCCCCATCGATCTCGGGGTGCACAAGCATCATCTCACCCCCGAGACCCCCTCCGGTCTCGGGGTGAGGCCACTGCATCTCAACCCCGAGACCCCCCTCCGGTCTCGGGGTGCACAAATGTCATCTCACCCCCGAGACCCCCTCCGATCTCAGGGTGCGGGAACAACGTTCAGTACGTAAACTGGCCTTCGAACCAAACGACAACTTTGGGCCACCTGGCGCACCCACGTGACCCGCCGTGCGCCCATGGCTGCTTGCGGCCATACCTCATAACGGCGTATGGTGCATCGCATGTGTCACTGTGCATGACCATGCCCCGTTACGGAGTACAATTCACTACCACTTGCAACTGTGCGCAGTCATGTCAAGCAATGGCGCGCACCAAATGCAACCGCGGCTGCTAGACACCTGTAAAGCCATATTGACAGGTAACGCAGGACGCCTCCGGTGCGCACATTGACGGTACGGCAGCAATCTTCCGGAACAGAAAGATGGAACATTCGAGCAGGTATAAAAGCACGCACCCGCGTTGTGAGTAGGATCCTTGAACTCTGGTTTTCTAGTTTTCCTTCTACTAGCTAAAACCCTAACTGTTTCAGCTCCCTTCTGCTGAGCAGTTCTCGTCTGATCCCAAGTGACTAACTTGAGCGTCGGAGGGTCCCCATCGGAGCATTCGGTCTCCAGGAACTTTTCTTGCAAGGGTCCAGAGAGAAGGACGTCCGTCTTCCCCGACGCTTGAAGAAGGTGACTTGGCGTCATCAGATTTATTATTTTGTAATTTATAATTCTTCCTGGATGGCATTTCAATGATACACTTTTTGGAGACTATTAGTCAAAGCAATAGCAAGAATATTTCTAGTTGAATATCTTTCACAATAACTGGAGTGACCAATTAATTCATTACTTGAAACAAAATTACAATGCACTGGTGGTGGATTCATTGACTAGTCAAAATTGTCTCTACTAGTGCCAAGCTAAAAAGCCATCTTAACAAAGCAACATCCGAGAAGGCAGGTGCAAAAGTGGTTGGCTGTATAAATTCAACAAATGGCTGTCATCTTAAAATGGGAAAAGAGAATAACACAGGAGCAAGAAGGTGAATGGTAAATGATGAGAAAAATAAAGGGAAAAAAAAAAGAACTAAGATACCAGCTAGCTTTGATCCATTTGGTCTGGGTTGTTGATGAAATTTGGACAGATCATCCCAAATCAATCACATTAATTTATTCAAACCTTGATCACTCTAGAAGACCGAGCAGTGCCATTTTCAATTTTTTTTTTTTTTTTGACTAGTTATGGGTTGCATGTGCAAGAGTCCAGATAAAATTAAGGAAATTACCTTGTGAATAAGCAATTAGAGTTAGCAGATCAGAAGCAAATGAATTTAATCCAGTTGCATCACTGTATTGGTGAATAACAGAAACACATGGACAATAAAAAATCCCTCATAAGGAACCTCCACCATATAGAGCTACCCCCACTAAGATTTCTACTTATAAGTGTGCAAACCAAATTATTTATTGTTCATCACGACATACATGAATGCTAACAATATTTTGATATGGTTACCTGTGATATGGTTTACAACTTGATTATTACTTAACAAACCAGGTAATTAGGGTTAGGCTAATATACTTTGGACTGAGCTAAGCCAGATCCCTCAAATGACTACCAAGAGTACCTCAATAAAGTTGAGGTGTGCACATTGACCTCCTCCTCCTGAAAAAATAAAAATAAAAATAAAATCAATTTTTGATTATCAAGAGTTCTTGTTTTAAATGGATTAATGGATTATTTATATAGCTTCTCAATTTTTTTATTTTGATTGAAAAGAATTTGAGATAATGATGTGAGTTCCTAACTTAAAAAATCCTGATTGTGAAATTCTTAATTAGAGATCTCAGATATAAGAATTTAGATCCTCTCAAGTTCGGGAATCAAACTCTGGCAGTTCAGAATTCGATTCCATCATCATGACCATCTATTGCACCATGACTGTGATGTATAGGGAACCACGCTACATATAAAACCCCAACTGCTGTAATAAATGCATCACAGTCATCATACAATACACAGATGACTATGATTGCAAACCAGTCCATCAAGTTCAGTCCTCCAACTTCGAATGAAACCCTATAACACCACGCTACCTTATCAGAGGGTTGTTAAAACATTGTTCTGTCTTAATCTCAAGGATTTTCCTATGTTCCAGGTAAGAAGAGATTTGAGGGTATTGATGTTGGCCTGAGAATTTCTAAGAAGCTACCAAAAAGAAAAATAGTTGGCATTCTTCTCTACTTTAAAGTGCAAGAGAAACGGTTGACAGCCTTTCCTTCATTTCTTCCTCTGTCGTCACTGCCCTTGCTTCCACGGTCACCAGTCCGACAAACCCATACCACATCCCATCCCTATACTCACCATCGCACAAGCCTAATGGAACTTCCTATCCACCTGCCCGGTCATGCAATTGTACCAGAATGAGGCCTTCATATATGGGACCATTCTCCAGTCCACTGCTCTTGCCACCATTTGAGCCCAGAGGAGCTCCTGCTCGACCAGCTATACCAGGATCAAGCAATGAGATGTGGCAATATGTTATTGACAAGCGATGCAATGCTGTTCTGGAGCTCCTTCAGAGTGCTCAACCAATTTTTCCAGACATTTGTGCTTCAGTTGCACTGCATTCTGCTGCTCACGTTTGTACCAAATGGTATGAAAGAGAATGATAGTAAAGCAAGTTCCAGTTGCTATAAATGTGCCTGTATTTTGAATCCTTACAAGATGATAAAGATTTGACATTGTATGCCACTATCTGGTTTACACAAACCTGAAGATCATATCACTCTCATCAAAACAATCTCATACACACAATCTTGAACAGAAAAGCCAAAGAATGGCAAACACTATAATCAAAGAAAGTTGTGTGCATGTAATAGACAATAACATGATATATACTGAATGAATATGTATGGCCATGCCAAGAAAGCCTCACATATGCAGGTCCTGTCTTATAACGGTAAGTTAGAATGGCCTAACAATAGGGGAATGAATTTGTGCAATGGAAGCATTTGTACACCAGCAAGAAAATGATGCAATGGAAAACATGAAACAATCTAATAAGAATTCAAATTAAATAAAATCAATTAAAATAACAAAAGATTTAGATGAGATAATTTTTTTTATATAAACTTGTGATGTGAGTGAAACAAAAAATAAGAACTTCATTAAGCAGAAATTTTACTTTAGAAATTCATAACCATGATTCATTATGTAATTGATAAAAATATAAACAAAATTATAGGATTGACTGATGGTACTACAGTGGTGACCATCAATAATGATGATGAAGACAAGGTCATTGATTTGGAGCAGAAAAATTCCTCTGATAGATGTCCCATTTTTTAAAACAAAAAATGGCTAAAGACTTGTATTAGCTAATTCATTGTTCATTGTCTGATTGCTGGTAAGACAATAAGCCAGTAGCAAAAGGCACCTCGTACAAATTTGAAACGTATGTACCTAGAAAACCTCATGCTATACAAGTTCGTTTTTGCAGTGATGTCCAAGCAAAAGCTGACACCCCTTCTCTACTACAAGTTACATTTACACTATCAACCAGCTATGATTAGCAATATATTAAAACTGATTATGAAAACAATCAGAGAACTTCACTAGAATATAAAGAAAAATTAGTTGTATCGGGGGCTTAATGCAGCATAACAGAAACATTCCTTGCTTGAATAGTTTATTCATGTCCTTCCCTCCTTGAATGATTAGACTGCACATCACTTGTCCCTTTCTTTTGGATCTTGATGGCAGCTAAATCTGAATAGTTTCTTTGTCATGGCTCATCCTTGAAATCTTCATTGTGATGTGGATTCTGCAAACACCAAAAAGTGTAATTTTTCAGGCATCACGTTCCTCTTCTTATTTGTTTTCTACTTCTAATATTCCAATAAATATATTAGCTCATTCATAATTCTCCTCCATAATACAGGATAGAGGTGTTGATCATAAAACAGTTCAGTCTCACATAATTAAAAAAAGGTCCCTACCAATCCTTCTTCTTTGGGCACTAGCCCAATACTTGGAACAACACGCAAGTATCTTTAGACACCACATTCCACTAAATTCATTCAAGGTTTCAATTAACATTTCTTGAATGTAAATATTGTATTCATATAAGCGATATGGGCTTCATACCTTTGTATTGTTTTTGGCAGCCACCTTGTACATCATCCTCAACTTCCTCAAGCTAAAATCGTTCAAATAGCTCTTCTGTTCAGTCTGTTCCTCTTCCTTCTCTTCCTTCCCCTTCTCCACTGCCAAAGAAATCACACCCACCTTCTTTCTTTTCTTCCTGTACAATATCTTTAGCTTCCTTAAGCTCAAGCTATCCAAGTCCTTCTTCTTAGCACTAGGGTTCTCTACCTCAGTCCGTGCTCTAGCTGCTCCACTCTCCTTATCAACACTGATGGGCTCTTGCCTCCATTTTGCCTCCTCACTTCCTCCCTCCAACTCCATGACTCCAGCACCAATCCCATGGAATTTGTCACCAGAACCTGATAATGACACCTGGCCTCCAACATCAATGTTAATTTCTGGTGGGTCCTCAGTCACCTCCTCACTTTTTCCCTCTAACTTTATACCACCAGCACCAATCTCATGAAATTTGTCACCAAAATCCAACGATGACACCCAGCCTCTAGCACCAGAGTTTTCTGATGGCTCCTCAGTCGTCTCCTCACTTCCCCTCTTTAACTCCATAACACCAACACCAATCTTGTGGCATTTGCCATAAAAATCTGACGATGACACTTGGCCTTTGACACCAGAGCTAATTTCTGGTGGCTTTTTTAGTGGCTCATTGATCACCTTCTCACTTCCTCCCTCCAACTCCATAGCACAAGCACCAATCTCATGGATTTGGTCACCAAGATCTAAAAAAGACACCTGACCTCTGGTGCCAAAGTTAATTTCCAGTGGCTCTTTAGTTGCCTCCTCACTTCCTCCTTCCAACTCCACAACACCAGCACCAATCTCATGGAACTGATCACCAAAATCTAAAACGGACACCTGGCCTCCTGCACCAGAGTTAATTTTTGATGCCTCCTTAGTCACCTCCTCACTTCTGCCATCCAAATACGTAACACCAACACCAATCCTGTAAAATTTATCACCAAAATCTGACGATGACACCTTGCCTCCAACACCAAAGTTAATTTTCAGTGGTTCTTCAATTGCCTCCTTGCTTCCTTCCTCCAACTCCATAACACCAGCACCAATCTCGTCGAATTGGTCATCAGAATCAGACAAGCATACCTGACCTCTGACACAAGAGCTTAATTTTGCTGTCTCCTCAGTCACTTCCTCAGTTCCTCCCTCCAACTTCATAACACCAACTCTAATTCCATGAAATTTATTGCCAGAATCCAATGGCAACACTTGTCCTCTGGCACCAGGGTTCATTTCCGGTGGCTCTTCGCTCACCTCCTCACTTCCTTCCTCCAACTCCATAACACCAGCACCAATCTCATGGAATTGGTCGCCAGAATTCAATGAAGACACCTGGCCTCCAGCACCAGAGTTAATTTCTGGCGGCTCCTCAGTCACCTCCTCACTTCCTTCCTCCAACTTTATAACGCGAACACCAATCTTGTGGAATTGGTCACCAGTATCTAACAAAGACACCTGAACTTTGATAGTTTTCAGTGGCTCCTCAGTCAGCTCCTCACTTCCTCCCTCCAACTCTATAACACCAGCACCTATCCCATGGAAATTGTCACCAGAATCCAATGATGACGCTTGGACTCCAGCACCAGAGTTAATTTCTAGTGACTCTTCGGTCGCCTCCTCACTTCCTCTCTTCAACTCTACACCACCAACACCAATCTCAAGGAATTGGTCACTAAAATCCAATGAAGAGACCTGACCTCCAGCACCAGAGTTGATTTTTAGTATCTCCTTAGTCACCTCCCCACTTCCTCCCTCCAACTTTATAACACCATCACCAATCCTGTGGAATTTGTTGCCAAAATTTGAAGATGATGCCTGGCCTCTGGCACCAGAGTTAATTTCTGGTGGCTCTTCATTCATCTGCCAATTGCTGCTTGCTGGCAGCTCACTGGAAATTTTCATCCCAGGATCCACACTGTATTGATCAGATAAATTTGGATTCTTTCCATCTCTCTGATATAGGGCTTCTGATTCTGGAAGCATATCACAACCAATGGTAGGAATTTGGCCAAAGTTTATCGCAGGGTATCTGTCATCTAAACTAGTTCTTTGATCATCACAGCTGCTATAGTCTATAGCAGGAAACTGGCCAAGACAGTTTTTACAGAGGTAGCCACAAGCTCCCGATTAGCTTCTGTTTCTGATGAACCTCCATTTGCCTTGGAGTTCAGAATCTCCGGTGGAGGATAGGTGGCTGGAAACATGCCAGAGAACTGATTATTCTCATTCTCTGTTGTCTCATTTGCCAGTAATTGGCAGCTAGATTCTTGACAATGGACATCTGAATCGGTTCTTTCACCCTGCACTGGCCTTTCCTCTGCTTCCTTATACTTCACCAACCCTCTCACTGATGAATCTTCGAAAATAGCTAGCTGTGGATCCTGTTCTTGTTCCCTTCCTTTTGTTTCTTTTCTTGGACTATGGTCGAGTTCCACCACTGGTCTAATCTCAGATTTTTGGCCTTCATCCTTTGGGTCCTTAACTTTTGATCCAGAGCCAGTAGAATTCACGACTCCAGCTGCTTCATTCTGGCACTTCTTTATTCCTTGGGTGATCAAATGGGTACCTTCCTTGATCTCTTCGCTTGCTACAGCTGCATTAACAATACCATCAAACTCTTCCTTGAGTTCCACTGTAATTCTGGGACAAAGTTCTAGCAGCGGTGCGGTTGCTTTCTCACCGGAGATAGTCTCGGTACCAATGGTAGTTAAATCTCTGGAATCTAGAATCAACATCATCAAAGATCTAATATCAATCAAACGATATAAGAAGCCCAAACTAAAGGAAAAATCGTAGCTTTGTACCTTCATCTTCTACATTTTCTCGGGTTAAAACCTCGAATCTCTTTCCACCACTGGGAATGAATTCAATCTCTTCTTCCCTTTTCTTCACTGAAGATGATGAACGGCTTCTCTTATAGGACCTCAAAGATGTTTCCTTCTCTTCCTCCTCCACCGGAGTGCTGAGTACCCGCCGACTTGACTTTATCCGAGGACTGCGAGGAAATGGAGTCTGGGCCGTATCAACCAGACTTTCTAAACTCTTTATCTTCTCCTTCTTTTCAGCTCTTCTCCTAGCGCTTGGTGTTCCGCACGCTTGTGTCTTTTGGCGATTGGAACTCGCTGGGGTTTTGGATACCTCCTCGTGACTCCCTTGCCATCCCCCTTCCTCTTCTTCCATGGCCCTTTTCTTGATCGGTGAATATTGCGTGGTTCCCATACAACCGGGACAAGCCCGGCAAAAAGATACGGGGCCTCTTCGAGCAGAGGTTCTCTGGGAGGAGCGCCGCAACTCCGGCGACCTTTCCTCGATCTCGTCCACACGTTCAACCTGTGATCTCAGGAGGAGGAGTTAAAAGGAAAACGAACGTATGAAATATTTAGAAGAGGAGGAGGAGATTTCTTGGGTTTCAGGAGATGAGAAGGACGGTGATATACTTACAGTTTGGAGCGCTTGCAGGCCATCGGCCATGGCGGCGTTGGTCGTGTTGGCTGGAATCCATTCCTCTTGCAGAGGGCCTGCAGCTGCCTCCTCGATAGGCCGCGGAAGTCCATGGCTAGCAGATGGCAGAGCGATCGCCCTGGGCGTAAGTCCAACTGTTGACAGCGGTATATAATTTTGAAAAAAAAAAAAAAAGTCGATCATTAAGACATACTAGTTCGCTGGATTTGGACAATCTATCTTTTGGCAATAAAGGCTTACCAAAGAATAGGAAACCTTCTGCATTACACGTGACGACAGAGTGAGTTAACCTATGAGGCATTTCCTCGAACATCTGTGCTCCATTCTCGCTGCTCGCTGGAAAACCCTATGATGGCAAAGAGAAGAAGAGAAAAAAAAAAAGCAGCCCAAGATACACATGGATTATTTCAAGCAGTGGAGTCGGTTGTCAGAGTGGAGAGCGGTTGGGGGAACATCATCAAGTAGAGAGGAGAGAAGAATGAGAGATCTCCTGAATCCTGACGCACTTGCTACCTTTTCTTTCGAAGGAAAAGACTCATTAGATTAGATTATTGCACGTACATTAGCATGCAGGGCGGTCAATTTGAACGATTGATGCGCATCTGCTGCACCAAAGAATAGTCCAGTAATACTTTTTTTTTTTTTGAATTCTAAAAGTCTTGCTCTTGTCCTTTGGTACAATAAAAATGATCGAATGCGCGTCGTGCACCGGTACCATCAAGAGTGCCAAGGCCCAATAAGCTTTTGCACACTATGATGGCACGAATGCATGATTAATTTGCATGCTCGATATACGTTTGCTATCTCAAAAGGCGATGCAGCAAGTCTTTTCCTTCCATACTTTCAAGTAGAAAATATAATTATAAAGCCTACAATATGCATCAGGCTAGAACAAGTTTAAATATACCAAGCTTGAACCCGGCCTAAGTTTAAATTAGACCTAGAATTTCGGACTTACTCAACAGCCTATAATCTCAGCATGAGCTGAACAAAAATTGGGCTTGGTTGATTTCGATCGCATTTAAGGGAGAGCTCCATTCGAGAATGAAAAAGTCATTGTGCACCGCTTTCGGTGCATAAAAGCGTGCACTGAGCGTGCGCAATAACCGCACGCCTATGCAAGTGCACGTGTAGGGCGCATCGTGACTCAATGAGTCATAGTACGTGCGCTTGCACGGCCAATGCCCTTTCATACAGCCAATGCGCCCTTTCATGCATCGGAAAACGGATAGAAATGGAACAGATGATGCCAGGCAAAGCGAGATAGCTTGGCTACAGCAATTGAACCTAGCTTTTGCAGGCCTTCACTCTCAATTCACAAAGTCATTACTCATCTCCCGCTGCACAAACGGGGCTGGGCAATTATACATCCATAACAGTTGACCTAGGCAGGCCTTCACTTCAATTACAAGCATTACTCATCACAAACGTGGAATTAATACATCGAGAAAAAGTGACGGGCCACAACCATATCGAGACCGAAGAAAAAGTCTTTATACACACATGATGCGATGCAAATCATGCGCACTATGCCCAGCGATTGACGCCCAGTCTATATCATGCATGCGAAAGGTAGAAATATTTTTTTTGCCTTTGACATATATAGCGCATGCACGATGCAATGCAGCTCAACTCCTGCTGCATCGCATCCGATGCACAAAGACTTTTACCGAATCACGTGCATTCCCTGTACCTGCTGTGCTTTGCTTTCCTACACAAGCACCAGCTACATTGGTTTCTCAGTACAGTGTAAGACCTCCAACGGACAAGAAGGGGATGGGGAGCTGGGATTTCACAATGTGCTCTGCCATACTCCACTGAGCAAAGACAAAGCACGGCAATAAAGTTCCAGCTTCAACTGCTATCATACAGCTTTAACTCATGACCTGACTCCAGATGCCACATATCAACCTCACCTCACCAAATCATCCAATCTGGGCAAGCAATATCAAGCGCATTGCGCGCTTGCGGACAGCACTCACATGTTTTTTTTTTTTTCTGGGACAAAAAAATAAATCAAAAGGTTTCAGTAAGCAAAAGGTGGGTGTGGGAGGAGACCATGCGCCAACCTCGTACAACAGACTCGTACAACAGAATGTCAGAATTTGGCCCACACCATGTTTCCCATGTGGAGATAATTACACACACATTCTCCCAACCCCAACAACAAAAGAATATCTTCAGGACACTAAACAGATCATAAGATGCTTTACAAGGGAAGATATGGCAAGCCCTAAGGCAGTATGGCATTGGGTGAGATTCGATTCAAAAAGAGATCACCTCTGCAGCTGGCGAGCTTCTGATTTTCAGACAAGTCAATTCAATGCCCTAGCCTTCTCGCTGTTTTGCTCCCAAGTCACCTAGAGGGGGCTTCAGATGCCTGATTAGTGGTCAGCGCTTGATTGGAGATGGACGGGTGAGCTCCATTATCCTGAGGTGGCACCACCCCCCATTTTGGCTCGGCATCTGATGGCTCGACAACATGAACTGCACCATCACTCATTCCTAGTGCTATCTGGTTGGCTTCTGATGGGTGGGCAGCAATCACCATAGGATAAACAGTTCCAACACTGGAAAGAAACATCCAGATTAGCGAGCTTCTAAAAGTTGGAGAAACCAGCAAAAGGAAAAGAAATGATATCTGGCAGCATAAAAGATACCACTACTTAAAAGCAAAGAATCTGATTAACATGAGTATCTAATGAATTGTACAACTCCTTATAAGCATTCTTGTAGGTTTACGACAATGCTGTGAATGGAACACTGCTTGATTTCTCCCATCTCCAAACCTCCAATGAAGGTTGTTAAACGAGAAGGGCCCTCCCTGCCCAAGCAGGAGACCCCGTTCTGAAAGTGGAATGCGTGAGACTAAGTTTGGGTTCATCTTGTAATTTTTCAAGTTGTGCTTTGTCAGATCATCATTAAAAGCACCATAAATAGAACCAAGAAATGATATATATGCATGCAAAATAGTGTCTTCTTTATTGGACAGTCTCACAATTTTTGTTTGCTTAAAGTGACGTGTTCAAAACACCTATGATTAAATATCTTGATTTGCTGTGGATGGTTTTATTTGATTCTACAGTAATTCAAGACAAATTACATGGTTAGTGAATTTCTATTGCATGTTGATAATTGAATGCTAGCATTAGCCTTTAGGCCTAAGAATACCAGTATACCTAGAAATGGATGGAGACACATAGGCAGATGGTGCAATCTTGCAACGAAGCCTCAGGCCATCTGCTTCAAAAACTCCAACTGCACCATCACAAAATCCAGCGTACACCAACAAGCCATCGCAAGAGTATATTGCACTTGAAATTGGTGCTGGTAGTGCATCCCTTGGAGACCACTGCTTGCAGAGGGATAAGAAAAATTTAAAGTAGATTCAAAGAGAAAAAGGTGCATAATCTCAAAAAGTAAGAAAGTGATTACAGTGGCTTATAATACAGATAAAGACCTTGAAGTAATCCACAAGCCATATATGGAAGAAACGAGGCATAATGAATCAGGAGAGAACAGCAAACGTAAATGCGATCACAGGTTTCTTACTAGTGAATGTGATGCATACCTCTCATATTTCAGTGATCTACGATGTTAACAATTGAGCAAAGAAACAGATTGTACAAACAAAAAGAAAATTGACCGAGAAAGCACACTTAATGATGAGCTACTCCTTAGATGCCTCAAACATTCTTATTTTTTCCTTTTTAGTGAAACAAACATTGGAGATAAAATCATAAATCTATGAATTTCTTTTTGACAACAAACAGAACATGCAATTCAATTTTGATATAATTAATCAATGGTAGATGACATAATATACAATGGAATATTGGCAACAGGGAGGCTTGCAAGTATAAGAGATGTCCTTCATAAATGAAGAAATATAATAGCAATATGTAAAGGAAAATACTAACCGAGCGCAGGCATTCAAGCTTGCTGTCATAGATGGCCAGTTGGCTTTCATGAACCACCAAAAGATGTGCCTGATCATTATGAAACTGAACTTTTGTGTCTCCAACTAGGGGGGCTGCACGACTAGCTGGTGCCTGAATAAATCTTGATTTCTTCTTCTCCCATCCATCTATGCTCCATACACACAGCTGCAAATCAATCAGATAAATAGAAGTCAATGAAACTTGAGAGCAGATACCTGTAATCACAGATTAAAGGATGATAAAGACAACATCCATCCATAAGTCTAAGTCTAAAAAAAACTAATTTACCTAGCTGACTTCTAAGGATGATATAGACATCATTTCTATACTGACTTCTAAGAGTTGGTGGCAGTTGAGGAATTAATCAAGTTAACAATAATAAGTCATCATTGGATTTTCCAGAAAACCAAGATTTATAACCTATGACTGCCCCTTCAAAAATTTGTTATGTAAAATGCTAAACCAGCATATACCTGTGCATCAGCTCCTGAAGAGACAAGCACATTCAGTGACTGAGAAAATGCAAGACCAGTGATCTTCTTCTGGTGACCCTTGAGCTTAGTTTTCACCTGCAGGTAATGTTATTAATCATTGATACAGAAAGCACAAATATAGAAAAAAAGAAAATTTTAGATATTATGATTAAAACTTCCTATAAATATCAAGGCATATGGTTAAAAGGTTTTCCCTTTCTGTTGTGCTGACATGAATGGTACACATCCATATAACACTAAAACCAAGATCATATTAATCGAAAAAAAGGTTTTACGGGCACATAGAAATGCCCAGCTTCTAAAGATCACGAAATCATGGTCGAATTTAATTTCAGGTAGGACATGAAAATCTGAGTTGAGAAGATACGTGATACTGCTGCAACCAAAAAAACAGTAACTTTCTAAAGGACCAAGATATCCAGAACAGGGATACTAATGAATTATTTCCAGAACATATTTGTGGGATCGATTTCCAATCTTACAGAGTTATAAGGTCATATGGTTACCTCATCAACACGAACATTGTATATTTGAATGGTAGAATCTTCCATTCCAATGGCAATAATATTGTTGTCTTGAGGGTGGAATGCCAGAAAGGTGGCTGCAGGAGGGGGTGACATGAAAGTTGTCATGACCTGTCAAGCATTTTACAGGTTAGTCTCAAAGGTTTTGTAGAAAACAGGCCAGTTCTGCCAAAAGATGAATGTAAAGGTAAAAACTCTAAGTTCTGGCAAAAGATGAATGTAAAGGCCAGTATGGAAAAAAAGCCAATGAACCTTGAATGTCATCATATTGAACAAAGAAACCTTCCCACCAGATGCAGACATAACATATGAGTCATTCTTTGACAAAGCAATACATGCACTGGCTTCTTCTGGATTGTTATCATTTGTTTCATTGGTCATAAGAATTCCATTTGATGGTTGCCAAAGCTGCGGGGGAACTGCTGCAGTAGACTGAAGGGGAGAAAAATAGACCATTAGGAAACAGAGGTACATGAACAGATTCAGTTTAACACATCCCAAAAAAATTCTAACCTTGCCAGATGGATTTCGATCAGATCTCTGCCATTTCCACAGCTTATGTATGGCATTAGAGGCAAGGGCCAACACTGCTAGTCCAGAGTTTGTATATAACAGGCGCACAATCTGTAGGTAAAACATTATTTCGGTTGCTAAGAAGGCTTATTTGTTCTTATAAAAATATGTTACTATACGAGTAAGACAGCAACACAACAAGGGTTTTTCAAAGATAAGTTGAGCAAGAAAATTGTTACATAAGTAAAAGCATCATGATAATTTCCATGACAATATTTCTCAATACCAGTTCCAACACATGCGCAAAGAGAGAGTGGTGGGGGTAGACTTGGACCTAGTCAAGTGGATCACCACTTAGATCCAACCAAATCATGCTTAGATGAAGGGGTCCAACGTTGATAATACAAGTCGTTGGACATGATGCCTCTAAACAGCTTCAACTCAACTCAACTCAACTCATCAAGCCTTTTTTTCCAACTACATGAGGTCGGCTACATAAATCCGCTTCCTCCACTTGCTCTATTAAGACCAAGTCGACATTCAAATTACAAATAGTTATTTTTTTTTAATTATTTCTGTCCATGTTAGTTTAGGCCTACCTCTACCCCTATCCTTACCATAGATTATTAAAAGATCACTCTTTCTAACTGAAACATCTAAAGATCTACGTTGTATATGTCCAAATTATCGCAATTGATTCTCTCATTTTATCTTCAATTGGGGCTACTCCTATCATATCTCTTATATGTTTATTTTTAATTCTATCTTTTAAAGTTTTACCATTTTGAACAACTTATATACCAAAAATAATGTGATTTGAAGAACCCTGGCCTATGCATTAAAAAGCCAAAAAATTGGATAATTTAAACAATATGAAACAATATATGCTTTTTTGACCACTTGAAACACAAGCTACAGGTCTCGACAAATCACTCGATTGGATTTGAGTGGAGATCCATTTGATCTCTCTCTCTCTCTTTGTACATACATACACATACATGTGCATACGCACACAAGCATGTATGTACTCAGCACGCGCAAACATATATACATATATGACCTTTTATCTCATACAAAAGGTAGGAGGACCTGCCTACTTCAGTAGAATAGTTTTGGGCCCTTGTGGTGGTCTTAATACAAAAGTGCAACTTTCAAAGGGATACTCTTGAAATTACATGAATTAGTACCAAAAGCAATCATGATAAAAAAATATGAACGAATATATTTTCACTGAATTATATATGCTGAAAGAAACTGAGAATGATTCAAAGCAGTGAATATTGCTTCATATAAATGATAAGTTGTTTTTTAATATCATAATTTTGGTAATGAAAGTGTAAGAGGAAGCCTGCAAATAAATTCTTTCATGCAATCTGCAGTACCTTACTAGTTGTTGCCATGGGGTCAGGCAACCGTAGGGCTTTGAGGTGAGC
This sequence comes from Calamus simplicifolius, assembly GCA_900491605.1. Taxonomy (NCBI): domain Eukaryota; kingdom Viridiplantae; phylum Streptophyta; class Magnoliopsida; order Arecales; family Arecaceae; genus Calamus; species Calamus simplicifolius. Next base: position 704,535 of record UESW01004240.1, on the reverse strand, counting down.
AGAGTCTACAATTTCAGCTAACTTCCAGCTTTTGACCTTGTCAGCATCATCTGAAATCCTTGGCTTAACATCTGCCATCCTATTGCTCTCCATAGGAGCCTACAAATTGTTCGACCTCAATGCTTATTATCCTTGCATACATGTGTGTGCACGCGTAAACATATATGCACATATATAAAGGTAGACTTGGCTATATTTAAATATAACCAAGCTTAGATTCGATCATCTTTCCACCCTTATCCACATGATTCATGGATCCCAACGATGAAAAAGGTGAAAATATGAGTAGCTTCAAAATTTGTGTGGATCCAAAGGTAGAGAAGATGACTAGATAGAGGCTTGGCTATATTCAAATTTAGCCAAATCTACCTGCCTATATGTATATATATATGTATATGTATATGTATATGTATATGTATATATGTGTATATACATATATATATATATATATGTATATATATGTATGTATATATATATATGAAAAAGCACAAAAAGCACATACATATGTGTGTGTATCATACATTTACATATAAATTTATATATATTCGTGCATGCATTCATGTAAATATATATGTATATGCATATGACACATATAAACTTATACATATGCATACACATGCACGCATATATCTGTGCAAGCATGCATGTATATTAAATAACACGTATGTGTGTGTCTTTGTGATGTATGTCTGCCTGTATGCATGCATATATGTATGTATATTAGATAACATGTGTGTTTGAGCATGCATGTATGCAAATATGTATGTGTATGCATCTATGGATGTCTGTATGCTGTGTCTGCCTATATGTGTCTATATAATTATGTGTATGTGTGTGAGTCAGCAATAATATTAAGTTCATTTGTAACTCACCAGGCTACCCATTGAGACAGCAGGTAAGATCCGATCAGGGCGCTCAGGGGTGGCTGCTAATGGGCTAGAAACATTAGAAGCAGCACCTAACGCATTGACAAGTGGAGGCTGCAGAAGGCAAACCATTTGTTACAGCATTGGTACATTTAAGCATTATAAAAACTAATTCTGCATTGTGCTGCAAGGATAGAAAATGAAAGCTGAACTCCATACTTCTTTCACATTGAAAATTATTAGGTTAAAGAGAGAGAGAGAGAGAGAGAGAGAGAGAGAGAGAGAGAGATGAACAAATATAAACGTCTTCTACAATTATTATTTCTTAAATGGCAGTCTAACTTCTCAGCCATTACTATTGCAAGCCCACATGAACCTTGAGTAGGTCCCCATCAGTGTGACCCACCAGCTTCATGTTACAACCAGCTCTTTGCAAAGAATGCTGAGACATGATTTCCATCCATGGAAATTAGCAGGGTATATAATACCTTCATGTTGATATGCTGGGAAGGCCCTCGAGATCCCTCAAATGCCCGGCTCTCAAGCATCCTTAGCAAGCGCTGCCCATCACTATTGGCTAAGATTTTAATACCATTGTCATTTGCTGTAACTGCAGCAATGAACCTTCTCTATTGAATCTTAGACGTGGACTTGCCTGAGTCAGAGAAGCAAGGAGACTTGTGAACTGTCAGTTTTCAATATGGCATAAATTAAAAGCAAGTTTTATCAAAGAAAGTTCTACTAACAGGCAATCCACCATCTGCATCTGTAGTAGTGAGGATACCAGTATTATCCATGTCCCAAAATTTAATCATAAATTCATCTCCAGCAGCAAGGAATCGATTCCTAGTTGTGTCAAACTGGACTACACCTAATGAACGTTTCCTGAAGCCAGAATATGTCCTTTTAATAGCTCCTTCAGTCTCATTCCACTCAACTAAATGGGACTCACCCTCCTTGCTAGTTCCACATGAAAAGAGCCTGCAAATAGATGTTGATGACAATGTCAATTACCCATAGCAATGTAATCTAACAGAAGTGTAGCAGTAAGGCATAATCCTAACTCTACCAAATTAAGAATTGAAGCACTGCCAAATGGGATGAAAGAACTCTCACTGATTCTACAATCTACACTTCGAACTATGACTTTCATGCAGTACATCCTTCTATTATTATCAAGGCTTACATGGCAATCAACATCAAATTTTTAACAACCAAGTTATTCATAGAATAGACAAGTTTTCACCTAGTTCCATCTGCACTGTATGACATAGTCGTGCACCAGTGCCCAGGTGCATCATAGTCAACTCTAGATCCCAAACAATCATATAGCCATGCTTTGATTTTCCCATCAATTGCAGTGGAGAAGATAAACTGCACACAGAGCTTGAATTAGAAAGAAACCTGGAAATCATCATTATTGAAGACAAAAAATTCATAACTTTTAAGAGCTAATCCTACGACACTGTAATCAAAAAGATAAAATTAATAATTATCAAAATCAGTTATAACATAAGCAATACATAAAAAACATACAGAATTGTAAGAAATTGAAAATTAATGAAGCAAAAACTGACTCTGAGGATAGAAGAAAAAGACCTGAATAGACTCCTTATAATGAGGGCAAACAGAATATACAGGAGCTTCATGCCCTTCAAACATGTATTGCCTCTGTCCTGTTGTAGCATCCCACACCTGCCATTCATGTATTAAGCATTGTAAGGATATGACTTTCCACAATCTTTTCAAAAATCAATGGAGTCTCCTGCCTGATTCTGACCCTAATCGTCTTGTCATCACCGCATGTAATTATTGACAAACTCTTATTGGGATGGGAAAAGGCAATGTCATTAACACCACCGACATGAGCATCAATCTACACAAATACATAACAAGTCAGAAACCAATAAATAGCTGCTTGACCAAAAGAACAATCTTCCACTGACCTCCAATTGTTGTCTCAGCTCTCCATTTGGAATAATAAAACCATATGTCTGAACAATATGCTTTGAAAATGCAACACCTACAAGAAATAACAAGGTAAAGAATTAGAATCTAACAATAACAAAAAGAAAATCAAAGCACGAAACAAGCCCTCAACTTTGGAGGCATAAAAAGCATCCGTAAAACAGAAGTATCATGCAATAAAGAAATTATTTGCTATAGACTGTACCAAGAATAGTTCCATCAGGACTCCACAAGCACCGATTGACAGATATTGTAGCATCTTTCATTAAAGCTGCCTGGAAATTGAATTATGTTCAGAGTAAGATGGGCAGGAAGACTACTCAGAAAAAGAAACATTAATGTCACTTGATAAATAAGTTTGAAAGAATGCTGTAGGGGCAAACAAGACTACTCAGAAAACATAATTGGACACATATGTTACTTGATAAATAAGTTTGAAAGAATGCCTGTAGGGGCAAAGAAAACTACTCAGAAAACACAATTGGACACATATGCTACTTGATATATAAGTTTGAAAGAATACCTGTAAGGGCAAAGAACAAGCTGCAATATCCCAAACCTTGAATGTCCTGTGTGCTATCCTTTCTCGAGATCCAACTTCCCATATCCCAATATCACCAACATTCGTTCCAACTATTTAAAAAAAAAAAAAAAGAAAGAAAATTCAATCTCATATCAATGAATGAAATAAAAGAAAAATGTAGTGGTCAATTTATCACATTAACATAGTACAATGGTGCAGATGGTCACCTAGAAGAATTGTTTGTTGCCCTGGATGGAAATCCAAGCTCATAACACTTGAACCCTGATTAAGGGTCCGTACAACTGTTTTGGGAAGATCATCTCGAGAATAAATGTTAGGTGGATGAGATGCACCAGAGAATGATACCTGAAAAATGTTTTGTTGTTATGGGTAACAAACTGCAGAAGTTTAGCTTTAAAAGAAGCCAATCTATCACCAAGAAGTGTTTAGAAATTTCTAAGGAATGCTTGTATTTTATTCCATACCTCGTCTGATGGCCAGTACGCATTCTCTTAATCAAGTGTTCAGAATCTGCAGTTTGATAATCCATACCAGAAGCACTTGTGGGAGTCCTTGGGTGCTTCAAATATGCAGCTGCAAAAGCATATCATAGGTTCAATTGAGCCATAATAACCAATCAAGACAATGAATGAAGACATTCAAAAGAGGTTCACCTGTACCCGGGGCTGCACCAGCCCTGGGGGTCCTTGCGCCACAGCAGCATGTGGTATAGATGGGTTAGCATTTGTCATCCACCCTGCAATAGCACTTGCAGATGGAGAAACAACTGGTTGGAATGGCTGCAACAAGGAGTATGACATTATTCAACGACATGAAATGACAACAAAGCTTCAGATTATTGGTTAATCTGGTGTGCTTACACTATGAGCACCAATTGGAGGAAATGGCCCAGACTTAGGAATAGGCCCTACAAGGGGACCATTGGTGGGCGGAGGAGCTCGAGCTCCATTGGTGGGAGCAGCACATGAGTGATCAGTAAAAAGAGTTTTGATATCAGGGTTGGGCCGTGGATTCTTGCATAACTGATGCTGCCAGTTCAGACTGAAAACAAGAGCATAAACAAGTCAGATAGCTCATAGGGATAAAATGTTAAGGGCACAAGAGAGGACTAGATTAAGTAAAAAGGACTTTTTTTTTTTGGACTAGGAGGGGCTAACCTCCACTTTCAGACCACCCCACCCATAGGGGCCGAAGCAAGTGCCGATGCAACTTGGAATCAAACACCAAACTCTTACCCAAGGGGCAAGGTGTTACTACAAATAAATAATCATCCCACATTCCTGTCAGGCTCCAAGATTTACGCGTTGATCTACTAAACAACTCATGTGGCGATATGTCTTATTGTGAGAAGCTAAATCAATACACACAGGTTCATGAACACTTTTAAGAAGGTACAGCCATAGCTTGACAGATAAAGGTATTTATTAATTTATCTAATCATAGTAAATGTGGTAATGGATAGTTATTTAATCTATTTATCCACCAGATAACACCAAAAAAATTTCGGTAAACATATGGAAAGGAAGAATGAGTGCCAAATAAAACAAATGCACACCTCTGGTTGATCAGTGTACGCAGCCTAGAAGCTTTAAAGGGTGGGAAATTAAGCTTATCACGAAATAAAGGATTGGCTTCAATGAGCTTCTTAAGCTCCATGAGCATTATGTTCCGGGCAGACTTTGTATCGCCATACTTAGAAAGCTGTTCATTCTGCCTGCATACATGAAACCATAGAGTTGATACACATTGAAATGCAGAAAAGGCATAGCTAGTAAGGCCGAAACATCCCAGATTGGATACCTGAAATTCTCCAAGGTAAGCAATTGGGTGATCTCCTTGAATAGTTCTTCGTTGAAAGAAGCAAATACTTTGAGATCCTTCACAAGTATCTCGACAGCTTTCGCCCTATCATGCCTGAAAGGAAGAAGAACAACCGATTCAAAGAAATTGAACGCGTTTAAAATTCAGATAATAAGCTCCATAAAAAACAAAATCCGACCTATCAAGTGCTTCAAGGTACTTCTGCTTCCTAATCTCGAAGAAGATTTTCATGGAGTAGCGATTGTCCTCAACCTTCGTGAATCCACCAAGATACCGTTCCACCTCATCCCATTCCCCTGCCTGGACTTGATCCTCAAAATGTTTCATATTAAAGTAAAAGCCCGATTCCTGCTCCAACCTAGAATTCAACAAAACCAGTTGTGTAAGATAGCAGAATAGTGAAGTTAAGGGCCTTAAACGAAACAACCAAAGAAAATGAAGGCAGCATACTTGTGAACGGTTTCTTTGAACTTCTCCTCGTCCAAGAACTGTAGTATCAGGAAAACTAGTTCCCTGCTCAACGATGACATGGTTCCCGGAATCCCTAAACGCTCCAGCGCAAAGATCCGTATCTATATCTATATCTAGATATCAAAGAGACAGCGGAAATACCAGATATCCTCCAAACCACAGAATCCTCAGTTCCAAAGGAACTCCTTTTTACTTTCTCAATCTCACGAAAAATTTTAGTGAGACTTCCTTCTTCACTCCCACCAACTTGTTATCAAGATCCTACCAGAGAACCTCAATTTCCCAATGCTCAGAAACAGAAGCAGAGGTCAAACACGGTAATCTATTAACTGAAGGCCTTTATGCTACACCTAAAAATCATATTTTTCTCCTTTAATCATCCCCAGCATCTGATAATCTTAAAAGATCTTAGCTGAAACCGGGAAAAACTTAACTACTCTCAAGAAACCTTGCCCACACTCTCCAGCCAGCTTTAAACAAAGCATACCCCACCCCTCCCGAGGCCCTAGAAAACCTCTTTCCTCCCCCACTGGAACCAAAAATCCATCGAAAAAACGCAAAAGGAAGAGGAAAACCCTTACAAGGACGCCATTAAAACCGACGAAAAGCTCGTTCCAGAGATCTACGGCCGATCCGGAGGCAGGGAAACCTCGTCTCTCCAAATCCCCCAGACGAATCCCTCGATCTGGACCCAATCCCTCGAGAAATCATGAAAGAGCCAAAATTTCCAAGCAAGAAATGGATTCAAATCTCAGACATGGATCCCTCATTACGATCAATTTCGAGGGCTTCTCCCCTCTCCTCTCCTCCTCTCTCTCTCTCTCCCTCCCTCCAGCCGCCGTGCTCGCTTCCTCTGCTGCTTCTCGGCCCCTCGCCCTCCCTCGCTCGCGTTTATAGCCCCAACTCGCTTCGATCCGCTCTCTTTGTTACCTCTCTCTCTCTCTCTCTCCGCCTTTTATATGAGGAAACCCTGGCGATTAGGTCGCGACTGATATCTCCTTTCACCCATGTTCTACCTCCAAATTACCATCCCACCAGCCCCTTGTGACGTTGCTACCTGGCCTCCTGTACGTCACGAAAGGGTATATCGGTAAAAAACGGTGGAACCGCTCATCACGTCGCGAGGGGCAATCGAGGAAGGAAGGTTTTGAGGTACTCCGCAGGGTAAAACCGTCATTTTATCGAAAGGTCAGATATCTACGAGTTCCGAGGGCTGCTGAAGGGGCATTTCCGTCTTTTCCTTCGTCTCTCCACGTCATCCTCCTCGTACCCATTTACTTCACTTTTATAATTCGCATACGGTGTGTCGTTTTTCGGATACGATAATAACACTCCCAATTTCATTATATCCACCTCCTATAAATCACCGTTGACACCAATGGAGTGCAGACATTAATGACCCCAATAGAGTGTGGTTATTAATAATGTTATATAATATACCCCAATGGGACCGCACCAACATTGTTACAATATACCCCAGTTGGGCTGTCGCCATATCGTGGTGGTGCGCAGTAGTGTCACTGGTCGGAGAGATAAGTAGGCGCGCGTATCAGCATTTTCATCGATAAGCGGGACTGCTTCTTTGACAAGCCGCTGTCCTCTTTCTAATTTTGTATCGGCTGGGAATGAAAGAGTACGGCAAGATCGGACGAGCGGCGGGGCCCGAAACGGGCAACTGTCGGTCTCCAGCCACTCCGATATCGACACCTATCGTTCTTCGATGCCCACCACGTGAGGGTCGATTCCCTCCCCCCTCGCCCTCAGCTCGCCCCTACTTTTTTTTTTTTTTTTTTTTTTTTTCCCAAAAAAGCACCTAGTTTTGGAAGTGAAATAATAATATTTATGTTGCTGCCAAGTTACTTATGATGAGCGTCGAATGTGAGATCTTCAGGGCCATAAAGAAGTAAAAAGTTGCCTTCTTTCTTCAAGAATTGCAAGAAGTCCTGGACCGATGGTTCCAACGGGACCCTCCGATGCTCAAGTCAGTGAGCTTGTAGAACAAAATGTGTTGTGTGAGCATGTTTTGAGAGAAGAAGAAGAAGATCCTCTGCCATAAGCTCGGGTCTTCCCTTTATACCTGTCTGGATGGTTCCTTTTACCTCGTTCCGTTGAAACCGTCAATTTTCTTGTTAGGATGAACTTTGCAAATGCAGGTGGGTGAGCTGTTGCCGAATGGGCGTCATGTATATCGGTAACTATGGGGTGTGTTTCAATTGCTCGTGATCTTAGCGAAATAGACGAACGAGATATGCGGTGGTGGATGTCTCAAATCCCAGGGTCCGATATCAGAGGTTAGCTTTACTATGTTAGGAAAACGCAACATAAGGTACCAAGTTAAGGCCGAAGCCAGAAGCTGGAGGCCGAAGCTGGAGGCCGAAACCAAAGCTGGAGGCCGGAGCCGGAGCGAGAGGCCGAGGCGAGGGCGAGGCCGAAGCTGGGGGCCGGAGCCGGAGCCAGAGGCCGAAGCCGAAGCTGGAGGCCGGAGCCGGAGCCAGAGGCCGAAGCCGGAGCCAGAGCCAGAGCCAGAGGCTGAAGCCGAGCTGGAGGCCGGAGCCAGAGGCTGCAGCCGAAGCCAGAGGCTGCAGCCGAGAGAGCTGGAGGCCGGAGCCGGAGCCAGAGGCCAGAGCCGGAGCTGGAGGCCGGAGCCGGAGCCAGAGGCCGAAGCCGGAGCTGGAGGCCAGAGCCGGAGCCAAAGGCTGCACCGGAGCTAGAGGCCGGAGCCGGACCAGAGGCCGCAGCCGGAACCGAGGCTGAAAAATAGGGGCCGAGGCGAGAGTGCCGACACACAAAAACGAGTTATCAAATCATTGATTCCGGGAATTGCTCAAGGTGTTATGCTGCTGCCCCGAGGGAGTGATCAGCCACATCAGAAATGACAGAGGAAGAGGTTGGAATAATTCTGGTTGGAGCCACCCGTGGAGTAGGCAGTCCACCTTGGAAACATGGAGTTGGAGTTGGAGGCCACCTGAACGGAATCATGGTGAAACGAATCTGGAACCAATCTCCGCCTCCTGCCATTGGGTCGAGAGCCGGGGCCGTTGAGAGATAATCTGTTGGAGATGAACAGAGGTCATTGAAGATAATAGCCTGGTCATTGGGGAACGGACCAGCTGACGCAGGCGTCGACGACGGCTGGCTGGGGGAAGTCGCTTGAAATGAGCAGCCCGATCGTTGAAAACAAGAGAGGCTGCTCTGGACTTGGGAGCCACCGTGGTTGCCACTGTGGAAGGACATGCCGGCTGGGAGAAGTCGTGAGAACGGCCAGGGGCTGCTTTGGAGTTTAGAGGCCGCTGTGGCCGTTGAGGAATCTGAGGCCGCCGTGGAATTGTCGACGTGGCCGCTGCAGGGGCCGTCTAGAAGACTGGAGGCCGTCGTGGAGTTGTTTGGGCCGCCTGGGACTGCTGGGAGAGAGAGGGATCATTATGGGAGAAGCCGTCAAGGACGGCTAGGGCCGCCTAGGATTCTCGGAGGCCGCTGTGAAGTTGTTCGGGCCGCCTGGGACCGCTGTGGAAGATAGGGGGCCGCTGTGGCCGTTGAGGAATGTCGTTGGACTCTGGATGCGGCTAAGATGGAGTTGGGGTCGAAGCGGAGAGCCTGGGACGGGCGACTGGCGCATCATTGGGAAGAAATCCGAAGCCATAGAGCGGATAGAATGGGACGGCCCGGAATTTCCCTGTGCCGTCAGCTAAGCTTAGAGAGAGAAAGATGGGAGGCCTGCCGAGGTTGACCCTTCTCCCCTTCTTACGCTTCTCTCATTCTCTCATGCTCTTTGTCAGAGCTATTCGAAGTTGCCCCCCTTCCTTTTCACCACCTAGCCCTTTAATCCTTAAGGCTTGTGGCGGCAGAAGAGAGAGAGCTTGGGTTGCCCGCTTTCCTGGCTGCCCAAGGTGTTGAGAACAAAACGCCACGAACAGAATGCGATTTGCTGATTTGAGAAGGTCGTTTCAAGAAGTGCCGCTGGCATGTTAACTGCCCATCAATTTATAATAAATCATAAATTTTAATTCATATTTAATTAGTATTTCTATTTATAATAATATTTATTTAATAGAAATTTAACCTCTCCCAACATATTAAAGGGTAATATGGTCTAATGAAGAAAGAGTTAAATACGGTTCAGTCAAGTCAGGGCCGTCCGTATCCGGTGGCAGCTCCAGCTCACATGGCTCGTGTATGGCCCGCTGGTACACCATTATTTGCCAGCTCCATCACGTGCGTCGGTACGGTGAACCTAACGCGTTCGTTCGGGCTCCCGTGGGCCCCGCGCGTACTATCTACTCCACAGCCGGAGTAGAACGTCCGACCGACTCAAACCCCAGGGGTGGTCTTCACTCTGAAACGTTATTACCGCCCATTCAAACTTCGAATTATACCAGCCGTTGATTTATTATATTAAAATAATCGCGCTCTCCGTCGTGGACCATTTGCCTCTCGTCCGGGAACAATTAGCGACTCTTCGCGAGCTCTTATCACGCCGGATTCGACAGTCCGCAACGTCCCACGCGCCAAGCGTCACACGTTGGCAAATAGTAATGGGCACGTTGGGTTTTTTATTTTTTAATCATGGTTGGGACGGGGACGGTGGAGGCAAAAATAGGAATATAGATATGATTATTTAATTAAGTAGTCATTAATTAAGGCATGGACCCGGGGGAGGATGGTACGATGGGAGCGAGAACTCCAACGAGGATTAATATCTTAATAAGGAAAGGGGGCGTAACGGTCATTTCGAGGAAAGGAGTTGGGGGGGCGTCCGGCGGAAGCGGGGGAGGGCGAATCGAATCGGTCATTGACCGGTGGACGTAAATGTCCCTGCGGTCCCATCATTAAAATAAATCGTAATAAAATAATAGCAGGGGGGTGGGAAAAAAATCACGTGAAGCGAAGCAGGACCGAAGCCTTTGCGTTTGTGGGGGACTGGCATCAGTCTCGGGATTTCGGACGATAATATCGCGATACGAGAAATTCCGATTCGATTCGCGGCACGATAAATTAGTTTGTTTCGGGTGGTTGGACGGTCCAGATGGTCTCGTGTTGCGTGGAAACCATCCGCGAGGGCGTCGACGTCCTGGCATTTTTTTATTGGTTTTTTTGGTGTTTTTTTTTTTTATGTGTACTATGTACCGCTCTTGGGAGAAGAGAGATACCGCTGCCACTTAAAAAATCCACCGAAGCCGCAGGATCCGATGCGGGGTTGCGAACAGGAGAGTGGGTACGCGGGCAGGCCGGTGGTGCTGAAGTTGGTACGTGGCGGGAGGGGAGCACCGCAACTGCCAAGTTTCGGCGTCAGAGCGGTTCATGATGTGGTTGCGCACATGGCTGCCAAAGCTAGTCGCTGCTCAGGAGAGCGTTGGACTGTTCTCCTGCCACGTTCTCCACCACGAATTCAGTGGACCCTTCTTTCTCTTCTCTTCTCGAAGGGAGGGGAGGTGGGTACCTATGTGCATGGGTGATGGACAAGAGATGTGCATGATGGGTGACATCACTTGGTCAACATTTTCAAATATATATCACAGCTACCAATTTGTTGCAATGCATGCTATAATTGTTCTGAACTGTGGTTATGCTATCGAGAGGTAAGGAGGTTCAAGAATGCTGGAATACGGTCGAGTTTTCATAATGGCAGGTGCTGAGATTTTGCCTTCGGTTCTTCTTTTGAGACGCATTCAAATTCCAAGGCAAGTTGCTATTCATAAAATTTTCTCAATCACTCGTTAAATTACTTTTTAGCAAGTCATTCTATATACAGCAGCACAAAGGATGAACGTAAGTAGTTCAACCAACAAAAGAGAATTCCTAGCTTATCAAATAATTGCATGTTTTGACAATGTTGTAGGCCATGCTCATGCCACCTTAATAGGCATGATGATTCAATCATTAAATGTGCTAATATTTAAATTTCATTTTAATCTTTCAATACAAAACCTACAAGAGATATGAGACAACCTTTTTTTTTTTTTTTTTGAATGATGAATATTAAAAATAGATCTCACTTCAGTTTAGCTAAAATTACAACTAAAAGTTACACTCAATTTACTTAATGGGTAAGATTGGCTAAGCAAAATGTGTGCCAAAATAAAAACAAAATTTATTTATTTTAGCTACTTGTGTTTAACATGGAATGAATAACAAAGAGCGCTTTCTACAACAATAATCTTTACTTAAGTAGTAATTTATGTATTGCATCTTTCACTTTGTTATATTAGCAAGTGCATGGAGGTGAATATAAATTAGTTACTTAGAAAAAAAAAGTTAAGAATAAATTTATATTTATATTTTTTTTGGATCTATTGGACGTAGAGTTAAAAGATCATGCACATTATACTTTAATAGATAACATAATGTTGTATGATGAAATAAAAGTTTTAATCAAGTCTTTCTTGGCCGCTCTAAAGACGGGCCTAAAACTTTGCATGTACTTTTATTTTAGAATGGAATATTTCAAATCAAGTTGATGGTATAATTCCTTGGAGCTACGTGCAGGCGTGGAACTTTTTTTTCCCGTTAAAAGAAAGTAATCTACACTGTTTTCCGTACGGGTTTCATGCTGAGTGTTCGATTAATTAACTCATGAAATTTTAAAATGGCATTCCTAACACACTAAATAATTGCGCACTTTGTGAATATTATATACATACGATGGACATCCACTGAAGCGAACGCATAGCCTCTCCAAATCTCAAAAAAAATTAATTAATATAAAAAAAATTAATTAATATATATTAAAAAAAACTAGATGCCCCCCACTAGATGCCAGTCGTTGAAAAAATTTAGGTCAAGCTGGCGACACGGTTTCTGATAAGCCACATGTATCACAAGCCGTCCATGTAGCTGACATAATAGAAACATTTTCCTTCTTTAAAAAAAAAAAATGTTACAGCTAGAGAAAGTACGTACATCTCGGCCTGAAAAATCTAAACAAACCTGTCCCATTCGCAGATTGGCAACATGCATTGTTTACTCCCACTCAGGGTATCAAACAACTATTCAGCCACTGTTTTAGCTTGTCCTTGACAGTTGACAGATGGTTTTAGAAAAACTAGGAAGAGAAATCCAAAGCCACTGTTTACGTGTGAAAAAAATTATATAATATATATAGACTCTCTCTCTCTCTTCTCTCTCTTTTACAAACGAACGATCACATTAAAGATAATCAAACCCGATATATCAATACAAAATTTAAAGAAGAACAAAGGGCACGGGTCACCCGATGATCAAGTCCAAGGGCCAGAGTAATGGGCCACCCAGGCAGCTACCCAGTCGGCCACTGAGTTAGCTTCCGATAGATATGTCGGACCCGGATGGTCTCAGCTGACAAAGCATAGCCCGAATATCACGGATCATAGAAGTGAAAGAGCACTGATCACCAGAGTCCTGACAGACCAACTAATAACAGTGGTGGAGTCCCCCTCAATGATCATCCTGCGGCTCCCCAGCCTGCGAATAGCAAAAGAGATACTGGCCCAAGCCGCATACAGCTCCACTAAAGGGACCGATAGATCAAGAAGGCCGAAGCCACCCGCAGCTATCATCAACCCATCCGCCCCACGGATCACAAAGCCCGAACCAGCAACTCTACCACGGACACTCCCATCAAAGTTGATTTTGACAAACCCTAGGAATGGGGCTCCAAGAGATAAAGACCGTCCGCCGGTGCGCTGCCAAGGCAGCAGGGGAGCCCAGCTTCCAGGGTTGTCAGAACCAAGAACAGTTTGATGAAGAGTGTACTCCGCAGAGAGGGACAAACAATCTGAATAAGCCTAAGAGGGGAACAACCTCATCAGAAAAATGATCCGGTTCCGAGATAACCAGACCTGGTAAGCTATATAAGCAGCCGAAGTACTCACCTTCCAGTTACCCTTCCAATTGTCAATCCTGATCAATCGCATAAAAGAGTTGCAACTAGGGCCACTCCCATCACCCCAGAGACCGAACCCCGAAATTGCCAAATCAATCTCGCTCTACCACACAAGAAAATAGCATGATCAATGGTCTTATCGCCTAGCCCACAAAGAGGACACATAGGCTGGATCTATAGACCCTCCTAGAGAGCAGAGAACACGTAGGGAGGCAACCCAAGCAATTTTCCAGATGAAGAGCCGAACTCTGGGGTGAATGGGAAGCTTCCATATCCAAGAAACATCTAAAGTAAGCCTGGGCTGAGGTCTGTAAGCCTTCACAAGATCTCTGATAGGGCACGAGACGAAAGGATCGCCTCCATAAAGTGGAGTCAGGAATATGACCCGGCATCAGAGGAATAGAGAGAATACGCTGACGGAGCTCATCACCAAATAGAGAAGACACTAAAGAAGGGTGCCAGGCATGACGATCATGATCAATCAAATCAGTAACTCTCATACCACTAGGAATATCAGAGCTCAAAAAGTAGGCCACCGGCTAAGGGGAAGATCTGCAATCCAAGTGTCACGGACAGCATCAACAGAGGCACCGTCACCAATCATCCATGAAATGTGAGACAGGATGGCAGGGCCATGACGACAGACCTCTTTCCAAAAGAAAGAATATCCCCGAATAGACTGAGGAGAAGTAGAAGGGGTCCAATCTCCATATTTGACATGCATAAACGAACTCCACAAGTAGTATGGATCAAGCAGGAACCGCGAAGCATGTCTAACAATCAAAGCCTCCCTCCTAACTATGAGAGAGTGGATCCCCAACCCCCCTTCTGAAATCGGCAGACAAACAGTGTCCCAAGCCATAAGGTGGATACCATGCCCAGCCTGCGTAGAGCCCCAGAGGAAATATCGAAAATATCTCTCCAACCGCCTCAGACAAGAAACCAGAACAACAACATTAGATAAGATGTATATTGGGAAAGAAGTAAGCACATACCGGATAAGGGTGAGCCTGGCCATCATAGATAGCCCAGTGACCTGCCAACCATCCAACCGACCCGGACACGGCGCTCAAGGTCACTGAAGTCAGAAGAACGCGACCGCCTACCAGTGATGGTAATCCCCAGATAGGAAAGACGGTCAGCCTGCACAGAGATATCCAAAATTTGCATAATAGATCCCCTGATAGGAAGAGCAGTTTTTGGACTGAAGCAAATCACAATTTACTAAGGTTTACTTTCTGATCAGAAGCCCGACAATAAGACTGAATGATAGTAGCAAAGATAGAAGCATTGAAGGTAGTGGCACTGCCCAAGAGGATACAGTCATCAGCAAATAGAAGATGGGAGAGAAAGGGCCCATTAAGCCCACCCCTATAAGGAACAAAGAAAGATCCTGCTGAGCCAGAGAAAGAGCCCGAGATAACGCATCAGCAGATAAAATGAACAGAACGGAGATAAAGGGCATCCCTGCCTCAGACCAACAGAAGAATGAAAACTCCGTATGGCCACCATTAATAATGATAGAGAAGAATGTCCGATGAACACAAGCCCTAATCCAGGCAATAAAGAGATCAGCAAAACCAAACTCCTGAAGAGTGCGATAGAGAAAATCCCAGCTCAGTCTATCGTAAGCTCTCTCCATCCAGCTTCACAGCCATAAGACAACGGGGCAGGGGCACGGTGAAGGTCATGCATAACTCTTGAGCAAGCAACACATGATCAGAGATGCAACGACCTCTAAGAAAAGCCTTGCTCAGGAGAGATAAGGCGAGGAATCACCCGCCTCAACTGTGAAACCAATAGATGAGCGCAAACCTTGTATAAAGTAGTACATAAACTATAGTGCTGAGAATAGAAGCATCTGGACGTTTAGGCATCAAAGTAACAAAGGTCCAATTCCAGTCAGAGGAATAATTTAGACAAAAAAACCACCTGGATAGATGATAATGTTGTGTTTGCATTATGATTTTATTATTTTTTATTAAATTATTTAATTTTTAAAAAATGCAAGGGATTAAATTATAAAAATGAGGAAGGTTGAGGGTTAAAATGATTTTAAGTATAGTTGTTAGAATCATGGTTGTCATATCCGATCCGGACATTAATCCGATCAAGGGCTTGGATCATCGGATCACTAGTTCAACCGTTGGGTCACTGGTTGAACCATGATCAATTATTTAATATAAAAATATATATTATATTAAAAATTAATTTTTAATAAAAAATTAAGGTTAACATGATAATAAAGCCGTGATCCCATCCGATTCAGTGGGTTGATCGGTTCATGGGTGAACCGGATGGGTTGACGGGTTATTCTGGGTCAGTTACATATTCGGTTTTATGTTAAACCGAACTGGTTTGGCCTTTAGTCCCAGTTCAACCGATCTAATCGATCGGTTCGGTTCAGTTCTGACAACTATGGTTAGAATCGGATCGAATTCGCGATTGGACCGATTGAATCGAGATTCGAAAGTCAAGTCGATTCGATTCTAATATAAAATTAGATATATAACTAATTCGAAATAATCGATCAATCATCTGATTTACTTATAAACTGATTAATCCAGTCCAAACTAAATGAGATCATGAATTTTATTATCGTATTAATTTTAATTTTTTTATTAAAAATAATTTTTATTAATATAAATATATTTTTATATTAAAATAATTAATTATGATTTAATCGGTGATCCGATGCTCTGAGCTTTTGAAGCTTTTGGCTGGATTAACGTTCGGATCGACAATTATGATTTTGAACGAAAGGTTAAATTTTTTTTAAAATATATTTTGAAAAATTATAAGAAAGAATGGTGGGTGCTTGTAGATCATGGCTATATTGGCAGGTGTGCTGGTTTGGACGCAGATTAACTCTGAGAAAGCCAAAAGCTTTTGTTCCCAGAACAGGGCATGATGCGACTCACGACCAGCTTTAATCCGAAGTGGAGTTCAAACATTGGCGAGCGTGCGCGCTGCTGCTCGCTTACTGTTGGGCGGTATGCTATAAATACAAAGTAAAAATAGGAAAGCGACAAGGAATCCGCAGTATAAGGGGCAAAAAAAAAAAGGAAAGCACGAATCTCGAGGCCTTGAAAGCGAGCGGAGTGCACGGAGGATTCCTTGTCATTTCTGGGGGCATCCGTGGGTCCCACACCGTCGGGCCAATGGCTTTCGTCCACGGGGGCAGGCGTCGCAGCTCGAGTCGCGTACGGCTTTCATCTTTCTCGCCCCACCTCCTTTTTCCCTCGCCTTATTATTTTAATAATATTATTTTTTTAAAAATAGAAAGTTAGCATGACAAAAATAGCCCTATCGCCACTTTATGGCAGTCGTTGGCTTCGAAGCCAGCGACGTCTCCCGATCCACGCATCATCGACAACCGTTAAAATGGACCCTTGGGACCGATATATCGTATTATATTGCCACCGGAAACGGAAAGAAAGGAAAGGAGAAAACGAGACGAGAAACGAAGGAAAGGAAAGCGACGGACGGATTGGAATTAGACTATAGAGGAGTGGCACGTACGTAACGTAATTTGTGCCTGTCGGACGTTTTATCGGACCGTATCGTATCGTTAAATTTCGGCACTGGTTGATGGTGAGAAATTAGAGGCCGGGACTTGCTGCGACGTGATGGCGACCGTTGTTTTGTCTCTGCGTGGGTTTTTTAAAATTTGCCAATCCTGCTGCTATCACTGGACTTTTCTGCAGCTTTTCACCTTCTTGCCATGGCCAGGAGCAGTGCATGCAGTGGCAGCGCAAAACTTTCCTACTTAATCTTTGATTAAAAAAAAATTAACTGGACTCCGTGCGACTCCCCAATGATGTCGATAAGATTGGATGAATCACCCCACTGGCAGCTGGAGCCTGGACGTTGAGAGAAGGCTTTCATGGTGTTCAACTGTTCATCCACTTGAACCGACCAGTCTAGCCTTGTTGCTTGATTAGTCCGTCTCATTGTATGTTATTGGATTATGAACTTCAACATTATTGTTGCTGATAAGCTGGCAAACTTTTGGGACGCTCATGACGCTATAATTTTGGTCCAAATAAAAAAAAAAAGGCTTGTCAGCAAGATGGAAAGTAATAAGAAGGTCATCCATCAACTACTAATCTTTTCTATATAATATGTATATTTTACCACTTTTCTTCGTTGAAGAGTTAAGAGTGAATACATTGATGTGTCATATGGGGACCATATGCGGACCATAAGAAATAATAGAATGCTATTTATTCTGTTGCAGGTGTGGTCAATTTTAACACCAATTTGAGTGGTTGGATTAATTACTCTCATTTTTTTTTAATGGAGAAATGAGACTGAAAGAGGTGATGCCGACATCCAATTCATACAAGTCCTTCTCTTTGCTTTTTCTACGAAAGGACTCTCATATTCTTTGATTCCAACTTTGAAAATGTGTCACATAAATATTTCACGTTTGGTATATGGAGTACTCAGTCTTTGCTTGGATTTTCTTTGGGATATCTCTTTCTCTACAACCTTTCTCTCTCTCTCTCTCTCGGTAGGTGATGTTATCTTCCTTTTGGAGGACAACGCAATTTGGTGTTATATTCCTGGTCCTTCTGACGTGACAAAGTTTCTAAGTGGGACATTCAAAGGATGCTCTTGCCACTTTCTTAAGCCTTGCTTTCATTCTTGCTCCTTTTCCTCCTCATTGGGCAATGTTTTTTCCGGCTTAAACTATCCAAGGCATCAAACTCCATTGATGCGGACATGAGTTGTCCCATCTGATATACTAAGCGCTAACAATATGATCAGAGATTAAACACCTAGAACTGTTGAGCAATAATTAATACAACAGACAGGGAGGCATCAGAAACTTAGAAAGTTGGTATCCTTCTCTCTAATCTGCTAGCTGCCACGGATCCTCTGGTTGGCACCAACCAGCGTGACCCAATGTTGGCTTGCAGCTTATAACCCACTGACAATGTCTGCACTCCCTTATGATCGATGTGTTACTTAAACCATAATCTCCATGTTTCTTGGGGTGGCACATAACGGAGCCTTTGTGTCTGAACTCATGAAAGAATTTCTAGAGGTTTTCTACGTTTAATCATTCTCAACTTCCATCTTAAAAAGTTTAATTCATGACGAATAAAATACCGATATGAGAAAATGCCCTCCAGCAAGTAACTGCATTTATGCATGATAAAAATATTGAGGCAATAAAATTATGCAAGATATCAACAACAATAAAAAAATATAAATTGATGACGTGACTACTGATTCATCAACAACGTATATATGTAGAGAATTGAAAGGATCGTGACATGAGAGGAATGGCATCATAAAACCCAGCTTTTATTGATGTTTTTGTTCGAATGGAATAACCCGTCGACGATTCGTTTAGAACAGGTTGGGTTGATTCATTTGCTCGCTCGTTGCGAGCTTTGCTCTTTAGGCAGCACTGCATGTACCTTTACACAACTTTTTTGCAACCATGCTCACGTCCCCCATTTTTGTCGAACCCAATGCAGTGAGAGGCCCTCTCGTTCCTATTCCTTGCTCTCTTTTTCGATCCGTCACTCTCATCCACAGAAGCAAGACAGCTGTTATAATGATTGGCTCCAGATAAAATTCACCTCGGACATTGCCGAGGTTACAAACTTGCAACCCTGATGAAGTTTAACAGAGGCAAGCAACTTGCTTGAAGGTTTCTATTGCTCGGTTGAACTTCTATTTGCTCTTCATTCAGACACATATGGTGAAAATCAAGGATGGTAATTTTTGGGGTGCCAATGGTCCCATCAAGGTAGGTCAGGCCAGGATCAAATACATCCATGCATCAACCATCATCTTAGCAGGTGCCTACCATCATGTTGGTGAAGTCAATTGGACGTGAGGGTAACCCATGGTTCAGGTCATTAAAAGGGTCATATTACATTGCCTGGTTTGGAATTCTGCTTACAACTGGGTGGCTGAATAGGAGGCAACCCCTTCCTTTCCTCAAAAATGATCATCTCTTACTACATTGGCTCAAATGTGTGCTAAAGTACTACTAAAAGAAGCCAGTCATTCATAGAAACCTTACTCAACCTGGCTGAAGAAAATTCATACTTCATCCTCATGACATGAATGATCTGCAGAAAAGAAATTTCCATCCAATAAATGACCCAACCAACATGCAGCCCACTCTCTATTCAATACACTAAATTTGTTCATCACATCCATTTTTGTAAATATGCAAACAAATACTTCACCATAACTGCTACACCATCTTCATTCCCACTTTAAATGCATTGGAGTACTCCTAGTTTGTGTTGAGATAGAAAAGGGGGCAAAACAAGTAACCAGCGTAACTGTTAAATACATAGGCAGATTAGCCCTGTGGCAGTTAAAACAAAAACCTGGGTCTGTAGAACAGTACCCATAACAGTAATTACTGTACATGAATTATGGCTCCCAGCAAATGAAATAGTTTTAAACTAGGATAGCGATTACAGAAATTTAACTGGGAGGAGCAACTGTTAAATTTCATAAAAAACACAGGTTTTAAAATCATACAGGGTGTAAGTGATTGCTACTTGTCAACCAAGCTTGCTTGTTAGAGTAAAGTCAAACCGGAGCTGGCACCTAGACAACAAAACATATCATAAACAGCGGAAAGTGAATGCAGAAAAAAAAGATGTCGAGAACTAAATGTGGTTCTAACCTTTGCAATCAGAATGAAGAGCTGGCAACTGAAATGGAACGTCCAGAGGGTTTCAGTTCATTCAATGTAGTTGCTAGCCAGTCCAGTCCCTCATAAAGGCCATCACCACTAATAGCACAAGTTCCTTGGATATGCCATATCCGGTTCCTGAGATCATATAGGCCCAGTCCTTCACAGACCTCCATTGGGGTCATTGCCCCTTTCTGGATGAGAAAAAAAGGTCATAGTTCACTTTTGAGAGATTAGATGACTGAGTACAGAATGCAACATCTAATTGGTATCAGATAAACGAAAGGTTTTGAGAAAAGGAATATGTCCTTTTCCCTTTGGATAAAGGGAAACATTCAACCAGC
Source organism: Calamus simplicifolius (assembly GCA_900491605.1). Classification (NCBI taxonomy): domain Eukaryota; kingdom Viridiplantae; phylum Streptophyta; class Magnoliopsida; order Arecales; family Arecaceae; genus Calamus; species Calamus simplicifolius. Next base: position 683,987 of record UESW01004240.1, on the reverse strand, counting down.
AAATTCAAGATCAAGCTAACTGATAAAAACCATCTTGGTGAGAAAGGTAGTTTTGCTATGACATCAATAACCTATATTTTGCTCTACTTTTAAAAATAGTTAGCTATTTTTTTTGTTGTTGTTGTTTCCACCGGAGAAACTGAACTTGCTGCATCTTATGATTGAGAACTCACTCAGGTATATCATGGATTTGAACTTTAATCATCAAGAATTTCACTCCTTAGGGTTGATCAGAGCATCATCTAGCCTGCATCAGCTTTTCAATTTTATATTCAATTTTTAAGGAGCAGAGTGAACATGACACCAGGTTGCAGGAGAGCCCATAAATATGAATGATAATAACAAATATTGTAACAATAGTAATTTAAGTTTTAATTTGCTAGAGGAAGCTTAGGAGATCGCTAATATATTGAATTCAGAACCCATGGAGATGATATTGATTGATATGAACAATAAACTCAATGACAAATAGCAGCATTAATCAAAGATATATCAGTTTATCATGTTCAGAGAACATTTCAACCAACAAAGAAAGTTAATTTAAAGAGGGAGAAGCCTTCGAGAACAAGAATTCATCAATCACATATGGAATAAAAAGACCAGAATTTTATCAACATATTGAGATAGATAACATCTTCCCTGATGTGTATCTACAGTGCATAAACCAGGTAGCCTTTTATTCCCTTTAATTTTATTCTTCATCCACAAGATCTAGCTTTTAGAGCATCATCTCCTTTCGCAATATGTTCATTTAAAATTTTTGGCATAGAAATAAGAGGGTCCATTTTAAGTTAAAAATGCTGAAGTGCGGTTGGCAGAAAGAAGTAAAATATGCAAGAGCTACTTTTCAAAAAAATCAAAAAAACACCCTCCTTATGTTGTGTGATACCAAAACGCAACTTGAATTGATGTGCTGGATTGCTGTGAACATTCAATGGATTTCTAAATTAGTAAAGCACCATTTGATTTCCAAGCCCCTGATTTGACTTACCAAATCCTGTTTATTAGCAAATACCAATATAACACTGCTCAGCATGAAAGGATCTGTGATGATAGCCTGAAAGAAGAAATCAGGAAAAAAGGATTGGCTTAATATTGTGAACAAGATTTTCATAAGCAGCAAAACTGCATCGCATTTCATCAGCTAATTCTCAAAACATAAAATTCTAAACCTGAAACTCTTGTTTTGCTTTTCCAATCCTTTCTCTGTCCAAGGAATCAACTACATAGATCTGAAAACAAGTGAAATCATTAAAAAATATTTAAATTCCATTGGTAGAGGCAAAATGGTGACTTCAAGATCTAACCTGATACATGTCAAGCTAAACATTTCAAAGAAGAATAGGTATGCCATTTAAAAATTTTCAAGCACAGTAAAAAAGGCTGGCCTTGATTGTGAGATATAGGGAAAATCTTTTGAAAGCAGACATTTGCTTGTTTGCCTACCCAGTGAACTAGTAATGGATATGTGGCTTCAGAAAACAAATATTAATTTAAGCTCTAAGTACTAAAGTTTATGGAAGTACTATTCAATATTATGTCTGTTATGCATGGAAAATGAGACATCAATTCAAATAAGCTGCAAATTCATTGGTAGTTCCTTAAAATAATGGTTCCAGCACTTTCTAAAGGACTATCAGCAGAGAATTAGATGCAGTAGTCATCTATGAGGACAGCTGTAGCATAATATTTAATACATACAATGGCGAAGGTGAAAAATGAATGGATTATAAGCAAATTCACACCAAAGTCATATTATGGGCTGGACAAGTGGCTAAGACGCTCAAATGCAAATATATAATATCACAAACATTTTAATAAAAGTAAGCTTAGAATCCAAACAGACTTTATATGTTTACTAGATAGTAGTACATGTTTCAGCCAGGAAACTTTGATTCACTTTGCTAAAAGAAACTAATCCAAGATTTCGGTGAACAATTCATTTACAACTGTTGTACAACTGCAAGGAAGGGCAGACACCAAATTCTTTTTGTAGAAACATTAAGGGATATCATTAAGCAAACCAGAAGGTAATTTACAGACAGATCTAGTTACCAGTGCATCAGTATTGCTAAAGTAGTGCCTCCACAGGGGTCTTAGTTTCTCTTGCCCACCAACATCCCACACAGTAAACATCACATTTTTGTACTGAACTTTCTCTACGTTGAAACCTACAAAATAAAATAAGAAAATAAACATGAAAATGCCCTGAAGTCTGAGACCAGTTATATGAAAACAACTTGTGATGAATCACAACATAAATCACCATCACCGCAAGAAAGGAAAACAGAAAGAGATTTGTGCTGTGTCCATCATAGTGCGCATACACACCTAAAACTATATTACTAAAATATAAAATAGCATTAAAAGGAAAAAAATCGTGTTTATCAAACTAGCAGATGGCTTCCACTTGCCATATTCTCATTAACCACTGGCAAAAACCTCAGGTTTAGAAAAGTTAGGGATTTCAAGTTCAGTCTTAAGATGGAACTATTAAAGACCCCCTTTTTTTGGAATTAATTTTCATGAAGTCCCCTAAAAAGCTTTTCCAATAAGTGTTTTGAGCTGAAAAGAGAGAACAAAAAAAAAAAAAAAAAAAATCCCAGATGAAATTCCTTATAGAAAACATCATTGATCTAAAAAGTTTGAATTAGTCATTTCTATTCATCCAATTAATATAAATGTCTACAAGAAAGTCAAATTTCAGTACTAACAGTGGAGAAGAGTTAAAAATTGTAAATTTACATAATGAAAGAGAAACAATTTATAAAGTATATATTGCTTGCATTAGAGTGATAGCAACAACCTAAAACCTCACCCAAAAAAATTAGCTAGAAAGTATTGTTTCGATTCCGTGGCCTTGTATAAGTACCCAAAATATATCCGGTTGCACAGCCAATGTAGGACTAAACACATGCTTTCATATACTTCCCCTAATTAAGGCTTGGTGCTCTCGAAAGGGTAAGGTACAAATTCAATCAAATCTCATCACCACATCACAATTAGCTCCTAGTTAACTTCCAAGAGCCCATTTGCAATGTCCCTTAGTCCATATGGGCTATGAAAGGATCAGCTCTTATATAATTTTTAACAACCCAGGAACTTATCCAAAAAAGCTACTAGGCCATATGGATTCTTTGACTCTGTATAAGTATTAAAATCTACCCAATGCTTAATCGATGCAAAGCCAAGCGCATGTCGACATAGCTCTCAAATACTCTTCCCATTTTTAAGACCTAGCATTCTTGCCACACTCAAGGTCTAAGTTCAAATTCAAATTCAATCACAAAAACCAAGAGTCCATCTGTAATGTCCCCTAGTCCATAGAGGTCATGGGTTAAGTTGATATTACAATTTATAACAACCTAAGACTTCATCCAAAAGGATTAATTACAAAGCATTATTCGAGTTTCTTGCCCTATATCAACTCAACTCAACTCAACTCATTTAAGCCTTTTTCCAACTACATGGAGTCGGCTACATGAATCCATATGCTATATTCAAGAACGTACATTTTGATTTAGTAGATTCATTTTTAAAGGATCTGATAAAGTTTTACGCTGACTGTTAGCTACCTAATGCAACCCTCCTCCTTTATTCGGGCTTGGGACCGGCCTTGGTGGAGTTTTAACTAATATAAGTATTCAAAATTTACCAAGTGCATAACCAACGTGGAACTAAAGATGTAACAATAGGGTAGGGTTTAAGTCCGACATTTTTGAAATTAAGGGTCGACTTTGACATTATTTGTAAAAACCTATGATCTCACTCAAAAGGTAAGTTAGAAGGTGATATTTGGGTTTCTTGACCCTATATAAGTATCCAAAATATATCTAATGATTAAACCAATGTGAGATTAAACACATAATAGCATAGTCCTCTCAATAGAGTAGCAACTTATAAATCTAGATAGCCCTACCCATAATTTTAGGATGATACATGTAAAACATTAGGGTGCATTCTCAAGGATATCAACAAAACTTGTGCGTTCTAAATCTCATAGAGTTCCTATGCATAAATTAAAATGGTGAAGTAGCCCAACCTCAGCAGTAGGAGACAAATATCACTGATGAACAACTGATAAACTGAATAGATAATCTTTTACCAAAGCATACCAGATGGCAGAATATTTGATCAGCTAACATATTACCAGGAAGTTGACAATAGGCATGGGCACTGGGCCGTGCCGTGCCAGGCACGGCCCAGGCCCATCGTGCCAGAAAAATTACCGTGCCGTGCCAGGCACGGCCCATTAACAAATGGGCCATGCCAGGCACGGTCCACTAAAAAAAATTCAAATTCGGCACGGTCCGTGACCCATCAAGAAATGGGCCACATGCCATGCCTGGCACGGCCCAGTAGGGCCATTGCTGGGCCGTGCCAAAACGGCCCTTCTGGGCCGTGCCATCCAGAACGGCCCTGCTGGGCCATTTTGTGGGCCGTGCCATGGCACGGCTGGTGCCAGAAGCACACTATGCGCCTAGGCACCAGCCAGCTGATCCAAGCCATGATCCTGATCGGCGATGATGGATCCGACGATTGCGATCGATCTAATCGGAGATGATCCGACGGTTGCGATCGATCCATGCCATAATCCTGATCGACGATGATCGATCCGACGGTTGCGATCCATCCGATCGGCGATGATCCGATGGTTGCGATCGATCCAAGTCATGATCCCGATCGACGATGATCGATCGGACTGTTACGATCAATTCGATCGGAGACGATCCGACGGTTGCGATCGATCCTAGCCATGATTCCGATCGGGGATGATCGATCCAACAGTTGCGATCTATCCCATCGGCGATGATCCGACGGTTGCGATCGATCCAAGCTATGATCCCGATCGGCGATGATCGATCGGATCATTGCGATCAATCCGATCGAAGACGATCCGACGGTTGCGATCGATCCAAGCCATGATCCCATTCGGCGATAATCGATCCGACGGTTGCGATCGATCCGATCGAAGACGGTCCGACGGTTGCAATCGATCCATGCCATGATCCCGATCGGCGATGATTGATCCGACGTTGCGATCCATTCGATCGACGATGATCCGACGATTGCGATCAATCCAAGCCATGATCCCGATCGACATGATCGATCCGACGGTTGCGATCCATCCAATCAGAGATGATCGATGGTTGCGATCGATCCAAGCCATGATCCCGATCGGCGATGATCAATCCAACAGCTGCGATCCATCCGATCGGAGATGATCCGATGGTTGCGATCGATCCAAGCCATGATCCCGATCGATAATGATCGATCGGACTGTTGCGATCAATCCGATCGGAGACGATCCGATGTCTGCGATCGATCCAAGCCATGATCATGATCGGCGATGATCAATCCGACGATTGCGATCCATCTAATCGGAGATGATCCGACGTCTGCGATCGATCCAAGCCATGATCCCGATCGGCGATGATCAATCCGACGGTTGCGATCCATCCGATCGGAGACGATCCAACGTTTGGATCGATCCAAGCCATGATCCCGATCGGCGATGATCAATCCGACGGTTGCAATCAATCCGATCAGAGACGATCCGACGGTTGCGATCGATCCAAGCCATGATCCCGATCGGCGATGATCAATCCAACGGTTGCGATCCATTCGATCGGAGACGATCCGATGGTTGCGACCGATCCAAGCCATATTCCCGATCGGCAATGATCGATTGGACTGTTGCGATCAATCCGATCGGAGATGATTCGACGGTTGCGATCGATCCAAGTCATGATCCCGATCGATGATGATCGATCAGATCGTTGTGATCAATCCGATCGGAGACGATCCGACAGTTGCGATCGATCCAAGCCATGATCCCAATCAGGGATGATCGATCCGATGGTTGCGATCGATCCGATCGGAGATGATCCGATGGTTGCGATCGATCTATGCCATGATCCTGATCGGCGATGATCGATCCGACGGTTGCGATCCATTCGATCGGCGATGATCCGACGGTTGCGATCGATCCAAGCCATGATCCTGATCGGCGATGATCGATCCGACGGTTGCGATCGATCCATACATGATCCTGATATGCTATTATCGATCGAGCGGTTGCGATCTATCCAATCGGAGACGATCCAACGATTGTATCGATCCAAGCTATGATCCCGATTGGCGATGATCGATCGACCATTGTGATCAATCCGATCGGAGACGATCCGACGTCTTCGATCGATCCAAGCCATGATCCCGGCGATGATCGGCGATCGATCCAAGCCATGATCCCGATCGGCGATGATCGATCCGACGGTCGATCAATCCAAGCCATGATCCTGATTGATGATGATCGATCGAACCGTTGCGATCGATCCGATCGGAGACGATCCAACGGTTGCGATCGATCCAAGCCATGATCCCGATCGGGGATGATCGATCCAACGGTTGCGATCTATCCCATCGGAGACAATCCGACAGTTGCGATCGATCCAAGCCATGATCCCGATCGGCGATGATCGATCCGATGGTTGCGATCCATCCGATCGGCGATGATCCGACGGTTGCGATCTTTCTATTTTTTTCTTCTTACTTATTGTATTATGTTCTAGAGGTCAGGCCTAGCCCCCCTCCCTTCTGTATCATTTAATTTTAAATTAATAAACTGGTAGGGGTCTATGCCAAACCCCCCACCATTATGGTGGCTTTATATTAATAAATTTTTTTTATTCCTAATAATTTTTTAATTTATCAAAAAAATTATATTTTTTATAATTTTTTTATTTGAGCTGTGCACGGGCCAGGCCCCAGGTGGGCCGTGCCTGGCACGCCCAGGCCCCCCTTGGGCCATGCGGCACGGCCCACCTGGGCTGGCACGGCTCAGGCCCATGCCTGGCACGAGGGCCGGCACGGCTCAGCCCAGATGGGCCGTGGGCACGGCACGACGGGCCGTGCCGTGCTGGGCCAACAGAAAAAATTTTCTGAGCCCGGGACGGCCCGGTACTGTAGCAGTGCCGGGCCGTGCCTAGCACGGCCCATCAGGGCCTGGGCCGTGCCATGAGCGGCACGGCCCAGTGCCCACCTCTAGTTGACAATGACAGAGATAAGAGTGCCAACTTTTAAAGCTCTTCATTTGGCTGTAGTAAATTTCTTATCACAGTCCAATCCTATATAAGAGGAAGAGCTTGGAACAATGGCAAGGTTGTTCCATTGTGAACTGAAAGTCAATGGTTCAAATTACAAAATCCAACTCTCCATGGTGGGGATAAGGCTACCTACATCTGACCCTTCCCAATTGTGAAACTTATCTTTAATTATCATGAAAAATGTTCTTTAATATCAATCCCTAAATTCTCAGTTTTATTAAGCACTTTCTTTTCTTTAATCGACTTCTATCTCCAGAAACCTAACCTACAGGCCTCAGGACAGACTGGAACACACTCCATAAACCTATCTTGCTTGCACACCCCGAGTTTCCAAGTCAAAGCAACTGCAGAATTCCCTACAGACCAGCTGGCACCAAGGTATGGCTTTACATAGCTAGCTGACATTCTAGGCATTAAGAAACTATCAGGTGGGTTGGCTTTTCATGAACACTGTACAGAATAATCTATACTTGCATGCATCATCCCATCTGTATGGTGTGAACTTTTAAGGATCAGTTCATGATTCAGTAAAGTCCATATTTTTTGACTTTTGATTTTCACAATAAGGGAGAAAAAAGACTTTCTCCCCATTCTGACATCAACTCTTCATACATTGGTTCAAAATGCTTAAAAAAGGCAACATTATGCAAGAGTGTGGAATGCCAGTAGGCTTGAACAAGAAGTTTAAAGAAGGAAATTCTACCTTGGTAGTCATGCAGTTCAAGCTTATGACACAAAAGAACAATCCTCCAATTCCAAGTTTCTTCTATCCTTGGAAAAGAGTTCAATTAAAGAGGGTATGCAACAAGGGGTTCTATATATTGCATTATCTAACCAAAAAAAAAAAAAGAAAAAAAAAGAAACAGATTTGATAACCTGGTTACAAGATTAACTCAACTAATTACACCAATCAGAAACTTAGTCCATCGTATTTGATTATTCTTTCTTTATGAACTATATACATAGATAACCCATACATTGTCTTTTAAATTTCATACAAGAAAAAAACTCACGTGCAAAAATTGAAATTTGGTGATTCATATCGCTTGTTGGTGGGTTATTTAGCATGAAAAGTAAAAGACTCCACGTGAATTTGCATGTAGCATCTTGAGTCCACCACAAACAAGATGGATATTAACAATCAATATCTGCTTTCTTAACAAAGAACATGCTGAAGCATGACCTGAAAATTATGTAATAGACCTTCAGTAACAAAAGTAGAGCATTCTAAACCAGTTCATATGTGTCTTAAAGCTAAGAATAAAAAGAGCTTGGAACTAGAACAATGGTATGCCTCATCAAGGAGTTATCGTATCCAGCTTCTTCTAACGTCCACATCAAGAAAAGCCAACATTGAGAATTATAAACTTGCAATGTCTTGGATGCAAGTTGGCTTAAAGTCATCAGTTGTCATAGTTTATCTAGTGATTTGATGCCCTTTCCCTGCAGTGCCTTAGAGGCATCTGCAACGATGCATAACAATCATTTTATTTACACTTCCCTATCCTTGATTCAAGAAATAAAGCTAGTGAAAAAGTTTCATTTAAGAATTTTGTACCAGATCATACAAGTTCAGAAAACATCTTTAAAGTAACAAGTCTCAGATATAATGCAGTCAATTGAACTTAGTGGAAATCTGCATAAATAGGCTGTGTAGCCACTGTACCAATAGTTGGGACTGTCGACAGCACTTCTCCAATATGCAATTTGTACAGAATTGTTGTCTTACCGGCCGCATCCAACCCAAGCATCACAACCTACAACAGGTCAAATTAAAGAAAAAAATTAGACTAGAAATTGTTGCCACTCGTTGGTAGAACGGAAAATTAAAAAAAAAAAGTTGAAGTACAGAGCAAAAATGAGGAAATCATCCCTGAAATAGAAATTCATATAGCTCATACTTGATGTGGAAGTATCATCCTTTATGAATCAAGTGAAAAATCAGTCGCTGTAATAGTAATGATTGCTTCACATGGAAAAAGGGATGAGTTGGGTTTCATGATCGAATAGTGATGAGAGGCACAAATGCCATCCATTGGGCTCAGGAACATCAAGCAGTATATGAAGTTGCAGCATGAGACAACAGAGTACATTGGATATTTTACAGTGAAAACCACATTATAGGTGCTTAAAATTGACTGTTGGTGGATGATTCAATCCTTCAAGTTCTCGATTCAGCATTAGGAATCTCTTAAACATTGTCTTCTAATGGAAACTCTTTGTAAGATTTTTTTTTTTTGAATGGAAACATTTTAATGATTAATATTAGCACCATTGACTGGACTCATGTAATATCGACGCTGTCATACAATCCCAAAACTCAAGTATAGGCCACATGCAATGAGCAGCACAATGATCTGGACATAGTTAAACTTAAAAATTGCTTTGGTTGAAATTCGGTATATAATTAAAGGCAGAAAAAGCGAATATTATAGAAATTTGTCAAACGATCGGGTAAAGCAAAGTCATTTCTGATCAAATGGAAAAAAGGCTGCTTCAGTCTGAGCAGAAAAGATCGATTTTTTCCGCCGCGGTTCTTTCAGAATTACAGGAAAAAAGCCAAAAAAAAAGTTCCAAATAATCAAAATTACACTCCAACACTTGGTTTAACTTAAGCAGATTAAGAAAAGATCGATTTTTTCCGCCGCGGTTCTTTCGGAATTACAGGAAAAAAGCCAAAAAAAAAAGTTCCAAATAATCAAAATTACACTCCAACACTTGGTTTAACTTAAGCAGATTAAGGGGACAAAAAAAAAAAAAAAAACCAAACTCATCGTCCTATCAATCCAAGAAACTCAGAAAGAAGACTCTGAGGCGAAGGAACAGCAAGAATCCACCGAGATTAACTCATCAAAAACAAAATAGAAAACATGAATGAAGAAAAGAAGTTAAAAAACTTGGAAGGCGGACGTACTCTCATCTCTTTAAGGCCGAAGATGGCGTCGAAAAGCTTCCGGAAGGCTTGCCCCATGCGCGCTCGAAGGGTTTGTGCGGAGCTTAGAACGAATGAAAAAAAAAAAAAAAAAGGGTGGTTTCCTTCCTTTTATTTCCCTGAGGGTTTTAGAGCCAAAGGCTCTTCTTTTATCTCTCTGTTTCTCACGGAAGGAGGAGGGCATTCGCGTCTCGGCCGCCGGGTAAGCAAGCGGTCATTCGCTGGGGCCCGCAGAGCCAGCCAATTGACCAAGGTCCACAAAGGAAGCCGCGGGATGAACGACGCGAAGGGCACAAAGGAAAGCTCCACGAAGTGAGACTTAAAATTATTATCGTGCTCTGATTTTTTTTTTTTTTTATATACGGGTGATCACACCACTTAAGCACGAGTCAAATCCAAAGATTAGAGTATAAAATTTACTATAAATAATAGAATAAGAGACATCAGATGACCAAATCCATTGACTGGGATGGCGGGCAACAGTGGAAGCAACCCAATCAACCGCAGCATTGGCTTCACGATAAATGTGACGAATCTCAAGGACACATGTAGTCTAAAGAGAGACAATGATATCCCTGATCAGGAGATTCAGAAGAGAAAAAGAATCCTCCTCCAGCCTAATCTATCGGATAATCATAAGAGAATCTCCCTCAATAATCAATCGGCGATAGCCCAAATGTCTGACGGCATGAGTGATACCAGCCCATGCAGCCTGAAGTTCTGCCATAGGGACCGAAATGTCAATGGAGCTGTGACCGCCAGCCACAAGTAACTAACCCTCAGACCCTCGAATGATAAACCCTGATCCAGCAATACGATCGGAAATGGAACCATCGAAGTTCACTTTGACGTAACCTGAGGGTGGGGGCTCCCAAGAGACAAATACCGTAGAACGGTGGGCTGTGGAAGCAGCAGGGGAGTCCCAGTGGCCAAGCCTGTCATTTTAAACTCCAAAATGACAGTGAGTGTACTCCTTAGCATGAAAGAGAGCACGGTGGATGATCACCTGAGGTGAGGCTGTCTCCTCGGCAAAAATAATCTGGTTTCAAGTCAGCCAAATATGATAAGCCAAATAGGCAGATAAGACTCCCTGAAAATAGGGGCCACGCCGGGTGACCAAACGGATAGCCTGCAGGAACGAAAGCCGGATAGGGCCCTCCTCCAACAACCAAGGGATAAAATGAGTCCTCTGCCATATCTGAGACGCACGCGAACACAAGAATATGACATGATCAATAGATTCATCCTGCAGCCCACATATCAGACAGAGAGGTAATATGGAGAGACCACGATCACCAGGAGGGAACAGGTAGGTAGGCGATCCCACATGAGCTTTCACAAAAAGAGCTAAACCCTAGGGTGAACTGGCAAATGCCAAATCCAAGCAACATCACCAAGGTCCGAAGTCCGAGATCGAAACTGGGCCGCCATATCCCTAATGGGGGCGTTAGGAAGACAGAATTGACGCCAAAGTCTAATATCCGGACCAGCTGAACGGGCAAGAGGCATGGCGAGAATCCTATGTGCAAGCTCAGCCCCAAATAGACGAGACACCATAGGAGCATTTCATCCAACAGTCTCCTGACAAATCAAGGATGAAACAAGCAGAGAGGGTTCAACATCAGAGCTGATAAAGGTCGGCCAATGAGATAACGCAAGATCAGTTAGCCAAGTATCCTGAATAACATCAACTGAAGTCCCATCCCCAATTATGCAATGGATATCAGACATAACAGTAGGGGCAGCCTGGCAGATCACACGCCATAAACAGGAACATCCTCGAGGAATACTCACAGACGATCCAGAAGTCCAGCCACCATATATGCCATGCATGACAGTACTCCAGAAACAGTGGGGGTCCAACAGGAATCTGGAAGCATGTCTCGCAATAATAGCGTCACGACAGAGCACCAAGGACTGAATCCCAAGACCGCCCTCACACGTAGGCAAGCAGACCATATCCCAAGCCAATAGATGAATGCCGTGGCCCCCCTGCATAGATGCCCAGAGAAAGTCCCGTATACGTCTCTCAATCCGGCGGAGGCAAGTAGTCGGGATCAATGTATTGGATAACAGATAGAGTGGAAGTGAAGTAAGGATAGATCGGATCAAAGTGATACGCCCCATCATAGAAAGACCCGAAACCTGCCAGCGGTCCAAACGGGCATCAATCCGATGATCAAGGTCCCCAAAGTCCTGCTGCCTGGGCCGCCGTCTCGAAATAGGGGTACCCAGATAGATTAATCGATCAGTGATAGACGAGATCCCTAACAACTGGGAGATAGCAGCATAACAATGGGGAGAGGTCGAAGGACTGAAACAGATGGTGGATTTTTGCAAATTGACCTATTGCCCCGAGGCCCTACAATAAGCCAAAATGATAGCAGAACGACGGCTGCATTCTGAACAGAAGCTGGGCTAAGCAGGATACAATCATCAGCGAAGAGGAGATGAGTGAGAGGAGATCCATGTGGCCCAGGCATGTAAGGCTGCAAAAGAGATGCTCCAACCGCCTGATTAAAAGCACGAGAAAGATCATCAGCACACAGAACGAACAGGAACGGAGAAAGAGGGCATCCCTGACGGAGACCAACAGCAGAGGAAAAAAACTCCGTCGGACTACCATTAATGATAATAGAAAAAGTGGGCCCTTGGACACAAACCATAACCCACTCAATGAATAAATCATCAAACCCAAACTCCTGAAGCGTGTAACGAAGAAACATCCAACTCATCAGATCATAAGCTCTCTCCATATCTAACTGAACAGCCATGAGAGACTGTCAATAAGTGGCACACTGGAGGTCATGCATAAACTCCTGGGCAATAAGAACATTATCAGAGATACTGCACCCATGGATAAAAGCTCCTGCTCCAGAGAGATCAAACGGGAATCACTCCCTGCAATCGGGTAACCAGGATACAAGCACAGACTTTATATAGGGTGGTGCACAAGCTGATCGGCCGGAAATGCTGAGGGAGCAGAGTATTCTCTCTTTTAGGGATCAGAGCTAGAAAGGTCCTCTGCCAATCATAAGGAATAGATCTAGTAGAGAAAACAGACTGAATAACCAAAATAACATCCCGCCCAACTATATCCCAGTAGTAACGGAAGAAGAAAGGCGAAAAGCCATCAGGACCAGGAGCTTTATCTGGTCCCAAAGCCCAGAGCGCAGCACGAATCTCCTCCGCTAGGACCTCCCGAGTCAGAAGACCATTCTCACTATCTGAAACCCTAACATCCCGAGAAGCAGTGATAATGGGAGAGTCGGAGCCAGTAACCTTCGACCAGCGGAACTGAAAGAAATGGAGAATATGCTCCCGAATAGCCCCCTCATCATCAAGGATATTACCATCCGCATCACTAATACGCTGAATCCGATTGGCAGCACGCCTAGCTACAGTGGCCTGGTGAAAGAACCTGGTGTTGCGATTGCCTTCCTGAATCCACTGTACACAGGACCGCTGACGCCAATAAGTCTTCTGCTGCTGAAGCAAGGAATGATGTAGTGACAAACTACTCCTAAGAATCTGAAGATCATTCTTAGATAGCTGACCCTCCGCATTCTCCTTCGCCTGAAGAGTAGAAATATCAACTTCTACAGCATGAACTTGCTGCATAAGATCCCCCACCTCTCTCCTGTACCACCTGAGGAGTCTACGCTTAGTGAGCTCTAAGCGGCGGGTGAGACGATAAGTAGGATTCCCTCTGATAGGCATATGCTATATCTAACTAATCAAGGATCGGATTGAAAAATAATAAGTTCAAAACTGTTCAAATCAAAAAGGCCCCCATCTATGATTAGACAGCTCAATCGTGCTCTGATTAAAGTTATGGAAAAGGAGCGGCGATGTCCGAGAGATTAGACGGCGCGAAATCGAAGCAGTGTTCATGCGGTCGGTCAAACACGTTAAAGTAAGTTTACGGCACGAGTGGAAGAGAACCTGGAGATGCCTGCAAGCACTCTTGGCATTCTTCTTCCGTTGAGATCCGACTACTTTTAGGCAAAAATAGTACACCTACGGCTGGTCGCTCTTAGGCATCGATTGCTCAGAGACCGCTCTAGAACGACACAAGTCGCAGAGAATGAAAAAGAACTTTTTTGAAGAACATTTCATGGATCTGTTCAGCTTTCTTTTTAGGTTGTGTTACGGAAGCCAGATAGAAATGAAAGCACTCTTGATTGTTCGTACCTTATGGAAGCATCTGGGATTAGATTACTAAACTTTTAATTTAAGGTAGTATTTGATTTCTAAAATACTATCCTCAATAAGTGTACAGAATAGAATTTATTCAAGGAATAGCTAAGGAAATAATTATTTTTTTTAATAATAATTTTGCCATCAAGAGATAGCTCCAGCTATTTCTGGGTTCCTTAGATAGTGTTTGATAGAAAAAAATATCATTTCTAAATAAGTATACGGGATAGAGTTTATCCTCTGTCTATCCCTAGGGATATCTCTTAGCTATTCCATTGATCATATCAAATGCAAAAAGGTAAATCCATAGAATAACTTTTTTTACTCTTATTTGAAGGGATAACCAGCTATTCCTGCATTTTCTAGGAAATAAATTGAAGGGTTATCCCTCTGGTTAACTTTATTCCTAGCTATCCTTTATAGTTATGGCTTTTGAGAATAAGAGGGGATATCCAGTCCAGGCTTGAAATAGAGAATAAGAGGGGATATCCAGTCCAGGCTTGAAATAGAGAATAAAAGGGGATATCCTCTTATTCTCTATTTCAAGATATCCCCTCTTATTCTCTATTTCAAACACTACCTTAGGCTATGTTTGGATGCCCTATTTCAGGTTGGAATAGGGCCTTATTCCATCTTATTCTCCCAAACAGCAGTAAAAAGGTATGTGGGCCCTACCAAAATCCTTATTCTTCCGACACCCTCGTATTCTTATTTTGCTATTCCATGATACCTCATGGAATAGCACGTATTCTCGCTTTAGGTATTCCAGGGGCACTGATGAAAGAAAAAATGAAAATAAAATGAAAGCGATTGGGTCTTCGTCCTCACTCCCCCCTTCCATCTCCGAAGGTGATCACAAATGATGGTGAGAAGCTCTGACCTCCGGCATGGGAGGTTAAGAAAAAAATGAAGAAAAAGGATGGAGTTTAAGGGATTTGGAAGAGGATGGAGTGGTGTTTTCAGAGAGAGTAGGAAGTGGAGGAGAGACGAAGGGAAATTAGAGCATCATTCAGACGAAGAAAGACGAAGAGAGAGTTGGTGGAGCAGCAGGAAGGCATCGTTTTTCATTCAGTCACTCGATTTTGGTGCTATTTTTAACAACTATATTTGCATAATCTAGATGGGGAGAAGGGGAATAGGGAGGAGGAAGAAGAAGATGTCGTCTTGCCCCAGACTTACGGCCACATGTTAGGATATGTGCCCATAAACAAATGACATTTATTATTTTACTGAATATTTAAGAAATTTTTTCAATATTATACTTGCATGCATGTTATGATGCTTTATAAATATCAAAAATCTCTGGATTATTTAAATGTGACTTTAAATATGTGTATAAGTGTTATATACAGAGGATAATATTTAAAGAAAAATAATCTAAATTTATTCGTAATTATAAATTAAAGTTGCAAACGAGATCTTTAATTTAAAATTACTAGCGCGGTTCATTACATTCTGAATGAAACGATCTTATCCGGATTGTTGATAATGAGATTATCGGAATGAAAGCGCTTTATATATTTGATTATATAGGACTGGAACACGATTAATTATGAATCTCTAATAAATTCGTTGTTAAAATAGAGAATTCAAAATTAATCGATGGTCATATGTGAATCGATCTTAATTTTGAGTAATTAATAGACTCCTATTTATTATATTATATTTTTGATTTACCGGATAATGACACAGAAACATAGTGTCAAATTCTTGGTATATTGAAATATAATAACATAAGTAGCCGAAAATATTAATATACAAGATGAAATCCATTCTTCGTAAAGAAGTCAGATGGACGGTTCCATTCGGGACTTGAATAATAAGAGTGCTTGATTGGATCATAAATATATTATTCATTATAGAATCAATGGTACTTATGGATAAAGATGTGATTAAAGAGGTTAACGGAAAATGCCTAGCTTTAATCATGAACCGTTTATGGAGGATTGATTTATATGCAGTGATAATGGACGATTCAAATCTTTTGAATATAATTAATTTTATAATTTTAAGAGTGCAGTTCCAAATTTTTAGTAGGTAATTTGGAATTAATAATTTTGATATTTTAATTAAGGTGTTAATTGAATGTCAAAATTATTGGAGCTTAGAATTATAATGTCCATAGTTCCTCTGGATGGCTCCATTAAATTATGTGAACTTTATGATATGTTGGGTTGAGTTATTAATTTGGAATTGAGAATTCTAAATTATTTTTTATAGAAATTAATTGGATTAATTTCTATTATATAGTGTGCTAGGGAACACATCGTAGGCATATTCTACGAGAAAGTCTATATGAAATTATTTAGTTGTTGAGAAATAAATATGGGATCGTGAGAGAGCCTTTCTCTCTCCCGTAACATCCCATGATAAATATATCTAACCAATAATTGGTTGTTGGATTGACGTTAAAGTAATTCCAAGTTGGAAGTGATCTTTAAATATTAATTAATTGATTAATTAATAAAGAGGTTGATAGTTGTTATTCTATGTGAATATAAGATTCACGAGACAATAATGATCAACTAGAGAGTTCCTCTTCAACTTCACTTTATCTCATGAGTTGAGAATACAAAGTGAATTAAATTCAGTTGTGTAATCTCAACCCAAATCAAAAGGAATGCCCACTCGTTCGTGTTCATCATAATCTGGAGAACGTTTGGAAAGATCCGTGGTGATCAAAGGATTTGGTGATTCCAAGGTAGTGTTCATGAAGAACAAAAGGTCGATTTCTTAATCTCTTATTATTCTTGTTATTAAATTAATACGTATAGATCGCTAACTCAATTTTTAAGATATGTGATTTGATCCTTATCTTGTTTCTGCTAAGATATGTGATTTGATCCTTATCTCGCTTCCAAACATCTCAAGAATCGTTCTGAGATAACCATCAATTGGTATCAGAGCAGGTTATACCCCTATTAATTTAATAATTGATTATATGATAATTGGGTAGGCACTCATGCATATATGCTTTTAATATTTTCATGATGATGAATGTTGCGAATGGATTGGCATTAATTTTTCTATTCCATGGAATAAGTTATGTAATTTCTTTTGATTAGATCAATTGAATATATGATTCATTTTGTATTGATGAAGAATGGTTCTTCATGGTTTTGAGAAAAGTTCTCAATTAGAATTTTTTATACTTGTTATAGATCCTATTTCATTGAGAATTTTTAAAGGTGTCCGATAGAATTTTTTCAAGAGGTTTTGAGTGGGGAATCCCTTCCCTTGGCTCTGAGCCTCATCGTTTCCAGGAATTCGAAGAGCCTCACTTTTTTCAGTGATTCGAAAAGCCTCACCGTTCCAAGGAATTCGATGAGTCTCATTGTCTCCAAAGATGATGTATTCATTTCGCTTCTTATTAAATGTTTTGTTATGTTGATAATAATTACATTTCATGCCTAGCATATGCCATATTAGATAGAAATGTGTCTACCTAATTATTATATGTCATGCATATGTGCATTATTTTATTATTTTTTACTAAAAAGTTTTTAGTAAATTATATTTAATGCACTTTGCAATAAATTTAATGAGATTAAATTTGTAAATTAATTGAGCAATTGGATTTGCAAAATTAATGTGCCAAATGTGATGTTTTAAATTTAAATGTTATATTTAAGTTATCACATTTAGCTTATTTTATAATTTTAAAGTGTTTAACATTATAAAATCTTAGTAATTTAAATTGTTTAAATTAACTAAGAGTTTATGAAACAAAAGTTGTTTTATAAATAAAATACTTTTGCAAAATAATGAGTGGAGGGGTAATATGACAATATAAACCCTTGGTCTCCATCGTTAGTACAACACCGTGAGTTATTAGTAGCGCCTCGTGACGCTTTGATTTCGTCCTCCCTACGGAGGGTGTCTACTAATGGCAATACCAAGGTTGTCTTCCATGCGATAGGACTTTTAAGATGTATTTTAGAATTGACCTACCCTACGGCGGCAATTTCTAAGTTAAGTCTCAAAAGGTCTGATACGATGGGTCACACTCATGAAGAAATAATTAAATTAGTTAATTACTTTCTTGACCAAAATTAAGGAAATTAATGAGTATTAGAAATATGAGATATTTGGGAGATACTTATTAATTGAGAAGTTCTCATTTTAATTAGCAACTATTTGACCTACCCTACGGCGGCACTTAGTTGTGGAGATTAAAATTCCTTAGGCCTTTAAAGTAAACATGTTTTTGTGTATTTTAACATGTGCTTTTATGCATCTTATTTACTTTGCCTTAAATTGTGTAATGATATTTATGTAATTATTTATTAAATTTTTCTTATTTTCAGCAAATATGTCAAACCCGATTTTCTCACTTCTCGCCTCTCAAGTATTAACTGGTGAAAATTTTGTTAAGTGGAAAAGCAACATGAATATCCTTCTCATTAATGAAAACTACCACTATGTCCTTAAGGAGGATTGTCCTCCAGTGCCTCCAACCAATGCCTCCAAGGTTGCTGATGAGTACAACCGTTGGGTTGTTGCAAACAACAAAGCCCGCTGCTACTTGTTAGCAGCAATGAATGAGGTGCTTAGAACTAAGCACGAGGCCTTTGAAACTGCAAGAGAGATTATGGAATCTCTGCAGCAGATGTTTGGACGCCCATCTGATCAGGCTCGCTACGAAGCTGTAAAAGCCATTATGAATGGCAAAATGGAGAATGGTTCTTCTGTTCGTGAGCACATCCTCAAAATGGTCAATCATTTCAATGAGGCTGAGATCAATGGAGCTAAAATTGATGAAAAGACTCAGGTTGGCATGATTCTGGAGACACTATCTCCGCTTTTCTCCAATTCAGGACTAATTACATTATGAATCATAAAAAGTGTAATCTGACTGAACTCCTGAATGAGCTGCAAATATATGAGACTCTTATAGATGATAAGGGTGGTAAGGCAATTGTTGCTGAAGCCAACGCAGCTGAGGCAAAGCCTTCTTCTTCGAAGAAAAAGAAGAAGAATTATGTGGGAAAGAAAAAGGATAACAAGAAGAAGATCCAGAAGAAGAAAGGAAAGGCTGCTGCTCAGCCTAAACCTAAAGGAAAGTGTTTCCACTGTCATCAAGATGGCCATTGGAAAAGGAACTGTAAAAAGTACCTTGATGAGCTGAAACAGAAAAAGAAACAAGGTAAATTAGATTTACTAGTCATGGAAACATGCTTAGTTGAGAATGATTTCTCAAGCTGGATTATTGATTCAGGAGCATCTAACCATGTCTGTGTTTCTTTGCAGATGCTTGAGTCTGCCGGGATCTTCAAGTGGGAGATTTCACAATGAGAGTAGGCAGTGGAGAAAAGGTGTCAGCGACAGCAGTAGGGATAGTTCGACTATCGTTTGCTGATAATAAATATTTGCTTTTGGACAATGTTTATTATATTCGATTTCAAACGGAATTTGATTTCGGTGTCAAAGTTGCATGAACAATTTATTTCTGTTTCTTTTAGTGTTGACTCTGTTTCAATTTATAAGAATGGAATAAATATTTGTTCTGGGTATGTTGAAAATGGTTTATATTTTGTTAAACCAAATTCCAACAACTTGCTTCAAACCGAAATGTTTAAAGTCGCTGAACCAACTCCTAAAAGAAGAAAAGTTGCGAATAATGATAATGACACGTATTTATGGCATTTGAGGCTTGGTCATATTAATATAGACAGAATAGAAAGACTAGTGAAGGATGGTCCTTTAAGAGAGCTAAGGGTTGGCACTCTACCAGTTTGTGAATCCTGTCTAGAAGGCAAAATGACCAAAAGACCTTTTTCAGCAAAAGGTGAAAGAGCAAAAGCACCTTTAGAGATCATACATACTGATGTATGTGGGCCTTTGAATGTCAAAGCTAGAGGGGGCTATGAATATTTCATCACATTCATTGATGATTATTCTAGATATGGATATGCATATCTGATGCAAAGAAAATCCGAGGCCTTTGAAAAGTTCAAAGAATTCCATGCTGAAGTAGAAAAAAACTCAGTAAATCAATCAAAACTCTTCGATCTGATCGAGGAGGAGAGTACTTGGATTATGAATTTCAGGACCACTTGATTGAGAATGGAATATTATCACAGCTCACGGCACCTGCGACACCACAGCAAAATGGTGTAGCTGAAAGAAGGAATCACACTTTGCTTGATATGATAAGATCAATGTTAAGCTATTCTTCTTTGCCTAACTCATTTTGGGGATATGCATTACAAACAGCTGTATACATTCTAAACTTAGTTCCATCTAAGTCAATCCCTAAGACTCCCTTAGAGTTATGGAATGGTCGCAAGCCTAGTTTGAGACACATCCGCATATGGGGATGTCCAGCCCATGTGCTGAAGGGAAAGACTGGGAAGTTGGAACCTCGTTCAGAAGTATGCATGTTTGTTGGGTACCCTAATGGAACGAGAGGAGGACTATTTTATAATGCTCAAGATAACAAAGTTTTGTGTCGACAAATGCAACGTTTCTCGAGTACAATTATATGACAGAATTCAAACCTAGAAGTAAAGTAGTTCTGGAAGAGTTGCTAGCTGATGAGATCAGCCCCACACCAACAAAAGTTGTTGAACGACAAAAAGTTGAGACCACTACTCAAGATCAAATACCACCGCCACCACGACGTAGTGGGAGGAAATAAGATTACCCATCCGCTATGGTCAGGATGGAGAAGCACAAGTTGCAGTCACCGATGGCAGTGATGATGATCCATTGACATACAAGATGGCAATGGAGGATGTTGATCAAGAGAAATGGCAGGAAGCCATGAAACTCGAAATGGAATCAATGTATTCTAATTCAGTCTGGAAGCTTGTAGATCTACCAGAAGGCGTAAAGCCTATTGGATGCAAATGGATCTATAAGAGAAAAAGAGGAGCCGATGGAAAAGTAGAGACTTTCAAGGCTAGGTTAGTGGCAAAGGGTTTTACCCAAAAGGAAGGAGTAGACTATGAGGATACTTTTTCGCCAGTAGCCATGCTAAAATCCATTCGGATTCTCTTGTCCATTGCTGCTCATTATGATTATGAGATATGGCAAATGGATGTCAAGACGGCATTTTTGAACGGCCATCTTGAAGAGACTATTCATATGGTCCAACCAGAGGGTTTTGTGGTTAAAGGCCAAGAGCAGAAAGTCTGCAAATTGCAAAGGTCCATTTATGGGCTTAAGCAAGCTTCTAGATCTTGGAACATCAGATTTAATGAAGCCATAAAATGTTATGGTTTTGAACAAAATTTAGGTGAACCTTGTGTCTATAAGCAAAAGGAAGGAAATAAAGTGGTCTTCTTAGTTCTTTATGTGTGGATGACATTTTACTCATTGGGAATGATGTAGGATCTCTGTCCAAAATAAAGAACTGGCTAGCCAGCCAATTCCAAATGAAGGATTTGGGAGAAGCAAGCTACATTCTTGGCATCCAAATTATACGGGATCGCAAGAATAGGCTTTTGGCGTTGTCTCAGGCATCGTATATTGACAAGGTGCTTGTCAGATTTGCGATGCAAAACTCTAAGAAAGGTAATTTACCTACTCGACATGGAGTTCATCTTTCTAAAGAGCAGTGTCCTAAAACACCGCAAGAGAAGGAAGATATGAGACGGATTCCCTATGCTTCGGCAGTTGGTAGTTTGATGTATGCAATGTTGTGTACAAGACCCGACATCTGCTTTGCAGTGGGAGTGGTTAGCCGATACCAGTCAAACCCAGGATTGGATCACTGGGTTGCAGTCAAGCATATTCTAAAATATCTGAGGCGTACGAGAAACTATATGCTGGTATATTCCAGTAGGGATTTGATTCCTGTTGGATATACAGATTCTGATTTTCAATCAGATAGAGACTCTAGGAAGTCTACTTCTGGAGCGGTGTTCACTTTGGGAGGAGCCATTATATGGAGAAGCGTCAAGCAAACCTGCATTGCTGACTCAACCATGGAGGCTGAATATGTAGCAGCTTGTGAAGCAGCTAAGGAGGCAGTCTGGCTTCGGAATTCTTAAAAGATCTAGAAGTTGTTCCAGATATGCATGAACCAGTTAGACTCTACTGTGACAACAGTGGCAGTAGCCAATGCCAAGGAACCCAGAAACCACCGTAGAGGAAAGCATATAGAGAGAAAATTTCACCTTGTGAGAGAGATTATCAGTAGAGGAGACATTTCAGTTGAGAAGATCGCATCTGCGATCAATATAGCTGATCCGTTTACTAAGACATTACCGGCTCGAGGTTTTGAGCTACATCTTGATGGATGGGACTTAGAGACATGTCACATTTGCTTTAGGGCAAGTGGGAGATTGTTGGGATATGTGCCCATAAACAAATGACATTTATTATTTTGCTGAATATTTAAGAATTTTTTTAATATTATACTTGCATGCATGTTATGATGCTTTATAAATATCAAAAATCCTGGATTATTTAAATGTGACTTTAAATATTGTATATAAGTGTTATATACAGAGGATAATATTTAAAGAAAAATAATCTAAATTTATCTGTAATTAAATTAAAGTTGCAAACGAGATCTTTAATTTAAAATTACTAGCACGGTTCATTACATTCTGAATGAAACGATCTTATCGGATTGTTGATAATGAGATTATCGGAATGAAAGCACTTTATATAATTTGATTATATAGGACTGAAACACGATTAATTATGAATCTCTAATAAATTCTGTTGTTAAAATAGAGAATTCAAAATTAATCAATGATGGTCATGTGAATCGATCTTAATTCTGAGTAATTAATAGACTCCTATTTATTGTATTATATTTTTTGATTTAATGACAGAAACATAGTGTCAAATTCTTGGTATATTAAAAATATAATAACATAAGTAGCCAGGAATATTAATATACAAGATGAAATCCATTCCTTGTAAAGAAGTCAGATGGACGGTTCCATAAGTGTTGATTCGGGACTTGAATAATAAGAGAGCTCAATTTATGATTGGATCATAAATATATTATTTATTATAGAATTAATGGTACTTATGGATAAAGATGTGATTAAAGAGGTTAACGGAAAATGCCTAGCTTTAATCATAGGATTGATTTATATGTAGTGACTATATCAATGGACGATTCAAATCCTTTTGAATATAATTTTTATAATTTTAAGAGTGCAGTTCCAAATTTTTAGTGAGTAATTTGGAATTAATAATTTTGATATTTTAATTAAGGTGTTAATTGAATGTCAAAATTATTGGAGCTTAGAATTATAATGTCCATATTCCTCTGGAACTTTATGATATGTTGGGTTGAGTTATTAATTTGGAATTAAGAATTCTAAATTATTTTTCATATAAAATTAATTGGATTAATTTCTATTATACAGTGTGCTAGGGAACACATCATAGGCATATTATACGAGAAAAGTCTATGTGGAAATTATTTAGTTAGAGAAATAAATATGGGATCGTGAAAGAGCCTTTCTCTCTCCCGTGACGTATAAATATATCTAACCAACAATTGGTCGTTGGATTGATATATGTTAAAGTAATTCCAAGAGTTGGAAATGATCTTTAAATATTAATTAATTGATTAATTAATAAAAGAGGTTGATAGTTCTTATTCTCTGTGAATATAAGATTCACGAGAGACAGAGAAGAACATCGGACGATAATGATCAACCAGAGGTTCCTCCTTCAACTTCACTTTATCTCATGAGTTGAGAATACAAAGTGAATTAAATTCAGTTGTGTAATCTCAACCCAAATCAAAAGGAACGCCCACTCATTCGTGTTCATCATAATCTGGAGAACGTTTGGAAAGATCCATGGTGATCAAAGGATTTGGTGATTCCAATGTATATTCGTGAAGAACAAAAGTCGATTTCTTAATCTCCTTATTATTCTTGTTATTAAATTAATACGGGTATAGATTACGCTAACTCAAATTTTTAAGATATGTGATTTGATCCTTATCTTGTTTCCGCTACGATATGTGATTTGATCCATATCTCGCTTCCGCAAACATCTCAAGAATCGTTCTGAGATAACCGTCACCACGAGCTGTCAAGGATGGGACCACTCGATTCACGAACGTGGAGGGGGCGGTTGTCCATGGATTCCTTGGCGGGGCGGCGAGCTTCAGCGAGTACACCGTCGTCGATGTCGCGCATGTCGTCAAGGTCGACCCTGCCATCCCGCCAGAGAAGACCTGCTTGCTCAGCTGTGGTGTCTCCATCGGTTAATCTTGGCACTGTTGGTGTCTGGAGGCCCCTGCTTTGGCTTTTATTGGATGTAACAATGACTTTCTAACTTTCTACTTCATTTCAAATAATTGAGTTGGGCTGGGTGAGGTTCGTTTTCAACTTGGTGGTGCCCCTTGTCATTCATGGCTCCTTTTTAGATCATGGCAGTGCCAAATATTTGGCTCGTTATTGTACTCTTTTGAAATATAGCTTTCCTTTGGTTGAAAATATATGTGCATGATTTTTTCTTTTCCTGAACAAGTCTTTATTTTAGATTGTGAAATTGTTGGGCCCAAAGTCCTAAATAATATTATAATTATTAATAAAATAATTTATTTAAATAAATATATTAAAAATTTAATTGATAAATCATTTTTTCTTCTCATTTGGTCAAGGGGTGTTTTTGAAATTTCTAAAAAATTCTTCATCTATTTCTAATGGAATACATGCTTATTCCCATGTCATCTAAACATCATTTGGAATAACACTGCATTAATTACACTGGAATAACATGGAATACAAGATTTTAAACCAAATAGAAATCTGGAATAACAAGGGAAATAAGCTATTCCTTGAGAATTTATATTCCTATTCCCAGAATAACTTTTTGACATCCAAACACTACCTTAGGCTATGTTTGGATGGAGGAATAAGGCCTAGAATAAGCCCTTATTCCGGTTTATTCCCTCAAACAAGGTGAAAAAGGAGCATGGGCCCACTGAAATTCCTATTCCAATCAACCCTCCCTATTTCGATTTCTTATTCCATGGTACCCCATGGAATAACTCCTATTCCTATTGCAGCTATTTCAGGGGCACCGATGGAATTAAAAAAATAAATTAAATTTATTTATAATATCATTTAAATAAATTAAATAAATTTATTTATAATATCATTTAAATAAATTAAATAAATTTATTTATAATATAATTTAAAATTAAATAAATTTATTAATAGAAAATAATAAATTAAGTATATTATTTTTTTCTTTATTAATATAAAATAATTTATTAAGTATGTTCTTATATTATTTTTAATAATAATTAATTTATTACCTTATTTATTAATAATAATAATTTATTCAAGTCATTTTAAAAAATAAAAATTGATAAACAATTTTTATTGGAAGGGGTATCTTTGGAATTTCAGAAAAATTCTTTATCTATTCCTACTGGAATAAATGCTTATTCCCATGTCATCCAAACATCATTTGGAATAACACTGCATTAATTGCACTGGAATAATATGGAATACCGGATTTTCATCCAAACAGAAATCTAGAATAACAAAGGGAATAAGCTATTCCTACGGAATTCATATTCTATTCCCGGAATAACTTTTTGACATCCAAACGCAGCCTTAGGGAATAAGTTCAGGGGATAACTTGAACTTTGTAGTTATAGCTTTTGATAGTGTTTGGATATCAAAAAGTTATTCTGGAAATAGGAATACGAATTCCCCAGAATAGCTTATTCCTCTTATTATTTCAGATTTCTGTTTGGATAAAAATCTGGTATTTCATGTTATTCCAGTGTAATTAATGCAGTGTTATTCCAAATAGTATTTGGATGACATGAAAATAAGCATGTATTCCACTAGGAATAGATGAAGAATTTTTTAGAAATTCCAAACATACCCCTTTACCCAATAAAAGGAAAAATGGTTTATCAATGTAATTTTAATGTAATTACTTGAATAAATTATTTTTTATTAATAAATAAAATAAGAATTAAGACTTTGGGCCCAACAAATTCATCAACATCTCCATGCATTGAAAAACATGTGAATTTTTTTACCACATATAAAACCTAATTAATTATTAAATTATAATAATTTATAATTAGTATTCAAGAGTTGAATAATATATAATATTTGATAATATATATTATAATGCCAAAATAATTGAGATAAAAAAATTAACAACTTTATTTTTATATCATGCATAACTTTTAAATATTGTTTAAGTATGTGCCAAAAAAAGTACTATTTACGAGAGTTTTACTTTAATTTAATTTATTTTAATTGTTATTAAAAAAAAAAAATTAATTTTAAATTTCATTAAAAAAAAAGGATGTCTAAGAATAAGTTTATATAGTTATCTTAATAATTACATTAGCGTTTGAATTTTTTTTAAAATATCCGTGTCCTTGGCATAATTTTGAATAGAGAAGGGGGCTTGAGCTTAACGTACATTGCGACAAATTAAATAGTTTAGAACTAAATAAAATTTAAGAATCCAAAACCAGTATATATATATATATCAAGCCTGGTAGTCTCGGCATCGAAGGTCGGCACATGCATGACCAGCGAGGAGAAGCGAAATTTCTCTAGAGCAAAGTTAGTTGGTTAACTTTACCAATAAAGAACCAGTAATAGGTACTTTCCAGCTTATCAAATGTGAAACGACTCATTAGTAGACAGATGTAAAAGGCCAAGACTAAACTAATACTATATTTGAATAAGATTTCATGAACCACTGGTACTCAATTGGCATCCACTCAGCACATGGACTTAAGCCTAATTCCTGTGCCCTATATTGAATACATTAGCATTGTTTGCAAATAAAAAGTTATGATAGTTAACTGGTTACTACACAAATCATATTAGTAACTATCCAAGCAAAGCTCACTTAGTCTCCTTTCTATGAAGGTGTTACATACAAAGAACTATAACAATAATTAGCACAAGTTATCAATTCATCGGGAATATGAAATACGAGAAGAAATCCCTCGTATCATAAAAAAGTTTCACCAAAGATTGATCGAACTAATGTCACTTGAACAGAGAACTTTCGTCTTCCACACGTAATTTAAACCATAAGAACATGGGCACTACAACTTGAAATACAATGCTTGAATACAATGAAACATATTATGATGAAAACTATCAGTAACATTGAACAAAATTTCCCTGTAAATGACAGTTGGCCTTGGCTCGGACAAGGAGAACATCTTGGGCAGCCTTCACATTCTTTGGCCTTCCTCCCCATGTTTTCAGGCAAGTGTTCTGAAGAGCTCTGGCATAAGAAAAGGAGACATGTTGAAAAATAGTTTTCGATCTTACAAAAAATTCCTTTCTAAATTTGCTAGAAATATGTTATAGAAATTTAAATATACAAATAAAGTAAAACCAAAAGATAAGATGGATCAAACCAGGACCAAGGCGTGTTAGACACTGCCCTAAGGATCAGATTTTTGCCCTTTCGTGCAGGTTGTTGGCGATCTGTCCCCAAGGTACAACGACCCGGCTCGACCCGATCCTCCTACGAGCATGATCATGTGGAGGTGCAAACCAAAGTTGTCAATTTCGTTTCGTTTCGACCGTTTCGGCCGAGACGTATCGTTTTGGTAGCTTATCCGAAAAGATAAGTACTACGTTTCGTTTCGAAAGATTTTCGGCAGTTCGGTGCGTTTCGGTGCATTTCGGCGTATTTCGGCCGTTTCGGTATGTTTTGGCTGTTTTGGTAAAATATGTTTTGAAGACCAATTTATGAATTATTAAACCTTTCAGAATCATTTTAAAATATATATATATAATATCAAAAAAAATCCTAGTTACCCTATCCCCATTTTAATATACATATATATAATAACAAAAAAATTTTAGTTACCCTATCCACGATCGCATCTCTTAAAAACTCAAACTCTTATTTTTATATTATTATTATTATTTATGAAGAATATGAATTATGAATAAATTTTTCATTATATATATATATATATCAAACTTTTAAAAACTTAAACTCTTTATTTTTGTTGTTATTATTATTTATAAAGAATATGAATTATGAATAAATTTTTTATTATATATATATATTCCGAAATGAAGCACCAAAACGGTCCGATACCAAAATATTTTGTTTCATAAGCTAAACCGAAACATAATCCGAAACGAAATTGACAACCTTGGTGCAAACCCAACGATTACCTTCAGATGCCCAAGAAAAGATTAATAAAATATATAAATAAAATGAGATAAAACAAATCATATGGCTATCCAAATCATTCTAGATTGATGCCTTCCCTCAATCTGAATCCCTAAGCCTATTTATAGGCTCGGCCCATAAAAGCTCCAACGGCTCGGCCCATAATGGCCTTAAATGCCTAATAGCCGTTAGCCCCAAATTACGTCAAAAACGGCTTACAAAATAAATTATTT
The DNA here is from genome assembly GCA_900491605.1 of Calamus simplicifolius. Classification (NCBI taxonomy): domain Eukaryota; kingdom Viridiplantae; phylum Streptophyta; class Magnoliopsida; order Arecales; family Arecaceae; genus Calamus; species Calamus simplicifolius. The sequence continues at coordinate 655,398 of UESW01004240.1, read as the reverse complement.
AGGCCGTTTCTGAAACGTTGGCCTTCCAACGTTCACGCAACGTTCCAACGGACATTGCATCAATGAAGCCCGGTCACGGGCGTTATTTCTTTCTTTTTTTTATTATTTAAACTTTTTCTAACAATCTCCCACAAAAGTTTAAAATAAAAAAATAAAATAAATATAACAAAAATTTTAGGGCATCTTATACTGCGCAATAGGTGAGGTGCCTATGGACTTGAACCTCACTTAGTGTTGATTGTATACATCTGAAGGAACCATAGTGGATTAGACCTTGAACTAGGTCCTTTGACTCAGACTTCTACTAATCACATACACAGTATGGATCAATTGGGTTTAAGCGGTCAGCGCATATTAAAGGCCTTGCGCTTAGTACCTTGATTTTTCATGAGAATTCTTTAAGGTTAGCCCAAACTTTTAGTCACGGCCTAATATGACGATTCTCATATAGGTGAATCCTCCAAGGGTATTTGTGACAATACCCTGCAGATAACCTACCTCGGATCCATTAAGAGTATAACTCAACCTTACATAAATTTACTTTGTCACTTTATAAGAGCACTCATCATAGGGATGGGATGAAAATTTTTTTAAAAATTTGTGCTCTAACACGATCACTCAATCAGCTTCGTTTCTACCACATTGAACCTCATTCATGGGATCTCCAATCACAGAGGTTGGGTATCCACTGCTGACGACCAAATAATGGGTTTAAGCCACATCCCCCTCGATGAATCTAGGACTCTACTCCTAGATAACTCCTTGGTTAATTGATTTGTCAAATTCTTCTCGGTAAATTCCAAAGATATATATATATATATAGACCTTAAATAAGTGAATCAAGCAAAGATATATTAGAATTGAATATCCAAATACAAGATAAACAATAAGTTGGATATTCCAACAGTCATGAGATTATTTAATAAATTATAAAAATTTTATTAAATCTCATGGCAATAGATTTCAAGAGACTCAAAATAGAGCATTTATATGACATACCTTCTCACAGCATCCAAGTTCATCCATTCTTTGCCATTTGGTAATATAAAAGATTCACAATAGTAGGTAAGCAATAAGTATTTGCCCAATGCTGTCACTTTTGTCTAGCAACATCAACACAACAAGGAGATATTAAATATTGATCACTATACCAGAAAACACTTATCTGGAACAGAAAAACTTTTGCATTTATATAAGAATGCAAATATATGCTAGTAGCTGCACTTGAAAGTTAAATAATAAGATGATAAAAAAATATCTATATACAAGCATGCATATATCATGTGCACAAGTGCAAGCATGTGTGTACATACATGTAATCCATATATAACATGTGTATATCATTTGGGCCTAGAATACAGCTTAGCTATGGATGTTATATGCATTACCGTATTGTAGTCCGACTTAGTTTCTTGATAGGTTTGATGCATCCATAAGAATACCCTACAACATATACAGGACAATCGATTGTAGTATACATATACCTACATAATGTGCTGATTAGCGGTAGTGTAGCATGATAACCATGGTTTAGAGTTCAGCTGAAGTTCAGAAAACTATCACCAAAACGGTAATTAAAATATAGCTACTTATGGAGTTAATATAATACAAATATACCATTAATAACAAGAAAGGTTTTGAGAAAGGCACAAACTAAAGATGGAAGGATTAGTGGTGCATCTATACACTGTTGCATGATTAGTTCCCAAGAGTTTGTTTCCTTCCTCATGAAAGTGAACAATTTGCTTCATTTTGGATAGCCTGGCATGCAAACAAAGTCTGATGTACCTCAGACACAAAACATCAAAAGCTTTCCCGGAGTTCTGGATGTGATACATTGAATGGACAACATACCAATACTATGTGTTCCCCATTATTATTATAGATACTTCTAAATTCAGAAGGCCACGAACGTTCATATTAGAGAAAATATGATATAAGCAAGAAACTAATAACATTTCAAGTAAATTTACTATCATCAGTCTTGGTAATATATTTGTGGAGTGACAGTCAAGCAGCATGTATAACATCAGGAAAGAAGGGAATAAACATTAAGTCAAATAAAAAATTAGACAAAATTATTTGGAGTCAAGACATAGACAAAATTTACTGTCAATATTATATTAGCAAGCAGTATTTCAAGAGATAATTATGGATGATCATAATTTAGCATAGCAACATTTGCACCATTAATGGACAGGCATTTCAGGGTGGCATGAAAACTTTATATGTTGAGTAAACTCATGCAAAAGCAGAATAAGTAGATGGAATGAAAATCTAGCAATTTCTAGAGAAGAAGAAAAATCTGATCCTTAGCTGTTGGAAAATAGTTTTTGATCTTACAAAAAATCCCTTTCTAAATTTGCTAGAAATATGTTATAGAAATTTAAATATACAAATAAAGTAAAACCAAAAGATAAGATGGATCAAACCAGGACCGAGGCGTGTTAGACACTGCCCTAAGGATCAGATTTTTGCCTCTTTGTGCAGATTGTTGGCGATCTATCCCCAAGGTACAATGACCGGCTCGATCCGATCCTCCTACTATGAGCACGATCGTGTGGAGGTGCAAACCCAACGATTACCTTCAGATGCCCAAGAAAAGATTAATAAAATATATAAATAAAATGAGATAAAACAAATCATATGGCTACTCCAAATCATTCTAGATTGATGCCTTCCCTCAATCTGAATCCTAAGCCTATTTATAGGCTCGGCCCATAAAAGCTCCAACGGCTCGGCCCATAATGACCTAATAGCCGTTAGCCCCAAATTACATCAAAAACGGCTTACAAAATAAATTATTTGGGCTGTTTCTGAAATGTTGGCCTTCCAATGTTCACGCAACATTCCAACGAAACGTTGCATCAATGAAGCCCGGTCGCGGGCATTCTTTCTTTCTTTTTTTTTTTTTAATTATTTAAACTTTTTCTAACAGACATGTCATGGGTTGGGGCTCTGGTTCATGGCATTCAGGTTCAGTGTTGCCTCCACTTTAGACTGACCTCCAGAGAGGAACTGTTTCCTATAAAAGGTTGACAGACATCAGTATTTGATTTCTGTAGCTATTAGTCTTCTGTGGAGAAGCTTCAAGGTGTATGCAGCCACCTCCAACGAATGGTGAAAGAAGAATTGTACATAGCACAAATTAAATTGATGTATTGATAACAATTAAATGTAAGTATGTGCCAATAAAGCTACGTATGTAGTAATCATTAGGATGTGGCCAGAAAGATCATAACAACTTCATGATTACTGATCTTTTTTTATTTAAGAAAAAGATTAAAGTATATGACAAAGTGGACTCTTCAAGTGGACGCTTCGATTGAATACGAAACCATCGCGCACAAATACCCATCAATCGATTGAAGAAAACACCAGACATTTTTACTTTGCCTCTCATCCAACAAGTACAGTGACAATGGTAATAAGCACCATTGCAAGTTTTAAAACATTTCACCAAATGATAGAATAATGCAAAGCAATAACAATAAATCAAAACTTACACTTCTGCATGCTTGTACAATAAACACAGTGACATCAACATTAAGATCGATATTTTACGTTGGTCCTGGAGATATACAGCAAAAAGGGTAAGGATGTAGGCATCAGCCGTAACCCCCAAGCACATTACTGAACCTAACCTGGAAACAACATTAAAAGGTTATAAAATGTTGGATTTCAAATTGTCTTGCCACACATCTTCCATCCTAAGCTCCAATATTACATACAAAACAGATAAAATACTGACTAATAAGTACTACCCAAAAATTGGTAAAACTCTTTGCTACTGCCAGCAAATTTAAAACAGATTCAACAGCTGCAGCGACAAATCTTGAAGGAAATTGTTATAATACATAGATAAAGCCAAAAATCCATAGGGAGGTATAATGATACAATGCTGACAAAACATAAGGAACCACCATGCTATGATAAACCTGATTCTTCAAAGTTATCAAAATTCATGTCTATTATAGTTCTGTCAAACTAAAGAATATAGACAAGTGTAGTTAGATCAAGCACATGTAACTTTATTTAATACCAACAAGCGGATAAATCACTGATACGTAGTTGGTTCGTCCAACAGAAGCTAACTAAACATAAAATAGATAAGGACTGAAATATGGGGAAGACAGTTCATAGGCAAACTCAAGATGTACAAACTCACTTGGCATGAGACAATCATCACATTCCTTGATTTATCTATAACAATAAAACGTTGTCAATAGTGCAAAATTATTAATTTTTATCAAAATCCTAAACTTAGAACATTGGATTTAGCTTTCATCATATGACTATTAGAAATAGCCATGCATCCAAATTAATCATCCATAAGAGGCAGCTTTCAAACCATAGGCATGTCAGGTCATAAATAAAATTTAAAAATCAAAGTAGACTAACAGCACAAGGCAACCCGCCCTAACATCCAACTAACACTCAAATATATCAACTATGATGAAATAGTAGGAATGAATTCAACATGATAAAAAATAGGCCAATTCCCCCAAGAAAATCTAGATTTGATAAAAATTATCAATATTACGGCATAGCTGTCTACTATTTAATGGATGATTGATTCTAAATTCAATTTCATCATTGTTCAGGCTACCTATCCACATAATCCAGTTGCGAGATATAGGGTCATCAATTGAGTTGGCTCAGGAAGGCATTATTAGCTGTTATTTTTTTACGGTTACAATTTGCATGCATCCAATTCAGAAATGTTGAGTCTGCCTAACATCATGGCCCTTGGCTTTGATAGAGTGCCAAACTATGATGCTTCATAACGGTTACATTTAGAAATGCTCTTTAAGTCATGATTTCACAGCCGACACTTCACATACGCAAGGATCAAGCAAATAAGCATACTAAATATCTATGGCACTACAACCACCAAAAAGCAACACAGGTTAATTTTCCAATTCAGCAAATCATGATCAAAACTGCTCCAAAATATATTACTTCAAACAAGTGCATGCTTGCCTAATATTCTTCCAAGAGTACAATTAACCAAGAAAATGAGTAGTAACATAACATACTTATGAAACTCTTTCAACGACACTGCAACTGCCAAAAGCAATATATGCAAATATTCAATCCAGCAAATAATTATCAAAATACAACCTCTACGATAAGACTTCTACAGAAAATCATGCAACAACAACATTAACAAGATATAGTAGTCATAGCCATCTCAAAGCATTAACGGAGTCGCCCACACTAAAACCCAATTACAAAGCCTACAAGAAAGGATACTAAAACTAACCGAAATGTTTTTAAAGGTGCACTCACATTCCTGGCCATGACTACATCTTTTTTTCCTCCTTTATATTTCATATCATCAATTTTTTCGATAGATCGATGATCAGGAGGTTGATGATAATTCTGAAATGCATCAATTGCCTCTTGTCTATATTTAAACTTCTTATATAAGGCATGCTTGAACCCGGTAACCTCGCGCTGACACTCAGGCCAGGATTCATAGATCCCTCGTTTACGGCCCACGAAAACTACATAATAACTTTCAAAAATATTACTAAACCTCAAGAGCATGCAGCTTGATTTCCTGCATTACAGTGAAACCGATATAAACTCAGATTACATAATACATTGCACTATCAATAAAGTCAATCATGGTAAATATACTTATAAAATTAAAAAAAAATTTGTTCATAGTAAAAGGAAGCATGTTAGACTTACTTCGCCTGTTACGAGCAACCCATAGCCTATTAGCTATGGAATTGCGTAGTTCATCACCTCTTCGGGATTCATCCCCTATAATGAGATAAGGATCGATATCATCCTCATCACGATCAGCAGGCAAGGGTTCAATTGACATATTGAAAGTATTTATTATTTTCTTAGGTGTGTCGAATGAAGTTGTGAATGATGCAGCAAGCCATTATAATATGTTTCTGAACCTTGAAGGAAAATAGGATAGAACTTCTAAGAATCTTATATTGCTTCTTAAGAATTCCAAAGGCCTTCTCTATGCAATTTCTGAGTTAAGCATGTCGATGGTTATATAAGTCTCGACAATTGTTATATCGTCGAGCCATAGGATTATTAAACGTACTTAGATGGTACCTATTACCCCAATATAGGGTCAAGAAACTTATCTGTATTAGCATATCCTAAGCCAAGAAGATAATATTTTTCTGTATACTTAAACCACTCGAAACTTTAATAAAAAAATAAAATCAATTAAATAGGAAAAAATAAATACCTTCTGGTATGATAAAGCCTCAAGACTCGATAGACCAATGTAGGACTCTCATATCGGCAGCAGATCCTTCCCATCCAGTACAAACAAAAAAGAAAGAGTGATCAAATGATACTGCAGCCATTACATTTTAGAAAATGGTGCCCTTTCGATTACGAAAGCATGGTTGTCTTTTCTTGATTAATGCAAGTATGTGGATACCATCAACCGCTCCAATAGCATTCTGTGATACGATCAAATTTATCAAAGACTTGTTAAAAAAATAAATAATTAAAAACTAGCATTTCGTCCTATCCATATATACCATGAAGTAAGGATGGAAATGGTTATTCTCACATATCCGTGGGTTCACGCTAGTATCCTGACCCGGTTGAACTCTAAATTCTTGCTTTAGTAAACAAATTGCTTTCTATACATTGTTAAAATGTCGGAATATTGTCTCCCTTGAGTGCTGAAAAGTTTCAGCCAATACTCTATTGGTCACCCCATGACCAATGTCGTAAAGAAAAATAGCTAGTTGCTTCTGTACCATAACATTGTGTGTGCTAGTTACAAAGCCACATGAAACAAGCAACTCTTATAGCTTGAAAAATAGTGTTTGTCATCCTAAAGTGATCATAACCTCTATCTGAATGTCCACTCAACATATCTGTTATGAGTTCGTGATCCGAGAATGGACGAGTTCGACATGGCACCTTTCAAATAACGTTACAATATTGCAAATAAATGATACTATTACTTATCAGTACAGTTATGACGTCCTGCCAAAAGTTATTTTCATCTATTAAAAAAGCCATAAGATCATGCAAGGTATCCATCTATTACAAAAAGAGAGGAGTTAATGATACAACCATATGCATAACTAGACCTTGATAGCCAATATTTAAAGACAAAGAGTGTTCTAACATACATTGCAATAAAATAACGACAATCATTCTATGTGCAGCAAAATTTGTCAAACATAAGCTAACATATCACATAATAAGGATCAAGCATATATAGAAGTCATTTATCACAAAATATCATTCCTTAACTACTACTATAAAGATATATGTTACGGCCAACGATGATCGTCAAATTCAGATTGATGAGATGGAGGTGCAGATATGGTACAAATGAATTATTTTGAACTGCCACCAAAAAAAGGGTACGACCCAGGAAGATACTATCTTCAGTGCTTGGCCTGAATAATGGCTGCATGGATGGAATAGGTCCACCTGGAGTGGCAGCATGCATGGGAGGAGGCACAAATACAGGTGGGCTATCTCGATGGACACCATGCATTGGAGGCATAAAGATATTAGGTACAGAAGCATAACTTCCAGAAGGGTTACCACTAAAGGTGGTACATGGTAGAACTCAACCATTTGTCTATTAAGCCAAGCTTCCAGTAGTGGCCCTTCATAATGCATAAAGAATAACCTATTAATCTCATTTTTTAAAGTCTCTCTTACAGCAAGAATACATTCAGGTATAATCCAAGGAAGACTCTGTAACTTTCGCATGCATTCATCAATAGAGTACACCATAGGACGTTCAAGTTGATCTTTTCGGAGGATCTCATTAGCAATTTTCAATCTCTTTCTACCTTGATCCACCAAATCTAAAAGGGCATCAGTTGCATCAGTTGTGGGCCTAGTCCTACGTATTGTAGGAGTAGTGGAGGTTTGTAATTTTTTCTTTCCACTACTAGTGGACAAACCTGCATCTATAAAATATTCTGTGGGTAAGGTCGAGGCACATGTAGTCAGGCTGTTTGGGGAAACATCATTAACTAGGTGATCAAAAGGACCGGATGATGAGTTTGAGACTCTACCATGTTGTTGTGATGGTTGCCCGATGTTGATGTCGTCCAAGTTTATCCGATCGACCTTGTCGTTCGACGTATCATTGTCCGAGACACCCTCTGAAATAGCAGATGTATCCCTCCGTCTATCAGTTGCTATATTCTTGAAAAAAAGGATGTCTATGTCATCGTATGTAGGAAATGACTTACCCTTAATCTGAGCATACTTCTTGTAAACCTATTAAGAAATTTTTAAACTTAATTATTATAATATTATCAAAAGCATGTAACGTATGATACCAACATCAATCGATCACTCATCGAGATGACCTTCTTCCACATATGTTCGTTACCACATATGGAAAGTTTTAGTACAGAATCTCATTCCCAACCAGATCGATTAGCTAAGTTATAATACAAGTTGAAGGTCTTCTTCAGTACCTTCAACCGATTCTTGAGGTTTTTATAACTGAATGACTTATTCGTCAGTGCGTTGAACATATTGGTCATCTTCTTCCTTGTTTCTTGTGAGAAAGTACCGTTGCAACAATTACCTTCGGCATTCTCTTACCTCATCAAGGCAAGCATTATCATATCAAGAGCATCTGTCTAATTAGGTGCTTTAGTACGACTTGATCCTTTTCTTGCATGTATAGGTTGACTGTCTTTTTTGGATTTAGGCATCTTATCTATAGGACCCAAAACGTTGATCAATTGTCAGAATGACAATATTTATAGTTACAATTGGCTGACAAATGAAGCAAACATAAATAATAACAAAGACATGTTATAAAACAAGAAAATCATTTGACTGACAGTTACGAAAATAATTTTATAACAAGAACCAAAAGTGGACATTTTATGAGATCTAATTGAGTCCCAATCACAAATCAACCATGTAGAACAAAGGAACAAGAAAATAAACAAGAGGAGGAAAAGAAATGGTTGCATTATCAGCATATTTAATGATCAGGCAAATTTTTTGTAATGACTAATATCAACCAAATTAAGTCATGGTAGCTGCCTTCTATAGTAATAAGTTTAATACATCACTTGACTTTGTAATGAACAAACCAGAAATCAATTCAAACCAAACTAAATCAATTCAAACACACATAATTTTGGACCATAGAGAGCTTAAATAAGGACATGTTATTAGGTACCTTGGGAATCAAATAAATTAGCATTTGCCTAAAGTACTTCCAATCCAACTGTAAGTAAAATAAAAAAATTAAAGCCAAATTTTTGTAGCATTTGGTTATAGCATTCATCTCGAGTTACATCCTCCTTAATAGACAAAAACAGATTTTTGTAGCCTTAATGTAAATTTTAAATAAAAGCCAAATTCGTCATAACAAACTTCATCACTGATTTAGTATATAATATTAAAGGTAAAAAATCTAAGTTATTATTTTAGAACTTGGACTATTTTGAAGATGGAAAGGTAAACAACAGCATTTAAAATAAATTTTAAAATCATTTAAGTTTGTTTATATGGGTTCAAAATTTATATTGGCTTGGAAGATGTCTACTATGCCTAAATGCTTTATCTTGCATGGTGTCTGTTACCTCTATAACAGTGTCTGAAATGTGTTTTCATTTTGTGCTAGAAGTGGCTAAATTTTTTGTACCTGTTCTTTAACTGTTATGATGGCATAATTAATTCTGTAGCCAATATGCTCTAGGAAACCTGGCCATTAGTTTTGAGGAACCTACCTTGCCTAGAACTATGTATAAGTTCCATCATCATTTTTGTTGTAACTTTGTCACCTGACTATTAATGACAGGAAATTGGAAGAAGAGCTCAGTAATGAACTAGAATTGCAGATCCATGGAGCTAAGAAACCAACTGATGTGGCTGACGTAGCCATGAGGGCAATTATAGCAAAATCAAAAGCTTAAGGCGGCCCTGCCCCGACATCTCCAAGCTGGCCGAGTCGGCCCCGACTTCCCAAGTCAGCCCTGCTCGGCCCCGGCACCTCCCAGTCGGCCGAGCCAGCCCCGACTTCTCCAAGTCGGCCCCGCTCGGTCCCGACATCTCCAAGCCGATCGAGCCGGCCCCGACTTCCCCAAGTCGGCCCCGCTCGGCTCCGGCACCTCCCAGCCGGCCGAGCTGGCCCCGACATCCCCAAGTCGGCCCCGCTCAGCCCCAGCATCTCCCAGTCAACCGAGTCAACCCCGACTTTTTCAAGTCGGCCCCGCTCGACCCTGGCATCTTCAAGTCGGCCGAGTCAGCCTCTACCATCCCTGGTCGGCCCCACTCTGGCATCTTCAGGTCGGCCGAGTCGGCCCTGCTCAACCTCGGTGCCCTCAGGAGAGTCAAGGCAGTCCCGACCAGTCCCGACTTTCCCAAGTTGGCCCTAAAACGGTCCTGGCTGTTCAAGCTGCCATCCTTCTGACCCGCACCGTCTGACACAACTAGGTCCAACCACCCACTGGCTGCTCCATTGATGGGACTAGACCTAACTACCCGTCAGCTCCACTGACTGATAGGACATGGCTCACCAACCACCGTTTTCCTCCCTCTCCGATGGGACAGGACCCACCAACCAGCCCAGATTTACGCAACCCCCACGAACCCATGGACATTCCCTTCTCACGGAACTCTACGTGGTTGTGTAGGTGTCAACCCCCTATAAAAGGATAAGTCCACTCAGAAACAAGGTATGCAAACTCATACGCTCGCTATCCTGATACCCAGATAGGGATTCCCCCTTTCTGTGACTCTTCTCATCCCAAAGGGGAGCTCGTCTGAGCTCTTCCTCAGCTGTGACCTCAGTTGCTGACTTGATCGTCGGAGGGTTCCCACCGAAGCACCCCTCCGGTCTTGGGACTTTTTGTAGGCCACCCAGTTGAGCAAGGATAGGGGATGACCTCAATTGCTGACTTGATCGTCGGAGGGTTCCCACCGAAGCACCCCTCCGGTCTTGGGACTTTTTGTAGGCCACCCAGTTGAGCAAGGATCCACTGATTAAGCTGCTCTCTTCTCCTGACGTTCAAGACCGATGATCGGGCGTCATCAGATTGGCGCGCCAGGAAGGGGCAAGCAGTGAAAGCAAAGAAGATCCGAACCCAATAGTATCCCCCCTTTTTCCTCTCCCTCTCCCAATAATGGTGATGACACGAGCTCAGGATGCCTCAGTTAGTCACCCTGGGGGGCATCTTCCCCCGGCTAGGCAGCAGGAGACCAACCTCCCTGCTGCTGATCCTCCTGTTACCCCCCACAACTNTGTGGCCGCCCAACATTAGACCGCTCTCCCTGCTAATCAACAGTCTGCAAGGGGAGGCTCTCCTCAGCGAGAGGCCGATCGTCGCCGGGCTTCTCCAAGGAAGCCTCGCCGTGAGCCCCCCAAGCGGCCGCGATCCCCTGATTATGGCCCAAGCAAGTTTCCTCTAGAGCCGCACCGCCAGGAGGAACCAAAGCAGAAATCCCACCTTCTGTGTCCTTCTCCTTCTCCTTCTTCTTTCTCTTCTTCATCATCCGAGCCGTCTCGGAGGGCCCTGACAATCAGCCACCAGGCGGAGGAGCGCTTGGACGAGTACAATCGGCGACTAGACGAGCTCGCCAGGAAGATCAACAATCAGCCGGAGGAGGAATATGACACCCGTCCTCCTTATACTCACTGGATACTGGAGGAGCCCATCCCCTCTAGATTTCGATTTCCCCAGATAGATCCGTATGATGGTACGACGGATCCTCTCGACCACCTCGAGAGTTACAAGGCTATGATGCAAGTCCAGGGTGCCTTGGATGCCCTTCTCTGCAAGGCTTTCCCTGCTACTTTGCGGAAGGCTACTCGCGCTTGTCCCCCCACAGTATCAACTCTTTTCGAGAGCTGGAAAGGGCCTTTCTGGCGCATTTTGATGCCTGCCGATGGATCCCGAGGGTCGCGGACAGCCTCTTCTCTGTGCGCCAGAAGGAGGGGGAGTTGCTATGGGATTTTGTGTCCCGATTCAAGACTGTCGCCCTTGAAGTCTACCATCTCGACGATGCGGTGGCAATACTAGCGCTGAAGCGGGGGCTCCTCCTGTCCCGCTTCACCTTCTCTCTGGACAAGAAGCCCCTGAGTTTCTACTCCGACCTCCTCCTCCGAGCTCAGAAGTACATCTACGCGGATGAGGCCGACCTCACCTGCCGCGAGTCCTCAAGGAGCTCCAGCTGCAAGCCCGCTCGCCCTGAGCTGAGTGGACCCCCTCGCCACCGGCGGCCTGATCCGCCTCGCCGATCCGACAACAAGCGTCGAAGCCCCGTCCCCGACGAGAGCAAGCCCACGCCTCTCCTCGCCCCTCGATCTCACATCCTAATGGAAATCGAGGGCGAGCCTTATCTCCAGCACCCTCCTCCTATGAAGAAAGATCTTCCCCGCGACAAGAGCCGTTATTGCCGATTCCATCGGGATTACGGCCACGACACCGATAGCTGCTTTAGCTTGAAGCGTGCCATTGAGGAGCTCATCCAGCAGGGCTACCTTGGCAAATATGTTCAGAAGGTGCCGCAACCGCTGCCGGCACTCATGGGACTCCCGCCTGCTCAGGCCGCTGTAGACAACACCCCCACGGAGCGGACAGTTGGAATGGTGTTTTGGGGAGCGGCTTCCTCATCCAAGCAGCCAAGAGGGGAGGAAGCACCGGGTAATGTAGTTCTTGGGGGGGACCGGTGAATTTTGAGAATGTAAATAATGAAGGCATCGCCATCTCTATGACGATTGCCAAGCACCCTGTAAAGAGGATATTGGTTGATAGTGGCAGCTCAGCTGACATCCTTACCTATGACGCTTTTGTTCGGATGGGATTGTCCCTTAACTCTCTCCAGCCTGTGGTATCCCCTCTAGTTGGATTCACGGGAGATTCAGTAAGGGTTGAGGGCGAGATATCTTTACCTATGACAGCCGGAACACCGCCATGCCAAAGCACAATGATCATGAAGTTCATGGTCGTGCGGGTCCCCTTGGCATACAACGCCATCCTTGGGTGCTCAGGTTTGAATCTATTGGATGCAATTATCTCCACCCAGCACCTACTGGTGCAGTTCCCTACTAGCAAAGGTGTCGGAGAGATGAGGGACAAGGTCAGCTCAGTCCTGCCCTGCTATCACATAGCATCAAGCCCCTTGGAAGCCAAGTCGATTCCAGAAGCACCTGACCCTAGAGAGTTCGGTAGGAGGAGAGAGCCGGCCGAGCACCTCCTAACCTTTCCCCTCGGGGACGATCCAGCGAAGACCGTGCACATCGGTGGACTCCTCCCCCCGGAGGATCGTGATCGCCTCCTAACCTTCCTGCGGGCCAACTCAGACGTTTTTGCTTGGTCAGCGTCTGATATGCCCGGCATCCCTCCAGAAGTAATCACCTACAAGCTCAATATCGATCCGAGGCACTGTCCAATCCACCAAAGGAAGAGAAGCTTCGCTCCCGAGCGGCAAAAAGCCATCGATGAGGAGGTTAACAAGCTGCTCAGTGCCGGCCACATCCGAGAGGTGCATTACCCTAACTGGCTGGCTAATGTGGTCATGGTGCGAAAGGCAAACGAGAGCTAAAGAATTTGCATCGACTTCACTGACCTCAACAAGGCATGCCCGAAAGATAGTTTCCCCTGCCAAGGATAGACCAGCTGGTAGATTCCACCTCCGGCCACGATCTTCTCAGCTTCATGGACGCCTTCTATGGATATAACCAAATAAGGATGGACCCCAGCGACGAAGAGCAGACACCCTTTGTAACAAAAAAGGAGATTTATTGCTACAAAGTTATGCCCTTCGTCTCAAGAACGCGGGGCGACTTATCAAAGATTGATGAACATGGTGTTTCAGGATTAGCTAGGTCAGAACATAGAAGTCTACGTGGATGACATGCTAACCAAGAGCATCTACGCTTCTGATCATATCTTCGACCTAGAGGAAACCTTCAACAACCTCCACCGCTTCCAGGTCAAGCTGAATCCCAAGAAATGTACCTTCGGGGTCACGGTGGACAAGTTCCTGGGTTTTATGGTGACTCAGCGAGGGATCGAGGCAAACCTGAAGAAGATTAGCGCCATCCTCGACATGAGGCCACCATCCAGCAAGAAGGAAGTGCAGCGACTAACGGGAGGGTAGCGGCTTTAAGTCGTTTCCTCTCCAAATCGGCCAAGAGGTGCTTGCCCTTCTTCAAGGCCCTGCGAAAAGTGAACAGTTTCGAGTGGATGAACGATTGCCAGAAAGCCTTCGACGGGCTGAAGGCGTTTCTATCTTCTTCGCCGCTCCTGTAAAGCCGAGAGATGGGGAAAGTCTTTTCCTTTACCTCGCCACTTCTCCAGAGGCCGTTAGCTCAGTCTTGGTGCATCTCGATGCTGACGGACCCAAAGGCCTGTTTATTACGTGAGCAAGGTGCTCCATGATGCGGAGTACGAGGCCCTGCTGGCAGGTTAAGGCTAGCCCAAGAATTCAGAATAAGACATCTCAGAGCTTTCACTGACTCGCAACTCATCTCCGGACAAATCAACGGAGAGTACGAGGCGTGCGACCCCGCTATGACATAATACTTAGGCAAGGTTCGGCTCTTGGTTTCTCCGTTGGCATTTTTCAGCATCGACTACATTCCCCGAAGTGAGAACGCCAAGGCCGACATCCTCTCCTATTTAGCTACCTCCGCCGACGGCATCGCAAGGGACGCCTACATCGAATACCTAGAAAGGCCCAGCATAGAGGACGGCGAGGAAGTCCTACCGTTCACCCAAGAGCCTACATGGATCGATGCCTACATTCGCTATCTCACTGACGGCACCCTCCCTGATGATCGCAATGAAGCCAAGATGCTCAAGTGGAGAGCTTCCAAATTCGTTCTCCTAGACGGACGTCTATATAGGAGGTCATTCTCCTACCCCCTACTCAAATGTGTAGGACCTACCGACGCTGACTACATCCTTAGAGAAATCTATGAAGGCATTTGCGGAAATCACTTGGGGGGCAGGTCCCTGGCCCAGAAGGCCCTCCGTCAGGGATATTTCTGGCTCACCATGAGAGAGGACACTGCCAAACTGGTTCAAAAAGTGCGATGGTTGCCAGCGCCACGCACACATCCAGCATCAACCGTCTACCCCACTAAGCCCGCTTTTGGCTCCTTGGCTGTTCGCTCAGTGGGGAATGGACATCCTCGGGTCATTCCCGCCAGCTTCGGGACAACGGAGATTCTTGCTAGTAGCCATCGACTACTTCACCAAGTGGGTCGAGGTCGAGGCACTGGCTAAGATCACCGAGAGTAAAGTCAAAGCCTTCTTCTGGAAGTCGATCATATGCCGCTTTGGCCTACCTCACTCTCGTCACGGACAATGGCCGCCAATTCAACAATGATGCATTCAAGGCTTTTTACGGTGAGTTGGGTATTCGCCATCGATTCACCTCTGTCGGTCACCCCCAGACCAAAGGGGAGGCCGAGGTCATGAACCGCACCATTCTCAGAGGGCTCAGGACCCGGCTAGATGGATCCAAGGGTCGATGGGTGGAGGAGCTCCCCAGCGTGATATGGGCTTACCATACGACCCCCAGAGCCCCGACGGACGAGACTCCCTTCAGTCTCATCTTCGGATCCGAAGCCGTCATCCCTGCTGAGATCGGACTGCCCAGTCCACGCGTGGAGTCCTTCAACGAGGAAGACAATTCCATATTGATACGGGCTAATATGGACTTCATCGATGAAGGACATGATCGGGCGAGGCTACGTATGGCGACCTTCCGTCAGCGGACAGCCAAGTACTACAACGCCCGAGTTCGTCCCAAGGTCTTTCACCACGGAGATCTGGTTTTAAAAAAGGCTGAGGTATCTAAGCCTACGGAGGGGGGCAAATTGTCCCTCAACTAGAACGGTCCTTATCGTGTTGCCGAGACGCTCCACCGGGGAGCATACAGATTAGAAGAGCTCGACGGAAAACCTATTCCGCGTACATGGAACGCGGATAATCTCCACCAATATTATCAATGATGTATTCCCCAGAGTACGAGTAATAAAAGGGTCCCTTCCAACGCTACAGCTTGCTCTCCCTTGCATTCAAGGACCAGATCTCGCAAAAGGAGCTTGTCGGCATCGTGGCCTACGGGACACCACTCGGCTCTGGCACGTAGGTGCCCCCGAGTCGGTTAAGACCCTAAAGGCTCCGTACCCGTCGAGTCACCCCTCGGTCAGCACATAAACCCCCGAGGTTGTTCTAAAGGAGCTCGCCGGCATCGTGGCCTACGGGACACCACTCGGCCCCGGCACGGAGGTGCCTCCGAGTCGGTTAAGACCCTAAAGCTCCGTACCTACCGAGTCGCCCCTCGGGCAGCACACAAACCCCCGAGGTGATTCTAAAGGAGCTCGCCGGCATCGCGGCCTATGGGATACCACTCAGCCCCAGCACGGAGGTGCCCCCGAGTCGGTTAAGACCCTAAAGGCTCCGTACCCTTCGAGTCGCCCCTCGGGTGGCATACAAACCCCCGAGGTGGTTTTAAAGGAGCTCGCCGGCATCGCGGCCTACGGGACACCACTCGGCCTCGGCATGGAGGTGCCCTCGAGTCGGTTAAGACCCTAAAGGATTCGTACCCGCCGAGTCGCCCCTCGGGCGACACACAAACCCCCGAGGTGGTTCTAAAGGAGCTTACCGGCATCATGGCCTATGGGACACCACTCGGCCCCGGCACGGAGGCATCCCCGAGTCGGTTAAGACCCTAAAGGATCCGTACCCGCCAAATCGCCCCTCGGGCGGCATACTAACCCCCGAGGTGGTTCTAAAAGAGCTCGCCGGTATCGCGGCCTACGGGATACCACTCGGCCCCGGCACGGAGGTGCCCCTGAGTTGGTTAAGACCCTAAAGGCTCCGTACCCGCCAAGTCACCCCTCGGGCAGCATACAACTCCCGAGGTGGTTCTAAAGGAGCTCGCCGGCATCACGGCCTACGGGACACCACTCGGCCTCGACACGGAGGTGCCCCCAAGTTGGTTAAGACTCTAAAGGCTCTGTACCCGCCGAGTCGCCCCTCGGGCGTCACACAAACCTCCGATATGGTTCTAAAGGAGCTCGCCGGCATCGCGGCCTACGGGACATCACTCGGCCCTGGCACGGAGGTACCCCGGAGTCGGTTAAGACCCTAAAGGCTCCGTACCTGCTGAGTCACCCCTCGGGCGGCACACAAACCCCCGAGGTGGTTCTAAAGGAGCTCGCCGGTATTGCGGCCTACGGAACACCACTCGGCCCCGGGACGGAGGTGCCCCCAAATCGGTTAAGACTCTAAAGGCTCCGTACCCGTCGAGTCATCCCTCGGGCGGCACACAAACCCCCGAGGTGGTTCTAAAGGAGCTTGCCGGCATCGTGGCCTACGGGACACCACTCAGCCCCGGCACGAAGGTGCCCCCAAGTCGGTTAAGACTCTAAAGGATCCATACCCGCCGAGTCGCCCCTCGGGCAGCATACAAACCCCTGAGATGGTTCTAAAGGAGCTCGCCGGCATCATGGTTTAAGGGACACCACTCGGCCTCGGCAGAGAGGTACACTCGAGTTGGTTAACACCCTAAAAGCTCCGTACCCACAGAGTCGCCTCTCGGGCGGCACACAAACCTTCCTCGGTCAAGCCCCGCACGGCCCCCGACGCCCTCAAGTCGATCTCGGTGCTAAGTTGCCCTTGGATCGTTCCAAGTCCTTAGAAGATTCGGGCGCAGACAAATCTCCCTTCAAACAGCCTGTGACAGCTTAATGCATCTTAAGCAATCTCCCACGCGGCTGGCGTATCTCTCAAAGATGCATCCAAATGTTGGAAAATCTAAGACTACGGTCCGGCCATGGCATCGTCGATGTGCACAATGCTCAATAATAGAAAACATCTCAGAAGAAAGGGTCCTCCTTGTTAACAGGATCGGGGCCCACCTTGTCGTTAGTTGCACAATAAAATGTTTGACCCAAAGGAAGAGAGGAACAAACAAGACAAGACAAGGTATGGAAGCATCTTCACAAAAACTCTTTTCCATTAATGATGGAATTGAAGTACAAAATTTGGCTCAAGGCCGGTTACAAAAAGAAAGAAAAGAGAAAAAGAAAAAACAGCAACTCTTCAGGGCTCGCTAGGGCCCGGCTCTCCCTCGTCGTCCTCCTCCTCCGCCGACCCCTCGTCAGATTCCCCGGGGCGGATCCCCTCAAGCTCAGCGATGTCGATCTTAAGAGCCGCGGACACCTTAGTTTTGCACATGTCGAAGCCCTTAACATAGGCATCGAGGCTGGCCTCGAGGACCTCCTTCCCGAATTTCGGCAAGGACTTATAGTTGGTTATGGCATGTCCTGCCCCAGCCTCAGCCTGCTGGGCCATGGCATCGGCCTCCTAGGCTCGCGTCTCAGCCCGCTGAGCCCTACCTTCGGCCTCCTTGGCTTGCGCCTCGGCCTGCTGCGCCCTAGCCACTGTCGCCTTAGCCTGTGCCTTGGCCTCTCAGGCTCGGCCCTCAGCTTCCTTGGCTCGCGTGTTGGCCTCGTCCGCGTGAGCCATGGCCCCGGCTTTCTCATGGCTTGCCTCGACCACTGCCTTCTCCATGGCGGCAGCTCTCTCAGCAGCGGCCCAAGCCTCATCTTGCGCCACCCCGACCTCCCTCTCGGTGCATTGAAGCTGATGGACCAGCTCCTTATTCCGCTCCGTGGTGGTCTTCAGTCTGTCCGAGACCAGTTCCAATTTGGCCTCGGCTGCGGATGCCTGGCCACTCTCAGCTTCGGCTCGGCATTCTGCCTCCCTTATTCGGCCACTCAGATTCTCCTCCCGGGCCTTGGCCTCATGGTGAAGTCGAGCAAGGCTCTGGGACTGCACCATGCTCCCATTCTTATACTTATCGGCCCGCGCCATGGACTTTATGAGCGCATCCGCTGAGTGAGACATCGCCTCACGAAGGGCTATCGCGCCGTTGGCCATCTACGGCAGAAGAATATGTTAGCCACAGAAGACTGAGACATCGAAAGACACGTTCGAAAATGAAAGGAACTCAAGGGATTACCTGGACAACGGAGACCATCACCATATCTAGGAGTGCGGAGTGGCTCAACCCCCGCGTCTCCTCCTTGGACTCGACAGTCCGAAACTTTGACAAGAGACAGGCGGCCCGCCCGGTGTCTGTCATCGAGCCGAGCACAAGTGCTGGCTGCGCCATCTTCTCCTATGGCCCTTCAGCCCGAGGGTGAGTTGGGCAGCGCGCTGATTGTTGGGATGAGCTCCCCGGCTCATCCCTCTGCTTCTTGGTCGCCTCCATCCCAGCCTTGGACCTTCTGGCAACTAACTCCCTCTCTCCAACAGTTGGGGGAGCACTCTCCATCTCCGACTTGGCGGCAGTCGGAGGGCTGACAATAACTGTAACCTGCCTCACCTCAGGCACATCGGCGGCGGCAGGGGCTTCCTCTTCAAGATCCACAATCACCACGGTGGCTTTGGTGGTGACCGAAATCTCTCCTTCCTCTATTTCGGTCCCGGCCGGCCCCGGGACCACATCTCCAATCGGTGTTTCCTCAGCCGGCTCCTCTGCAGGCGTTGGAGCCTTGGGGACTTCAGCGGCTTGAGCCGGCTTGGCCCGCTCCTTCCTTCGAGCTTTCTTCGCCATCCTTGACGATCACCGGCCTCTTTTGCTTCAAGGTGGCTTCAAACGCGCCGGCGGGAAACTTCATCGCTGCGCCCAAAAACAAGGAATGTTAGCAACAGCGTACAGTAATCCTCCGGTCGAGACAGAAGGAATCGGATGTTGTGCTCACCGACCGCCGGGGTCAACTCGGCCTCTATCAGGTTCTCCTCGGATAGGAGTTCCTTGTAGCCAGGGATTTGACAGTTGGAGAATTGGGTGAAGAGCTCCCTATCCCTTTCCCCCATGGTGGAGTTATCATTGGAGCTGGTATCCGGCTCCCTCAAGTTGGACCTCACCCCCTCGACGTGGGCAAAGAGGAATCGAGGCTTCCACCCCCTATTTTAGATGGAAGACCTAGGGGAAGGCCCTACCCGGCCTGGCGGTGAATGCCCACCAGGCCCCCTCACCTTGGCGGCGGAGCTTATAGAAAGCCTGGAATAGCGATAACCCTGGCCGAGCCTCCTAGAAGTAGCAAAGAATGACAAAAGCGCAGATAATCCGAATCGAATTCGGAGTCAACTGCGCTGGCGCTAATCTATACCTATCTAAGAGATTCAGGAAAAAAGGGTAAAAAGGGAGGTGCAGTCCACACTGAAAGAACTCCCCGTATAGAGCGACCCGACCAGGGTGGGCGGAGGTCACTCTATCTTCGGGCCCCGACGTGGACAGGCGGATGAAGCTGGGGACCATATACTTAGCCCTAATAGCCTCTACGTCTTTGGGGGTCACGGTTGAGCCACTCCTGACGGACCTGTCGGATCAAGACTCACTGCCGAAGGTTGTCCCGGATGGTGGGAGGACACAAGAACTGCCCTAATAGGGGAGGCTGGGGTAGATGGAGGTCCGATCGCCGTCGGTCGATTGCGGATGGTAACGCCACCCACCGGCCGGGGCACCTGGCTAACTGAAGGGGTTTGGCCTTCACTGTCGGAATGGGAAGACTCTACAATGGGCCTCTTACCCTCCCTAACAGCACGGCGGTCCATGGGGTGAGACAAAGGATGAGACTAACCTGGAAATCGAAAGGAACTCAAGGGTAGAAAGACTCAGGTTGCAGAGGAATTCAGAAAAAGGAAAGTTGAAAGAAAGTAATGGCAATGTAAAGGCTTTCCCCAGGCCCTTGGGGCGCTTTTATACCCCCATTCCCGAACGACAATAATCGAGGCCCTGCCACGTGGCACTCTTCTATTGCGCCACGAGCCGTCCGCCGGAAATCTCGCCTGCGCCCGAGATATGCCGCCTCGATTCACCCCAAGGAGCGTGATCCCTAACCAATCACAGGGTATAAAAAATGGAGAAACAATAATAACCTCCACCTTTTTCCATCCCCCGATGGGTGCTTTCCTCAGGGCATATGGCGTCGACGTCAGCCCCCACCTACCGCATGATTGTGGAAGATCTGTGAAGCGACACTGTCTCGGGATGACGCGCCAGCTCACCAAGCTATTAAAAGTGCACTAAAGAGTAATCATTTTTTAAATTTTTGCGCCCCTTTGGCCCAAAGGGCAGCAGGCGCGTGGCCCTTCGCGCTCAGAGGCGGGGGGCATCTGATGTGGCTGACGTAGCCACAAGGGCAATTATGGTAAAATTAAAAGCTTAAGGCGGCCCCGCCCCGGCATCTCCAAGCCGGCCGAGCTGGCCCCGACTTTCCCAAGTCGGCCCCGCTCGGCCCCGGCACCTCTCAGCCGACCGAGCCGGCCCCGACTTCCCAAGTCGGTCCTGCTCGGCCCCGGCACCACCCAGTCGGCCGAGCCAACCCCGACTTGTCCAAGTCAGCCCCGCTCGGCCCCGGCATCTCCAAGTCGTGCCCGCTCGGCCCCGGCATCTCCAAGCCGGCCGAGCCGGCCCCGACTTCTCCAAGTCGGCCCCGCTCGGCCCCGACATCTCCAAGCCGGACGAGCCTGTCCCGACACCTCCCAGTCGGCCCCGCTCGACCCCGGCACCTCCCAGTCTGCCGAGCCGGCCCCAACTTCTCCAAGTCGGCCCCGCTCGGCCTCGGCATCTCCAAGTCGGCCGAGTTGGCCCCGACTTTCCTAAGTCGGCCCCGCTTGGCCCCGACACCTCCCAGTCGGCCGAGCTGACCCCGACTTCCTCAAGTCGGCCCTGCTCGGCCCCGGCATCCCCAAGCCGGCTGAGCCGGCCCCGACTTCCCCAAGTCGGTCGAGCTCGGCCCCAGCATCTTCCAGTCAGCCGAGTCGACCCCGACTTTCCCAAGTCGGCCCCGCTTGATCCCGACATCTCTAAGCCGGCCAAATCGGCCCCTACCATCCCTGGTCGGCCCCACCCCGGCATCTCCAGGTCTGTCGAGTCGGCCCTGCTCGGCCTCGGTGCTCTTAGGTGAGTCAAGGCAGTCCCGACCAGTCCCGACTTTCCCAAGTTGGCCCCAGAACGATCCTGGCTATTCAAGCCGCCATCCTTTGACCCGCACCGTCTGACACAACCAGGTCCAACCACCCACTGGCCGCTCCATTGATTGGACCAGACCTAACTACCCATCAGCTCCACTGACTGATGGGACATGGCTCACCAACCGCCATTTTTTTCCTCTCCGATAGGACAGGACCCACCAACCGGCCCAGATTCACGGAACCCCCACGAACCCTACGGATATTCCCTTCTCACGGAACTCCACATGGTTGTGCAGGTATTAACCCCCTATAAAAGGGTAAGTCCACTCAGAAACAAGGTACGTAAACCCTTACGCTCGCTATCCTGATACCCAGATAGGGATTCTCCCTTTCTGTGGACTCTTCTCATCCCAAAGGGGAGCTCGTCTGAGCTCTTCCTCAACTGTGACCTCGGTTGCTGACTTGATCATCGGAGGGTTCCTACCGGAGCACCCCTCCGGTCTTGGGACTTTTTGCAGGCCATCCAGTTGAGCAAGGATCCACCGATTAAGCTGCTCTCTTCTCCCAACGTTCAAGACCGTTGATCGGGCGTCATCACCAACCATGTGAAAACTTTTTGGTGTCCAATTTGCACTTCTACCTTACACTCTAGGCAAGGTAGGTTTGTTATTTAAATTGAAATTAGTCATGCATAAAGATGATTTTTTTTGGTTGTATCATCTTTTTATAGTCAGTCTACTTTGTTTTTACTATTTATGTTGTGTGGAAACTGTTCTACTGAGTATACTAACTAAAAATTTTTCAGTTACTGTTATGGAATTCCTGTTGGCTTTGGAGGTATAAGATAAAGAGATCTCCTTACTCATGGGACACCGCTTCTTACTTGACATGGACTAGCCTCAAGGTGCCTTTTGATGCATGGTGAAACATGGGTAATTTGTTAGCTGTTTTAATTTATGATTCTTTTATAAGGTTGATATGTAATGCTATTGTCCATGGAACATGCCCTAAGTTAACCCCTCATCCATTTCTTAACTAAGAAATGATAACTGATCTAAGGTCACATACCTATGTCAAAAGAACGGATCGACCAATGGAGGCAAAAGCGGGTTTGGGAAAGGACACGTACCTATGTCCTTCACGATCTAAGGTTGGTCGCTGCTGAGATCAGTGGATGAACCGACACCGGATGGCCTCTGAAAGCCGAGATGGGTTGCCGCTGAGATCGATGGAAGAACCGACACCGGATGGCCTCTAAAAGCCAAGATTGGTGGAAGAACCAACACCGGATGGCCTCTGGAAGCCGAGATTAGTCGCCTAGAGATCAGTGGAAGAACCGACACCGGATGGCCTCTGAAAGCCAAGATCAATGGAAGAATCGACACCGGATGGCCTCTGAAAGCCGAGATCGATGGAAGAACCGACACCGGATGACCTCTGAAAGCCGAGATGGGTCGCCCCTGAGATCAGTGGAAGAACGGACACCGGATGGCCTCTAGAACCGGAGATCGGTGGAAGAACCGACACCGGATGGCCTCTGAAAGCTGAGATGGGTCGCCGCTGAGATCGGTGGAAGAACCGACACCGGATGGCAGATGAGATCGCCGCTCCTCAAACCTTAATCAGGGAGATGGTTTCGGAAGCAAGAATGTCTAAATTTTTTCTTCCACCAATACCCTTCGAATAAGGTAAGTGGGAATACAACTATTCCAGGGGGTCCCCAGGCATAGCAAAATGGGAATACGATCGATCAACGAGAATAGAAATTTCAGTGGGGCCCACTTACCTTTTCGTGAGTGTTTGGGGGAATAGAGTGGAATAAGTATTCCAAGTTGGAATAGGGCATTCAAATACTGCCTTTGGGAATAAGGAGGGATATCCAAGGGTTAACCTTTTTCAGACTTATCCTTTGTAATTATAGCTTTTGGGAATAAGCTATTTTAAACATAGCCTAAAAGACTCGCTGATGTCTTAACTTTAGATTTTAAGGTATTTTGGATGGGAAATGACCATCAAGTTTTCTGATTTCAATTAAAAAAAGCTGTATCCCAAGTTACTAACCAAGGTCTCTGACTGATTGGTGGACAGTTGTTCGCATTTGAGCCTTAGTGCCCAAATTTCAAAGCCTTGAGAGAACCTATTAAACGTTGCAGCCATGTGAATGTGCCTTGAAGAGCTTCCTATTGAACGGTGGAGTAGGCTAAAATTGCTAAAGATTGCTTTCTTTATTAAAATGCCATTATGGGGCATTTTTATTTGGCCCATAAAAATTGCTCAGTAGCTCTTATTTTTTTTAAAAAAAAAATTCTAAACTATCCTTCCCTTTTTTCTCCACACCCCCTGCCCCATCTCCTCCCCTCTCCCCCTCTCCGACGCCACCTCATCTCCTCTTCCTTCCCTAGCACCCCTTCCTCTTCAGCGTCGCCCCCGTCTCCTCTTCTTCCCTCCTCGTCTCCTTCCCCTTTCTCAGCATCCCCTCTCTTCGGCACCGCCCTTGTCTCCTCCCCCTTTCCGGCATCGACTCCTCGTTCGGTCAAACATAGGGCCTCTGTTCGGTCCTATTTAGCTGAACAAAGGTCATTTTGTTCGGTCTGATAGGCCAGACCGAATGGAGGGCCTTCGTTCGACCAAACAGGGCCATGGCCGAACAAAGGGCCTTCCGTTCGGCCCTGTTTGGCCGAACGATGCCGAGGAAGGAGGAGCGCCGGAGACCGAAGAAGGTCGGTGCCGAAGAGTGAAGAGGGGACGAGGGCCGAGAGGGCACCGGGAGAGGGCTGGTGCCGGGGAATGGGGGGGTGCTGGGGGAAGGAGACGGGAGACGAGGGTGTGGAGAGAAGGGGGAGGAGACGGAGAGGGGAGGGGAGGAGAGGGGGGAGTGATGAGGACATCCGTTCGGACCAGAGTTCGGGTCAGTCGAACCAGTCCTTGAATGTTCCTGTTCCAGCAACCCAGAGTCAGCAGTTGGATGTTCCTGTTCCAGCAACCCAGAGTAGCAGGCCACGTCAGGGAAGCCCACGCCATGTAGTCTACGAAGGTCCAAGAGGTTGCAGAACAAACGAGCTTGAAATTTCATGTTTGGGCCGAGTGTACGGAATTGACCCGACTTCGTTTTGACACTTTGGGTCAATCAAATCCGGTCAGCTACTGTGTCGGATTGGGCCCAAACTTGGCTGGTCACATGGAAACAGACTACTGATTCAAAGTCATCACCTTTGGCGATGAGCTGCTGTGGATTTTGGCCATCCGGGCTCGCCTGATAGGAGTTTTGGGCCTGTTTTCGTTTTTAAGGGCATAGTTGTAATTTTAACTAACTTATGATATTAGGGTTTTATCTCTTTTATTTAGGCTTGGTTTTGGGGGGCTGGAGGGGGCAGAGAAGAAAGATGAATGATGAAAATTAGATGCTATTTTCTTGAATTCAGATCAATGTTTTTTTTTTCTGATTCAAACAATTGAATTGAAAATTCAATTGATCTTCCTTTAAACTTCGGATTGTGAGTGATCAAATTCGAAATTTTTTTCTTTTCTTGTCAAGATTCGAACCAAACCTGGACGAATTCTTTTCTCGCAGATTAGATCGTTCTTGAGTTGCAGGCGTTTTGAATATCGCCCTGCATCAGGGAGGGAGGCGCGGTGCTAAAGAGGGGAAGGGGGCGGTGCCAGAGAGGAGACATGGGGAGGAGAGGCACGGCGTCGAAAAGGGAGAAAAGAGGGGAAGGCTACTGAGCAAAGGAGGAAGGATAGTTTAGAATTTTTTAAAAAATATATAGAGGGGCCTACTGAGCAAAAGTTGCTTTCCGTCATTGTGGTTGAACAATATGACTGAAAATAAGAACTTACGGTATTTCGCTCACTTTGCGTCTTGAGAATTTAGAGGATCCTTTGGTTTTAGAGGTGAATTTGCTTGGTTTAATTTGGAAGGAGAGGCACCAGTTTGGCAACCATTTACCTACGAGAGGATTTTGATGTTTTGCTATGGCTGCGGCTGCATCGGTCATAAGGGTTTGAATGCAATTTGACAAAGAAAGTTGAACAACTTGCCGCAGTAAAACCACCATTTCTGACAAGGAATATGGTATCAAAGGTTTTTTTTTTTTTTTGGGAAGGAAAAGGCAGGTCTTCAACTTCCAATGCAAAAAAAAAAAAAAAAACTAGGATGGGTCTACAGTCCATGGCCCTCTTCCTTCGCAAGAAGGAGACCAAAAGTGCACCAGAACACTGACAGAGATAAATCACCCTATTATATAGGCAAAACATGCGTACAGGAAAAACAAAATTCTTTCCAGAAATAATTTATTTTTCGGGCAATCAGTTCTTTAGAAATTAATTCTCGAAATCATTGCTCCATCTGCCAAACAAGTCTTAAAAAGATTTCTCATATCGAGGCCGGAGCCAAAAAAAAAAAAAAGATGAATAACGTTGCACCAGCCGGGAATCGAACCCGGGTCTGTACCGTGGCAGGGTACTATTCTACCACTAGACCACTGGTGCTTTGATGAAAGATTCTAACCCATTAAATATAACACTTCTTGAATTTTGAAAATATGCTCGCTCCACCTAAATAATATCAATTAAATTGATATTATTTCGGTGGTAACAAACAAGGTAGATTAATGCTCTAAAATACTATTCTTTTAGCTATTGCAAGTTGAGCAAGCTGAGGGAGAAACTTAGTGCACCAACTAATTCATTCCTTCGTTAGGATAAACCAATTTGCCAAATAATCCACTGCCTTTTTTTTATAGGTGTGAATGCATTCACACTCTAAAATAGATGATATGATAATATGCATGTTGTTTAGAAAAGTATGATGGTAATGTAATTGTCCATGCAACCAAAAAACAAATGTAGTTAAATCATCTTTCAGTATTAAGCTTCACAAATAGTAACAAAGAAGTAGAGAGGAAGATTGCAAATGCTAATAATATATGTTTCATATTGTCTTTGATAACGGTATCCGTACGCACAATGTTAATGGACTGATCTATTACAATTAATCTTTAAATACTCTAGATGAAAAAGGAGCACCTAAGAGATTAATTTTAAGGTATCCATATTATTAAGCTATGGAGAAGAGTCGAGACCACAGTAAATAAAGTCGAGAGCCTAAATAAAGTCAATAAATTCTTTGGCATGATTAATCATCTATCGCACCATATTTGGGATTGAAAGGTTTATTCTAAAAGTAAGTTTCATTTATGATCGTTCAAATTCAACATAAAATATAACTTAAACTTGCTTGATCATCTCCCATTTTTTTGCATCCAATGGCCTTTTAAAAAAGAACTCACATGGCTGTTGTAAGGATTGAAACTGAGAATAGTAATGCGAATGGAATTGTTGCCAAACATATGAAGAGCTCTCACATTTAAATTTATCAAATAATATTTCCTAGTTTGAGAGCCTATTACTGATAGGATATAAAATGATGATATAAAATATATTCTTAGTTTACTTAATACGCACACTTGAGCTTTGAAAGGTTGATGTTATTTTTTTCATGTTTGCTTTTTTTTCTTTTGTGGATGTAAACATAACTCCCTTGTTTTCATTTTTTTTTTGAATTATTTTTAATTTTTGAATCTTCATATTTATGTAATCTGAAATATTGTAAAGGTAATTCCTAAAATCCTCCATTTATAATGTGTGTCGGAATAAATTTGTGAAGGGAGGGCTCTTTTTTTAAAGAAAAAACATAAAAAATTTACTATACATCAAAAGCAAGTAGCTATAAGAACCTTCAGAAGAGTGTATATAAATTAATATGAGGGGAAAAAATGTCCATCAACTTTATGAATTTTTATCCTATTGACATTTGACTAGTGATATCAAATTCAAGCACTCATTCAGATAGAGAAGTATATATTTATTCCTTCCAAATATACGGTTCGTCGCTCTTTATAACAGTGGTATCCATATATCTTCTTGTTACAATGGTTGGAGTCACAAAGCATTCATCTGACAATGACTTCGGATACAGGACCTTGAATGATGGAAAGATCTGGTGGTGGAGAGAAAGAAAGCATTATAATGTTCAATTAACAGTATGATATGAATGAATGCTTTAATGAATTTGAGTGATTTTCTTGTATTTAAGAAACCAAAGTTCTTATTTGAATTTTCTAGTATATTACAGCTAGAACAATTTTATATGAAGAAAAGTTTAAGATTTTTCAGTTGCAGTGATTAGTGCCAAGTTTAGTTCAAATTAACTCATGTTTTAGTAGTAGCTACTACTAATCATCTCATTCTTTTTGAGTCCATGAAAATATTAACAGAGTTTTCAAGTGAAGGCTTTATATAATGCTATCAAGTATTGGAGGTGATAATAAGAAATTATGGACTTGCCAATATCCTTTAAAGATTTATTATGCAATCGAACAGTAATTGCTATCCTCCATTACTATCCTCTTGGACATATATTTTTTCCCCTGGATCAGAAGTAGGATATTAGGAGTGCTAAGAGAGCGCTTAGTGAATTTTTACAAGGTATCATTCGTCAGCATATACTCTAGTCCAAGGAGGTAAAAACCATTCATATAACAACTGATAATAAACATCTAGGGTGCAAAAAATTTATGAAGATCTGGAATAAGGAAATCTACTCAATTATGCTTTATGTAAGGTGTTGGCAAAATCATGTTTTCTTTAGAAGTTGATAGATGCTTTAATTATCTATACGTTTGGATAGTATCATATACCTTAGTTGTTGAGAATATATTAAAAACACTTGAAGTAAAGAAGTGCTTTGGAAGCGAACTACTGAATCATTTTTGGAGGGTTTTCAAAGGGTTATGTTTGCCTAGGTGGAGTTTTCTTGTTTCCTTGTTCGTGATTATTTTCTTTTCACAATGAAATTACTTAGTTACTCCCAATATAGCCTCCCAAGGATGTTCTGTGCATTTCTTTTTGGAAGAACAGCCTTCTGATCAAATGGCCAACCCCATTTGGCAGGGTAGAGGCTGCTGATGACCATTCCTTGGTTCAGGACTGTAATTTATTACTGAATACTTTCTAAACTAGTACTACTACCATTCTGCTTATATTGTCTATCCACCAGCAATTGTGAATGATACAACACACAGGGTCATTGAAAGTCGCATGCGATTAAGATCAATCACTAGATGCCACACCATGAATGATGGGGAATAAACTCATCGTATCGTGAGACTTTATTCTAAGCCATTACAGCACAAGTTATTTCAAAATTAAAAATGAACGAGCAAATGAGTTTCCTGGCAATTTAATTGGCTGAAGTCTTAAAACTGACTGATATAGATTTAGCGTGGCACGCAGTAGCGAAGAAATAGTTCCGCTTAAACTCAGGGATGCTCAATTTTCTTTTGGTGTGATATTGTCAATGCTCATTTAGAATGTGGTATGATTACCGAGTCTTTGAAATCAGGACACGCAAAATCTGTCAAAAGTCATCAAGAACAGTCATAGCAGCAAATAGAAACCAATTATTGGCATGGCAACAACAAATAATGCAGACAGAAGACCTTGGAAAAGGGTAGAGGAACAATGTTACTTGTACAAGATCTGTATACAAAACCTAGATTCGATAAACGTAAGGAATCACTGAATGCTACATCAAAATCTTTCAAAACATTAGTTTCTGTGCTAAAAGCTCAGCTTCTTCGATCCAAGCTGAGCTTCCCGCTTCATATTTGACTGTCTTGCCCCCTCCCAACCCTCTCTCCAGGATTTTAATCTGTGTCAACATCTTCAAGCTCCTCATGCCGGCCACAATCAGCAATAGAGGCAGAAGAATTAGATGCAGCAACAGCTTTTCCCTTGTAGTCAGTGGCAGCTGGAACTGCTTCTCCGCGGTTTCCCTTAGACTGATCTCCCTTAGACTGATCAAGCTTCTGCTGCTGCTGTATAACTTGCAACTGGGCCCGAAGAAACTGGCAAAGAAGCGAGAGAAAAGGGTTTCAACCACAAGATAAATAAAGAGATCCAGAATTCAGATGAGGCAAATAATAGGATGAAGCAAACAAACTAAAATTAGAGGAACACAGCGGTATTCAAGATTGATTCAGTGGATTCAGAAACACTTGCAGCTAGTGAAGAACGAGGTCCTCATTCCATTCCAAATCAAAAACTTCATATTTGTCTATTCCAACAAGGAATCAATGGAGGGACTTTTCAGAAATGCATGCAAATCTGTTCAGTAAGGTGTCTCGCTAAAGGTAAAACAGGCAATGTTGGAAATACGTATTGGCATAGGAATACAGTATCATATTTTGCAAGGTGTTATTGAATATAATACCAGTTATCATGGCTTACAATATGAGAAGGCGACAATAACTACAGATTGTGTTGGCATGAAATTTGGTACCTCAATCTGACTCTGAATAAGATTTTCCTGTGCCTTCAATAGCGGAAGTTGTAGATCTGGATTGCCAGCAGCGCTCCGACTGAAAGTAACATTGGAGTGAGGTGTTTGAAAAGGGATGGCTGTGGAAAGGTATTGACTTTGGAAGGAAGGTTGGTGCAGCTGTGAGTGTCCAGAAGCTGCTGCTTCACCCGTTGATTGCTTCTCCATTTGTGGAATATTCATCTGCGGCTGCAAAGCATGATCTGAAGACCTGAAAAATAGAGATGAGAAATATCAGATAAGCTATCAACTTCTTATCCACTTAAACAGCGAGAGCAAGCATACTGAGGTAAAAGTTTGAAGGGGGAAATGAATGGGCCACTGTTTTCAACTACAACAAGTCACTGAATTTCAATAGAATGAATACCAAATCAAAGCCAACTTACAATAGTCACTACTCAGCGTTCGGGAATGATCAACCTGTTATTGAGGCCAGGTCACCAGTTACCAGTCCAACTGTGAGTCAACCATGGTTGGACCAGATTACGCTAATCTTTCAATTCACCTCTCCCTGTTGTAAAGCCTTCCTGATTCCAGGTCCCTCATAGTCCCAAGAAGCAGCAAGGAGAAAAAGAGAAGGAAGAAGAATAGGGATGAAGAGGAAGAAAGAAGGACCTGTTTGGATTAGCTATTGCCCAACAGCGATCTCACATGGCCGATGGCCAACAGCCACTTAAAGATGCCATGATACAGCCAATCCAAACAGGGCCAGAACAAAAGGAGGGAGGAGGGAAGCCGAACGCCCTCCTCCAGAGAACCAGTTAGAAGGGGCCTCTCTATCACAACAGATCCAACAATGAGGGGCTCCCTTGCCATGGGTCCTGCCACCATGCACTTCTGCCACAGATCCTTTGACCACAAATTCGACTGCCATGGATCCATCATCCACAATCTCCTCCGTCATGGATCCAATGACCTGCACCATGGATTTGGTGGCAAAAGGCTCCTTTACCATATATCCTGGAGATGGGCTCAGATTCTCTAAGGATCCAACAGCTAAAACAGAGATTGAGCCAACCCTCTCCTCCTTTCCCAAGACATAGATTGATTCTCAGCTTGTCTCTGTTTTCTTACATTAAATATAATCGAAGAACCAGACAGGCTGAAACGGGTTTGACTAGTCCAAGTCACCCAGTTTTATTTAAAAAAAGGGTCTTTGAATGGCTAAACCCAGTAGAGACGCTGGGTGATGACGTGATCATTCAGGTGGGTCAATCTAGCTGACCCGCCAGGGTTGCAGAACATTGGTCACTATGCCAAAAGAAAAATATTAAAAATGAGATGAAGCAGGCAGATGCCTCAATTTTCCCCAAAAAACATACTTTTAGATGGAGAACTAGATATATGGTGTGCTTATAGACATGATAAAACTTGCATAGTAATAGACATGATAAAACTCCCATTCTCAAATTGATCGTAAGCCCACTTACGGAAGAAAAAGGTTTCCTAGCTAATATACCATAACATCTATAATTTTGTATATGCAATATAGACTCGGTGATCTTATCCTAAAAACTATGATAGTATGCCGATGTTCTATGTGAAAATTTTCCCACACAATTTTCTTATAATCATAAAATACTCCTACAAGTTTTGGTAATTTATATGACCAAAAATAACCTTAAACCTCTTCACTCTTTTCCTTTTAGAATACACATATGAGATCAACGAAATCAACAAGGACTTTATGAGTCCTAGATGAAAGAGTCCAAAATGCAGAGAGTTTTTCCCCTTCACTGTATCTACCATCAGGAACATAGTGTATATCTTCTTACTTTATAAGGTAAAACAATTGACCTCAAGAAGGGAAAACCTCTCCCTTGCCACATGAATTCTCAGCATTAACTCAAGAAGTCCAAATTCAATGTGATACTAAAGATTTTGATTTCATTCCAGCCTCATGCTGAAGGCATTTGAGTGTTCCAATTTGCTCTCTCGGACTCCAACTCCAACTCTGCCACATGCTGTTGGGTACTTCAAATGCTCTGGAAAACAAGTAAAATCACACTCTCACAATGTAGCGATTAGCTCTGCGTGGGGCTTGCATGCCAATCAGCATGCAAGGGATTGGGTGCTCTAGGAAGTATATACGGGAAGTCTTCAATTTTATAGTACGGTCACAGTTAGGTCATATATATTATTACCCAAATAAAAGTGCTGTTGGCTCATAAAGTCAATGACATAACCTGGTCCATGCACCAAATCAGGTTTCAAAAAAAAAGGGGGACTGACAAGATAAAGAAAGAGGGGACTGATAAATTGGGTCATGGTATGGATTGATGAGTCGCCTATCTTTCTATCAAAAAATAACCGAGTCATGGCAAGTTTCTCCTGCTTGAGCTATCATGAATTGGAAATGGATTCACCTAAAACTGAATCAAATTAATTTATATGATTTACTGGATGTGTCCACAAATTAGCTATATGATCAATGATAGCCATCTGACATCTGCTTTAATTAGATTAGGCTGGACTAGCTCGTATTTGAGTCAACCATACCAAATTTAAGTTAGTCTGTCTCAAATTAGTGAAATAATTTTGGCAAGTTTGGTTGATCAATCTTAACTTGGTGCTTACATTGACCATTCATGTCTTTTTCCAGGGTGTAGAGGACTAATTTATAAGTTCAGTTTTACATTGTTATGGATTGGGTCATTGGGTCGATTTATTGACCTTAATCAGATCATATTATGTTTCAGTTACTTTAACAGATGTGAATCTCCACGTGCATTATAACTAGTTCACACTAAATGTTTTCAGATATAATGATTCTCACCAGAAGAATGTGTTTGTTGGAGCAAATGACTTCTCATATACTGAAGCAGCCAAGGCAACAGCTTGAAGCCTTGCCTGTTGATGGCTTACATTCTCACCCGCCACACTGCTGTCAGGGTCCTGGGCAGAAGTGCCAGCTGCTGCTGGTGCTGCATAAAATAAATAAAAAATGTTTACATGTTTGGAAGTACCATAACAATGACCAAAGGTGAACTCTCATCTTGCTAAAAAAAAATAAAAATGTATGTAAATGTATGACAAGTACAATAATCTATAAACTCAAAAAAGCCGAAGTCAGTCAATTTGTTGTAGAAAAAATAAAAAAAAAGTGTGTCCATAGCCTTCTACAAAGACAAGGTTAGGACACACTTCATAATCAATTCGAGAAATTACAACACTAAGCTTGAGAGAACTGACATATGTTGTATGGGTGTCTTCTTCAATAGACTTCACAAAAGATACATAGAGCAGTTGGACTTATTTGATAAAGCTTTGCAGTTTATCAATTGTATATTTCCTCCCAATTCTAGCTGAAAAGTCAAAAACTAAGGAAACCTAACCCACACACCTGTGTACCTATGTGTTTTAATCATAGCTGAAATCTGCCAGGACATTCGGCATACAAGGAAAACTAGACAACAAACACAAGGAACAGACCAGCAACAGTAACTTCTAGATATGCTAAAAAGTTGGATATCTAAGCTGGACAGACTTTGCTGAAGCCTATATCAAAACAAAAGGCACCATGTAGATCATTGCTGTGTGTGTGGTTTGCCTAGTACCCTCTCCAAGAGGCACATCACTGGACTGGATGCCAAACAGAAGTTGTTCTTGGAGCAAAGGAAATGAGAAAACAAACTACGTGAATTCAATTGTTAAAATCTGGACAGCACCTCTGTGTCTCAGCATCTCCACACTGTTGCTCAACTCAACTCATCTCAGCCTTTTCCCAACTACATGGGGTCGGCTACATGAATCTGCTTCCTCCACTCTGCTTCATTTAGGACTAGACTAAGTCGACATTTAAATTATAAATAGTTATATCTTTTTTAATTATTTCTGTCCATGTTAGTTTACATCTATCTCTACCTCTATCCTTACTATGGATTGTTAAAAGATCACTCTTTCTAACTGGAGCATCTAAAGGTCTTCGTTGTATATGTCTAAACCACTGTAATTGATTTTCTTTTATTTTATCTTTAATTGAGGCTACTCCTATCATTTCTCTTATATGTTTATTTCTAATTCTATCTTTTAAAGCTTCATCTCCACACTGCTGCTATCATCTTAAAATTACTCTCTTATGTCCTACTTATATTTCATAAGAATGCTCATCTTAGATAAATGTACACCTCCAAGTTATGTTTTTGAAGAGAGAGAAACAGGAGATGTGCACTGTCCCAAATTGAGAGTACTACATTTTTATTAAATTTTTAAAAAATTGATAAAATCCATCCGGCCAGATTTTGGGACCACATCCATCCATCTTTTAAATGCATCACATGTGCCAGGTCTATCGTTAAATAATAATAAAAGGCCCCTTTCCCTCATTCTAGAAACTATTATTATACAGACTCTCACATTGTTTCCCAAGTAAAAGATGTCTCCTTGAGACACATTCTGTGCACCAAATTTTTGTAGTTCTCAAGTTGAAGGTTGCTCCATTTGGTACATGGGAGCTAAATAATCTGAACATAGGAGACCGGAAGTTTTACCAGTTTGATGAAATTCTGATGGTGTTCCACGTTGGCGAGATCCAGATGGCCTGTTTTCAGGAGGAACAACCAAGGCTCTGCAGGTAGGGCAAGTATGCTGCCGCTCTAACCAAGATCTCAGACAATGCACATGAAAAAGGTGTCCACAGACCAGCCTTTTGGCTGTCACCATCTCCTCACGGCATATGATGCAAGTTGCATCACTTCTGTATTAGCGTTAAGTTAAAGATCTAACTGTTACTGTAGTAAAATAACAAAATTAAAAATTATAATGAAATTGAACTAAAGGGCCTACGCATTAAGTTCCTCCGGTGTTGCATCTGGGAAGCGTTCATTCATATTCGATGTGATTTTGCGATAACGGATATAGTCAGCAACACGAATTCTGAAATTACGGAATGTCTCATAGAGCTCACGAATCAAGTGCAATGGGACACCATAGTTCCTGACATCAAGATTCAACATGCAATTACAATAACATACAAAATCATATTGAATGAGAAAAACATGGAGGGGAAAAAAATACAAGATAGCGTCTAGAATTTTCCTAAATCAATTGCATAAAGCTCCCTAAAAAGATTTAAAATAGCAAAATACTTAACAAAATTCATGCAAGTATTTGTGGATTTGTTTATCAAAATTACCCAAAAAAAGAAAAGAAAAGATAAAAATATTTTAATCGCATGACTAAATTATTTGATGAAAAATTAAGGAAAAGCACCCATATATGCATTAACTCCTGGGGCAGCAGAAAATTTCCCAACACGTAAACAGATTGTATCAGATCTAGAATAGCACCAGCTAATGTTTTTGCAATTAATTAGCAGATTTATAATGGAAGAAAAAGCTAAACAAGTGTCCCACAAATCTGGAACTACTTGAGAAGAAGAGGAGCTGAAATTAATTTAGAAAACTTAATAGATTGTATGATGTCCTATGGTCTCTGTATTTCAATCATGTAACCAAGTTTTGTACAAAGAAATGAGAATAAGCAACAAATTTTTTGATTTTTTACATAAGACCTGGATACATGCATTGCAATAATGGGAAACAAGATTTTACTGCAAGAGGCATGCCTCATATTGCATCACACAGTACATTTATGTCTAACAGTGAACTGAAGGATAAAAGACACTTACAAAAAGATGACTAGGAAGAAGATGATATATAAAGACAGGTGAAGAAGGTCACGAACAAGTTCCAGGTAAAAAGTATAGACCGCCTTATTTTCCCATTGCCCTTCCATAAGCATGTCGCACACATAGAAAACATATTTGACAAACATTGACACAGTCGTCGTTGCTAGAATTGTATATCTGAAATAAAATATGTGAATTTACAGTTAGATATGCAAACCCAATAAATTTCAAGAGTTTCAATTACAACAACTAAAAAGTCAACTTCAAGCCAGCTAATTGGCAAGGACAGAAAATGCTTATCAGTAACTCCACTAGGAGATATTGCTACATTATATGAATACAACTCTAAGTCAAGTTCAACAATCCACAGCACAATAGTAGAAATTTAGCAACCATAACTTTGAATCAACTAACATCCATTTAAAAAGCTAAGAAACCAAGCTTTGACAAAGGATCATGTTCAGCAGGAATTACTGTATGATTGTCAATAAAACATGAGATTGAGACAAAGAAAAGGCCAATTACAAAAGGTCAAGCCATCAAAACAACTGGACAGTATTCTCTATTAAATCCAACAATTGTATGTGAAATTGCTGTAAATGCAAATCGCCTATCAACATAGCCAATGAGCCATGTCCCATCAATCTGGTGATCAATTTTAAACCTTGTTCTACCAGAACTCCTATCACAGGTCATTATTCAGCTTATGGTCATCCAAAAAACTGAAATAATAACACTCAATTTCATCATTTCGATTTTCATATACCTACATTTTGAAGGCTTTCAAATATCATCTTGCTTCACTGTGATTAACAAATCAGTCTTATCAATTAAACCATTGAATTTCAGATGGGGACAATAGTCCGAAGAAATTAATGAACCCAATCAATTGCCTACACAATTTGTGGCATTTAAATAATCAAAAGTTAGAGAGGTTTACCTCCAAGCTATGCTCCCTCCACAATCACTCCGTGTTCCAACTTATAAGATACCTCACCACCCAATATCCTCAAAAGTGGCTGCATCCCTCCTATACATCCAACCACCAGATTCCATCTTCCATCCTATTTTAAATCCACATCTTCAAAGGCATTCATTCCCATATGTGCTTCTCTCAAACTTTAATTAAGATACTAACAGATCAAAACCTATTCAAGTCCAAACACAACACAAGCCTCCAATATTCTCCACTCAAATCCTAGATAGACAATACATTGCCTCAATTAACACAAACAAACAAAAATGATTCCCCATGTTCAATAATAATAGATGTTATTATCTTAATTATCAAATGGTCAATCCATAAGTTAGACAACATAATATTTATTTGAAATGAAAGTAGAGATCAAGATGGCCATGTTACTCTGATAAAATTGCATAAACAATCCATGCTTCTATTCAAACAACAAGCACCCCCTATCTCGTATGAGAAACAACTGGCACTAACATCTCAATCAATCAACCAAGAACCACCTTACCTCCTAGAGTTATCCAAACACCTCAAAGGCAAACGTTATTGCTAGGATGATGAGAACCAGAAAGCGAACTAAATTCCATCAAAAGCCAACCTACCCTATAGACAGAAAGAACTCCATTAATTGGTTTTCTTCACCCATCCTCAGGTTCTTATTTCACATGTCCAGGATTTGCCACATCTATCTTGATCTCTTCAATGATCTTGGATTCCAACCTTCTGTCCCTTTCATTATCGATGTTCAAACAGAAAAATTTGCATCCACTTTAGTTTCTGAGAACCCTATAACATTGGTTTAACCCAGAAATTGATCAGATAAGCCTCGTTTTGCCCACTTTGTCAAACCCCTGTTATTAGGCATTTGCATTAGAATTTTAAAGTGCACCAACTTCTAGGCAAATTCGGCTATAACGATATGATTGTTGACACATCTGAGAAAGGAGGTTTCTACTGACACTTGCTAGACAATTCAACAGCAACACAAAATTTTTGAAGCCCCCTCTTGAAGAAGAAGCTAATGTAAGCATTGACTCATAAATTTGTAATCATTCCAAGTCCCAAAGAAGATAGATCTGATGTGTCTAGAAAATTCTAGTAGAAATTATTCCACAATTTCTGTGAGATATAGAACATCATTGACTAGGAACTTAGAATAACTGTTTGATCGCGCGTGCGTGCGTGCATGTGTGTGTGTGTCTTATCTTTCTATCCTTTATAGTACACAAAAATTTTCAAGGCTAATGAACCATACATTTCAATGCACATTAACACATGAAACCCATGCTAAATGTCTATGAAACCTACTCACATTCTTTACTCACAAGTCTAAACCCCAAAGCTTGCACTATTATCTTCCAATTCCCATGAGTCTTCAACGAAGAAGGTGGACTCACACATTCTTTAGTCACAAGTCTAGGCCCCAAAGCTCATAGTATTAACTTCAACTCCCTTTGGTCTTCAAAGGAGGAGGAGGAGGAGGCATTATCATTCTCAATACAGTAAATGAATTAGGTCAATAATTGATCAACAAAGAACACAAAGGCAAGTGAAACACTAGTCTGTGATATAAAAAAGCTATTTATTGCAGATAAGAAGCTATTTAAAGCTGGCAATATTATGAATGACTTCCATTGCCTCACAGTGCCCTGCAATTGTCTGCAGGGCTATTGGTAATTAAGTTGCATAACTTTTTTATTAGGATATCTAATACACCTTTTAAGTTTGACCTTTAACCCAAAAGTAAATATGATTAGCTTGTTGAATGGATGGAGCTTGAGATGTCCATACAAACAGATTTACTGAGTCCTACACAGAGATGCCCGTACAAACAGATTTACTGAGTACTACAAAGAGATGTCCATACAAACAGATTTACTGAGTCATACATAGAGATGACCAGCAGCAATAAATTAGCTCACAGTTTAAAAATTGCATTCACATCACAACTAAGAAATATGAAGAAAATTGCATGAAGCTTTTGTGACAACTGCTAATGGATTTTGAAATAACTTACTCAAATGAAAAGAAGAGCGCAACTGATGCTTGCCGTGTCTGTATCAAAGATTTCAAAAAATTATACAAAAAAAGACAATCCAGGATGAGAAGAAACCCCATGAAAGATACTATGCGTATGTGAGACAGCATAGGGACAGATGGAGTTGTCTCGATATATTCAACCCTCTTTTGAGCCAGCCAGTGCAATGCTTTGATCAACAGAAGAGCTGTTACCATTGCAAGAAAAGATACAGAAAAATCTTGCCGGAATATGGTGATAGCAAAAAGAATTTCCATGACCTCCCTCCATGACTGTTCGTTCAGCCTCTCAACTTCTGCCTCTCTAAGAGAACCAAGAAACAGACGCTTCACTAACTGCCACATTATACACATGATGACCAGACCCATGTTCAAAAGAAGTACAAAACAGATCTTGGAGGTGGAGAGATACACCATAGCAGGGTAAAATTGCCCTCTGCTATTAAACGCATAACATATTGCTGTAATGGTGGCCAGAAAACTGAACCCAGCATAAGTTTGGAGCCTCACCATTTCTGCAGAAACTGTTACAGCAAATCCTCATTTCAGATAACTAACTTTCTTCTTGTTTTTTTTGTTTGTGGTGGAAAATAAGTAACAAATTTCAACACCAAACTTATGTCAATCAAGAAATGCTATATGTGTGTGTGCACACATACATGAATATATATATGTGTAGACATAAACAACAAATTTTATCTTATCTAAAAGAACAAGCTTTGTTTATGGGACCTCCCAACTGTTGATCTAATTTGTGTTCACTCTTTCTTGTCAGCATTCATTCAAGTTTTTATATGTACCGATTTGTCATGAACCAATTTCTTCAAGAATATTTTTGTTCAAGCACCCTGATTAATAAAACTAACATATAAAACATTAAACTTCAATACCAGAATCAGGAATGTTGAGAATTTGACACACCACTAAACAACAAAAAGATCAGTTCAACTAATCTTAGCAATAAATTAGATATCCTAACGAATTCAACATAAGAAGAAAACCATCAACGATATGTCGATATGTCAACATCCATTTAAAATTAACTTTAAAAACGAGTAAATACCCAAAAAAATCAAGAAATCCCCAAAACTCCTTTTTTTTTTTTCCTTTTTCTATTTCAACACTCAAACACCCAAAATTCAAAACAAAAAAGAGAGAAAGAAATCACTGAATTAACGACAATTTTATTATTCCATGATCAATATAATTAAAGTATGGTTATCAGAAACACAAAGCCCGAAATATAAAATTAAAATTTACCAAAACTTAAACATTATACAAATTACAATAGACAAAAGAAAGAAATTATATCTCACTAAAAGAACAAGATTTGTTTTACGCGATCTTTCAAGTCTTGTTCCAAATTGCCATGATCTAATCGTAATCTGCACTTCCTTATCATGAGGCCTCTCGGACCCCTGCCGATCGTCGTCGGCGGGAACCCATCGCCACCGAGAGTGGCCCGGCGGTGGAACGACGCCGATTTCTCAGAGGAAAACATGAAGAAGAAAGAGAGGAAAAGGAGAGGAAAGGAACAAGAACTCACCTCAATTGGCCACCGATCAGCAGCAGAGAGTTCGACCTCGAACCTTGGAAGCCTCGCCGGCCTGCCACCGTCCACCGGGATCGAGCCGAGAGATTCGCAGATGCGAGGGAGAGGGAGATCCAGAGAAGACCTAGATCGGATGAGAGCGAAGAAGCCCTTCGATCAGCCCCCTTTGTCCATACGATAAGTATCGGCCTCCCTTTCTTTTTTTGTCAGCCTTCGGCTACTTGCTAAGTCGCTCAACCCAATCACGGTATGGGCTGGGCGAGCGCCAACGAATGCGGCCCATCAGGCAGGACTCGCTTGGACTATAAAGAAAATCAAAATATAATGCATGAATGTTAAATAATAATAAAAAATTTTATGCATGCATTCAGATGGGTCACGTGCCTGTGCCATCACGCACGCGGTGCACGCCATAGCCCATTGGGCTATGGCACAAGCAATAGTATGGGTACACGTTTTATGCTTGGAGACTGATGTAAAAAATCTTTTCTATATAATAAAACCATTACTTAAGAATTTTTTTAATTATTATTATTATTTGATAATAATAAGAGAGGATTAAGTCCTTAAACTACAGTGCCTTGCATTAGCAGCAAGAAGTAGGGGGTAATCTCTACTCCCTAATAGAATATTCATATTTATAGAATATTCAAACTCTGAAATTGATGCAATTATCTCATAAAAGTATTTTGGGAATTTATTATTTAATGCAGGCCCTGTAGCTGAAATTAAACTGATGATGGATTGAAAATTAGGGTATCCATTTCCATATCTAATTTATTTTAAATAATATAAATATAAATATAAATTAGATATTCAAAGTATATATATAAACATAGATATAAGTTGGATCGTTACATTTTACGACCACTAAATTAAAGATATTATTGATGGAAAAGAATCCGTGTACGAGCAAATACTAGCAGACCGTAATACGCAGCGGAATAATAAATAAAAATGCGCAAACCACACAATCACAGAAACACCAAGATTTACGTGGAAAATTCCTTCAAGATAAAGAAAAAAAAAACCACGGGTAAGCCAGAGAAGAAGATCCATTATAAAATAATAAATATCCAAGTCTCAAAGTCCCTTGCCAGAACTTGAGAAACAATCACAAGAGAATAATAGGGATATAAGGATTACATCACCGAAAAATACGGTCTCCTACGTTACCTCCTTATTTTCTTCCATTCTCTTCTTCTTCTCTTGTTTTTCTTCTGCAACACCTTCACATGATTCCTGGAGTGGAAGTCCTCCCACGTAGTTAAGCACCAAGCAGCAGCCCTTCCTTCTCTTCCCCTAGCAATCCATGCTCCTAGAAAAAAAAAATACCTGCTACATGCTTCTCCTATTTTTTCAGACGGCTGCTCCTTAAAAAAGAGAAAACCCAAAAAAGGAAGGCGGCTACTCCTTTTATAAAACAGAGAGAACAAATCATGGTGGAAAAAAGGAGTAGCGCTCCCTTTTGCTCTAATGGGCTGAATAAGTGGGCCATGGGCCCAACAACCTCCCCCTTCAGCCCATAAGGGAGGCTGTCTCATGCTTCCTTAGTGTGAAATCATGCCGACCAGCTATCGGCATATCTCTTGCCTTTCTTTTGATAAGGTCTTTGTCAACATGTCTGCCCCATTTTCATCTGTGTAAATTTTCTGAAGCTGTAACTGCTTCTTTCAAACACATTTCGAATCCAGTGGTATCTCACATCTATATGCTTTGATTTGAAATGAAAAGTTGGGTTCTTGCACAAGTGGATGGCGCTCTGGCTGTCACAATGTACCACATAATTTTTCTGTTTCAATCCCAATTCATGTAAGAATTCTTTCATCCACAGCATCTCCTTACAGACCTCGATAGCAGCAATATATTCTGCCTCTGTGGTAGAGAGAGCTACACACCTTTGCAATCTGGATTGCCATGACACAGCTCCCCCTACAAAAGTAAGTATGAAACCTGATGTGGACTTCCTTGTATCAATATCTCTCACCATATCTGCATATGTGTAACCAATCAGCACAGCTGGACCACCCCAAAGCTTAAACAAACTTTGGAGCTTCCTCTGAGATATCTGAAGATCCACTTCACTGCTGCCCAATGCTCTTTCCCTGGATTTGTAAGAAATCTGCTAGCAACACCCACTGCATATGCGATGTCTGGCCTCGTACATACCATCGCGTACATCAAACTTCCGACTGCTGAAGCGTAAGGAACCTTCTTCATTTTCTCCTTCTCCTCATCACTTGAAGGACTTTGCTCTGAGCACAACTTGAAGTGACCTGCAAGAGGAGAACCAACTGGCTTTGCATTGATCATACTGAACCTATTCAATACCTTCTCAATGTACTTTTCCTGTGACAACCATATTTTCTTGATTTTTCTATCACGGAAAATCTGCATACCCAGTATTTGCTTTGCTGGTCCCATATCCTTCATTTCAAATGAATTGCTCAGCTCCTTCTTCAACCTGTCAATCATAGACATATCTTTCCCAAGAATAAGCATGTCATCAACATAAAGTAGGAGTATGATAAAATCCTCACTAAACCATTTGATATACACCAATGATCTGAAGCCATTCTTTTGTATCCATTTTCAGCCATAAATGAATCAAATTTCTTGTACCACTGCCTTGGAGCTTGCTTCAGCCCATATAAGCTTTTTTTCAATCTGCAGACAAGATTTTCTTTACCTTTGACTTTGAAGCCTTCTGGTTGCTCCATATAGATTTCCTCCTCCAAATCACCATGAAGAAAAGCTGTCTTCACATCTAACTGCTCAACCTCCAAGTCTAGACTAGCAACAATACCTAGAGCAACACGAATTGAAGACATTTTAACAACAGGAGAAAAAATCTCTTCAAAGTCAATACTTTCTTTTGACCAAAGCCTTTCACAACCAATCTGGCCTTGTACTTTGGTTGAGAACAATGCTGTTGAGTCTTTAACCTGAAAACCCACTTGTTCTTTAAAGCCTTCCTTCCTCTTGGTAGTTCCACTAAATCATATGTGTGGTTCTTCTGTAAGGCATCCATTTCTTCCAGCATACCTACTAACCACTCCTTTTTCTGCTCACTTTCAACTGCCTCCTAGTAACATTCTGGTTCACCTGCATCAGTAAGCATTA
This sequence comes from Calamus simplicifolius, assembly GCA_900491605.1. Classification (NCBI taxonomy): domain Eukaryota; kingdom Viridiplantae; phylum Streptophyta; class Magnoliopsida; order Arecales; family Arecaceae; genus Calamus; species Calamus simplicifolius. Next base: position 611,760 of record UESW01004240.1, on the reverse strand, counting down.
TATATTCATCTGTAGAATACCTTTTGGAAGGTTGACGTTGTCTGATAGATCTTCTAAGCTGAGGCTCTGTAGGAGGTTGCTCCTGATCTCCTTCCTGCTCAACATGTCCTACAGGTGAGTTAATACCTGCTCCTGCACTATTTTCTTGCACATCTCCCCTATTACCCTGATTTACTAGAGGAGTAACTGGATCACAGTCTGTTAATCCTTCTGCAGAAGACTTGACTGACACCTCCTTCTTGAAGTCTTGAAGGGTTTGATCTTCAAAAAATACCACATCTCTGCTTCTGAATACCTTCTGCTTTTCTGGATCCCAAAGTCTATAACCAATCTCATCATGTGAGTAACCAAGCAAAGCACATTCTTTTGTCTTACCATCCAGCTTGGACCTCTCAATGTCTGGAACATGTGCAAATGCACGACAACCAAACACTCTCAAGTGCTTATAAGAGACATCTTTTCCTGACCATACACGCTCTGCAACATCACCATCTAGAGCTGTACATGGTGACAAGTTTATTACATCAACCGTTGTCTTCAATGCCTCATCCCAAAATCTTTTAGGTAACTTGGACTGTGAAAGCATACATCTGATCTTTTCCATGATGGTGCGGTTCATTCTCTCTGCAATTGCATTATGCTGAGGAGTACTAGGAACTGTCATCTCATGTTGAATGCCATGTGATCTGCAATAATTATCAAATAACTCTGTGTACTCACCACCATTATCTGACCTTATACATTTCAGTTTCTTTCCTGTCTCTCTTTCAACTCTGGCATGAAACTCTTTGAAGACATTAATAACCTGATCTTTAGTCTTCAAACCATAGACCCAAACTTTTCTAGAAAAATCATCTATAAAAGTGACAAAATAAAGTGCACCACTGATGCCTAGAACATTAACTGATCCACTATGAGTTTTTGTCCTTAGAGGACCACAAACATCTGTATATACGATCCAAAACATGCATTTTTCTAGATAAAGCAGGCTAGCAAAAGAAACTCTATGTTGCTTGCCAACCAAACAATCAACACATGGGTTCAGATGTACACCTTTGAAGTCTGGTAGAACTTCTTCCTTGGAAAGAACTTGCAGCCCCTTCTCACTCATGTGTCCCAGTCGTTTATGCCACAACTCCATGCTGAAGTCGTTCTCTGTAACATTCAATTGTTCACCATAAGCTTTAGCCTGCAACCTGTATAAAGTGTGACATTTCTTCCCACTGGCTACAACAAGTGAACCTTTACTGGGCTTCCATTGCCCTTTATGAAATCTGCTATCAAAATCTTCATCATCAAGTCTTCCAACTGAGATTAAATTTAGCCTCAAGTCAGCTACATGCCTTACATCCTTGAGCACCAACTTACAGCCAAGATTGGTCTTCATGTGGATGTCACCCATGCCAATGATGTCTGCTGTGCCTTGATTTTCCATCTTGACAACACCAAAATTTCAGTCTTATATGTAGAAAAAAACTCCCTCCGTGGTGTAGCATGATAAGAAGCACCTGTGTCAATCACCACTCATGATTCTGACACTCACATGAGAAGATACCATCAGAAGTAGACAAAATCAAATAATTATCACTCTGCACAGTAGCTGTGATATTCTCCTTTGACTCTGTATCCTCCACTTCTTTTCCCTTTTTCTTACTCTTCTTAGGCTTCTTACACTGATTCTTGTAGTGCCCTTTCTCACCACAGTTATAGCAAGTAATATCTTTTCTTGACCTTAATTTGCTTCTACCCATTGTATGAATTGTCTCTATTTCTAGACTTTGACCGTCCTCTATTCTCTGAGACAAGTGCCTGTGAATCAATCTGAGAAGTTGCTGAATTTTTCCTTCATTTTCATAGAGGATAACTGGTTATTAATACTCTGCATTTCATTCAAATGCTCAGCAATAGAAGCACCCTCTTTATATTCAGATTCACTAGTTTTCTGATCAAGAAAGCCTTGTTGCCAGCTGTTTTTCTCTCATATAGACTTTCTAACTTTTTCCAAAGAGAGTTTGCAGAAGTCTCAGTGGAAACATGGTGAAAGACACTATCATCCAACCATTGCCGAATAAAACCGACTGCCTTCCGATCTAACATGATCCAAGCATCGTCTGTCACTGTAGCGGGCTTTGCTTTGACCCCTTCTAAAGGTCCATATAGATCATTGCAATATAAGAGGTCCTCCATCCTTGGTTTCCATATCATCCAATTGTTTCCGTTCAGACTGATCATGCGGGAAACATTACCGGCCTCCATGCTCGCATATACAAAAAAAAATTCACAGGCTCTGATACCAGTTGATGGGTAAGAATCCGTGTACGAGCAAATACTAGCAGACCGTAATACGCAGTGGAATAATAAATAAAAATGTGCAAACCACACAATAACAGAAACACCAAGATTTACGTGAAAAATCCCTTCAAGATAAAGGGAAAAAAACCACGGGCAAGCCAGAGAAGAAGATCCACTATAAAATAATAAATATCTAAGTCTCAAAGTCCCTTGCCAGAACTTGAGAAACAATCACAAGAGAATAATAGGGATATAAGAATTACATCACCAAAAATACGGTCTCCTACGTTACTTCCTTATTTTCTTCCCTTCTCTTCTTCTTCTTCTCTTGTTTTTCTTCTGCAGCACCTTCACGTGATTCCTGGAGTGGAAGTCCTCCCACGTAGTTAAGCACCAAGAGCAGCCCTTCCTTCTCTTCTCCTAGCAATCCATGCTTCTAGAAAAAAAGAAATACCTGCTACATGCTTCTCCTATTTTTTCCAGACGGCTGCTCCTTAAAAAGAGAAAACCTAAAAAAGGAAGGCGGCTACTCCTTTTATAAAAGAGAGAGAACAAATCATGGTGAAAAAAAGGAGTAGCGCTCCCTTTTGCCCTAATAGGCTGAATAAGTGGGCCATGGGCCCAACAATCATTAAGTGAAAAATAATTTAAGTCAATGCCTTATTAATATGATTGATTTTTCCTACCATTAAATTAAATATATCATTAAGTAGAAAGTAAATTAAGTGAATACTTATTAAAATGGTCAATTATTTTCCTATGTTATATAAAATCAAGTAGAATTATAAATAAATCTTAATATTCAAATGTAAATTGGACAAGTTTCTATTCATATCTATATATATTTTCTCTAGGAATTACACACACACACACACACACACACACACATATATATATATATAAAGAGGGGTAAATTTGACTACATTTAAATATAACTAAGCTTATATTTAATCATTTTTTTCATCCTTGGATCCATACAATTTATGAATCCCAAAGATAAAAAAAATAAAAAAAAGGTAAAATAACTTCGAGATCCATGTGGATCTAAGTGACTGAATTATGAATTTGGTTATGTTTAAATATATCCAAATCTACCTCTAAATATATATGTGTATGGAGGTACATGCGCATACGCATATATGTAAGTATGCGCGCGCGCGCACACACACAGATATATATATGGATATGTGCGTGTCTCTATACGAATGTATACATGTATATATGTATATATATATATGTGTGTGTGTGTGCGCGTGCGCGCGCATACACACAAGTGTGTATAGTGTGTGTTGTATGTATATATATGTATGTATATGTGTTTGTGTGTGTATATGTAAATGTATATATGTGTGTATGGATATGTATATATGTATGTATGTATATGTGTGTATATGTATGTATATATGTGTATATGTATATGCATGTGTGTGAGTGTGTGTATGCATGCATGTATATGTGTTTGTTTGTATTGTATATGTGTGTGCATGTAAATAAAAGGTTGCATTGATATCTAGATAGATGAAAATAGATGGGTGGATAATCCAATCCACTTTACCTTTAACTTCATCAAATTAATTTTAGCGATAAATTATAAATAATAACCAATTTGAAATAAGAAAAAAAGAAAAATATTTGGATTTCAATTCAAATTAATGATAAATATGAGTTGATATCACAATTATCTCAACTAATATGTAAAATTTATCATCTTACCTTTTTTTTCTGATACCAAAACACTCAAAATTCAAAAATTAATCAATTTATCAGCTTAATGACAATCCAATCATTTTATAATTAAATATAGTTTAATGATAATCATATTATTCCATATCATATATCGATGATTAGAAACATAAAAGGTCCATTACCCACGATACACCTTTTTTTTTTTTTACAATGTTCCTGATAATTGTTAATGAAGCAAACATGTTAAGGTAGTGTTTGATAGAAAAAATATTATCCATGGATAAGTGTACGGGATAGAGTTTGTTCCCTGGCTATCCCTAGGGATATCCCTTGACTATCCCATCGATCATATCAAATACAAAAAGGTAAATTCATAGGATAACTTTTTTTTACTTTTATTTAGAGGGATAACCAGCTATTTCTGTATTCTCTAGGGAATAAATTGAGGGGATATCCCATGGTTAACCATGGTTAACCATGGATTTCCCTTTGGTTAACTTTATTCCCAGTTATCCCTTATAGTTATGACTTTTGGGAATAGAGGGAATATCCCCTCTTATCCCCTATTATCCCCTATTTCAAACACTACCTAAGAGTTTATTAATATAGATTCCATATTTTTCTATTAATTTGTAGTATTATAGATCACACTCCATGATTACATTTCTTTTTATATTTTATCTTTTAAAATTAAATTATATATAATTATGTTTCTTTACAAGTCCTTACATGGATCTACTATGCCGCATGATAAGGCCATTACAAGCAACAGTAATATAAAAATTATTTTAGCTCAAGCCAACCATACATCAACAGTAGCATCATAATTCTACTAGCCTATTCAAGCAATAGTTATAAGAGTAGCATGGTAGACTAGTATATACCAATCCATACTAAAAACCTATCACCCAAATAGTCTCAATGCTAAATGGAATCTAATATTTTTCTAACCATGTAGTAGCCCTCATGTGTATGGGTATTCTAATGTCACTATTTTAAATGATACATATTATTGGTCTCTTTAGATATTATTACTATGGCCTAAGTATTGTTTCATAAGGATTTATTTTTTAAAACATCAATTAAATTATTTCATAGTGCTATCTGATCATATTCAAGTTGAGCAATCATTCTCCATTATAGGCACAAGCCGATCAAAGCCATCTTAACCAACAAAAATACAAATGATGGTAAATTTAGCTTAACATCTAACATTAATGTTATTACTAGCTTGTTTAATTTTATTGAAATAATATTTTTGATAATATTTGATCATTAATGTAGATCATATTAGAAGGATCAAAAGTTCTACAATATGTCTTCAATTATCAAAGAAACCAGATGGTAGCCGTAAATATATTCAAACTAATGATTTTAATCTACCTAATATAGAATATACTCTACAATTTAGTAGTCACTTAGGCACTCTAATTTAAAAAGGCAATTTCTTAGACTATATACCTACAAAGAAGAAAGAGGATATTTGGAAATTTATCTTGGTACTGTGATATATTTTTAGTTACATTTGGAGCTTTATTTGTTAGGTTATTATATAAGAATGAGTAGGATGAGTGTCTCAGTTATCTATTTTGTTAAAAAATTGCTTTAATGATTAATGTCTTTCAGAATAACTATTTTATTATGGATAAGGCAAGTGGGTTATCGATCTACATGCTAAAAAATGGGTATTTAGCTCAATAAAAATGAAATGAAGGGACTAGAAGACTAAACTTTTTAAAAAATATATTATAAGTTGTATCAAACTAATGCAGAGCGAATGGCAAATTTAACATAAACTAGAGTCATTCAAGTTCAATAACACCAGCTTATTGAAATCTAGAACTTCAAGGAATCAAAGGTGAATTACAATTTTAATTTAATATTTTATTATACAGGTTATACATGTAAGAAAATTATTTTAACTTTATAATAGATGCAAAGATGAAGTGTAAAAAAACAACTAATTGTAAAATGCGAAAAATGGGGCACGCTATAGGAGCTAGAAGCTTCACACAGATTAGGTGAGAATGGTAAGTGTTCGTTTCATTAATTATATTATTTCTATACCTATAATTGTTAGATCAATATGATCCTCTTGTAACATTAATATAGCATAAAAATAGGCAAAGAAACCAATAAGAGTTGAGGTTTTCATTCAAACATACAAATACAGCGATGTGACCCTTGTAGATGTAGAATTGATAGAGGTCATTATTTGTATATGATAAAATAGTAAAGAACTTATCAAATATAAATTCTCTCAAGTATTTGGTATGGAAAAATATAAGCATGTGAGAACATATGGATTAGATGTTTCTCCTCTTCATATTTGAGGTAGCAATTTTGGTTATATGGAAAGCATAAGGATGCAAATAGACACTACTAATGAGGTTTCATAACTTAAAGAAAAATTACTGCATGAGAGAATGTTGATATTAATATCTAGTTATTAGATTTAAAAGTATTAGTAGAATCCATGTGAGTCAAGCTGGCTAAAGTTGTCATGGTCCAACTTCTCCTGATAGATAGGTATTTTTCTTTTAACAAATATATGTCATCAATTATGAAATTTTAATTTAGAGATATGCCTTATTCTATGTAGCATTTCCATGCCTTTAGTGATTATGAAGAGAGACTGGTATAAGGCTAATCATCTTTTTCAAGCTATTTTGTTGTATTCCACCATGTATCTATTAAAACTTTAGTTACTGTAATTTTTATGCCTTTATATAAGGTAAACATTTGATATAAGTTAAACATTTGATTAAGAGTATGTAATACCTAAAAAAAAATAGTTTCACATTAGATGAGAAAGAAAAGCTTGAAGTACTTATAACTCAAGTTTATCTACTACCACTTAACTTTCACTTGAGTTTTTAAGACCATATGATTTCGATCCACTAGTGAATTAATTAGGCCAACAAATGGGCTTGGAATATTACAAATGTTATTAGAGTCAATCTGAATGTACAAAAGTTTGGCTATAGTGGGGCAAAAGTTTAGCTATGGCAGGGTAGATCTGGCTGGCTAGTTTGTTGTATGTAATAAAGATGTCATATTATAAGAAGAAAGATTATAATACTTAAAAACAAAAAGGTTCCCATCGGATAGATAAGGGAGGAAGACTGTAATACCCTCAAAAAATAGTTTCACATCGAATGGGAATGAAAAATTTGAACTACTTATAACTCAAGTTTACCTATTACCAATTAACTTTTACTTGAATTTTAGAGCCTTATGGTTTTGGTCCGCTAATAAATTAATTGGGCTAGTATGTGGGCTTGTGGCATTACAGAGTATCTTTAAATTTCATTATTTTTGTGTTTTGTTTTGTTTTTAGATGCAACATTTTATCAAATTCTAAATTAAGAAGTTAAGATTGTCTTAGCTAAAGCATTATTGACATATAATAGACATTCATTATTTAACATATCAATCTTAGGACATGCCGAGAACTATACCATACATACTTTTAAATTGCTGACTTAGTCTTTTCTAGACATGACCTTTAAAATGGGCATCAAAATACATTTTGTGTTGATATACATAGTAAAAAAGATGCATACATTATTGTACATATACTAAAACAGAAGTTTTTGCAACTATTTTACAATTAGTGCATGTATTAGTCTTGTTGCCACCGGGATCCGTCCTCCGACTCGGGCGCGGTCGATCTCCTGGTCTGGGCTTCCTCCTGGGCGGACCTGCACAGAAGTCCTCGCGCGAGAGGCGTTGGGGGTGGCCCTCCGCGGAAGACCCTCCGACGCTCAAGTCAGTGGGGGAATCGGTGATCAACAGAAAATGGGGAGAGGGATCTCTCCGGGGGCGGCCGATCGGGAGCTCTAGGGGGAGCGTCGACGAGCAGCTGGGGAGAGTGAGAGTGAGAGTGAGCCAAGGGCAGTGAGCGCATACCTGAGAGGATCTGGAAGTGTCGTATTTATAGGCTGTCACCTGAATCTTGAGCGTCTTCTGGAAGGTTCGAAGGTTGTTAGGATACGGAGATGGATCGAATCAGGCCGTTGTGGGGCCGTTAGGATCCGTATCTTGTTTGTTAAGGGATCGATGGCTGGGAGAGCTCCTTGTTGGCCTGAGATCTGGTAGATGCATAGGTCCCAGGTAGCTGTATTAGGTCCTAGGCCACTCTTCAACATAATTCTTCGCCTGGGATTCCGTTACGATGGGTATAGGCTCTCTGGCGTCGGGTTCCGTGGAGGTGAATATCGGATCGTGGATCGCTCAGGAAGGCCGAGCTATGGAAACCCGGAGGGGCCGAGCTATGGAAGGCTCGGGGAGGCCGAGCTACGGAAGCTCGGGGAAGCCGAGCTATGGGAAGCTCGGGGAAGGCGAGCTGCAGGAAGCTTGGGGAAGTCGAGCCATGGAAGCTCGGGGAAGACGGGCTGCAGGAAGCTCGGGGAAGCCGAGCTATGGAAGCCCGGCGAAAGCTGAGCTATGGAAGCTCGGGGAAGCCGAGCTATAGAAGCCCGGGGAAAGCCGAGTATGGGAAGCTCAGGGAAGCCGAGCTATGGGAAGCTCGGGGAAGCCGAGCTATAGAAGCCCGGGAAAAGCCGAGCCGAAGCTCGGGAAGCCGAAAGCCCATGGGAAGCTCGGGGAAGCCGAAGCTATAGAAGCCCGGGAAAGCCGAGCTATGGGAAGCTCGGGGAAGCCGAGCCATGGGAAGCTCGGGGAAGCGAGCTAGAAGCTCGGGGAAGCCGAGCATGGGAAGCTCGGGGAAGCCGAGCTATAGAAGCCCGGGGAAAGCCGAGCTATGGGAAGCTCGGGGAAGCCGAGCCATGGAAGCTCGGGGAAGCCGGGCTGGAAGCTCGGGGAAGCCGGGCTGCAGGAAGCTCGAGGAAGCCGAGCTATGGAAGCCCGGCGAAAGCCGAGCTATGGAAAGCTCGGGGAAGCCGAGCTATGGGAAGCTCGGGGGGTCGTATGACCCGACGGTCCATATTAGCCTAGCTTATTCCTCGGGGACATATCGTGGCGGGCGGAGGGATGGGGCCGGTCTTAGCCTCCTTGCACGGTTATCAATGCAATGACGATTCTACCCCCAACAAGTCTTTTTATGATACATAAAGTAAATAAGGTGGCCTATAAAATCTCTCCATTTTACTATGGATCAAGAGTTTAATTCTTTCTCACTTTGATATTTGTGACATAATTTACATTATAACTTATTTTACTATTAAATTGTTGCTGCAACTTTTCTTTTCTTATATTCAATATATAAATGTGATGTTCAAATATAGCTTTGCATGCATGCACACATACATTATATACATATACATATAGATATACATACATACATACATATATATACATATATACATACATACATACATATTTTATATATTTGTGCATGTGCATATACATTTATATACAAAACCATGTAAAACTTCACTGAATGATTGTTGATGGCTTTTTTACTGAATGATTTGATAAACTAATAACTTCACCAAAATTTATTATGTTATAAGAAAGTCAGTTATTGTTCTTTATATTAAAATTAGAGTAGTTTTGCTTGGTTATATGTAGAGCATCTCATCAAAGTGGGTATAATTATAAGATTCTAATTCCATCGAGGTAAACTAAATATCTATGAGCCTTTATACTTGAATATTTAACCTGTCAAATATATCTGAATGTACTTGTAATTTAGTAGGTTACTATTGCATTTGATTTGTTTTATTTTCTTTGCAACTTACATGTTGAAAGTGAAACTGTAATGAAAAGCTATAAATTGTCCGATAGATCTATTGTACGAGGAGGTCTTATTGGTAAAGATTCACTCAATATAGTAGGTAAGGATATCCTTTGGGATCAATTTAAAAGAAAAAAATATGTATATCTCAAGAGCCTTTGATAAGGCCTTAGAATTGTTAAAAAAGATGGTAAATTTTGTGAGATATTCAATTGTTTGGCTTTCAACATAGGTCTTATAGTAAACTCAAACTGCATAAAAATTTATTGTAATTTATTTTTTTTAGAATAAAAATATTTTGAATTGTAAGTTAATTATACTTCTTCTTTTTTTAATTTTACAGGTGGTACTTGTTGAAGGCTGATGATTGAATTAAACACAACTATTTTTCTTGAAATTACCTTAAACATTGAATGTGAATATAATTATTAGAAATGGAGTATAAGTTTATAGATGCTATTTACTATGTTTAGCTATATAAATTACTTATTTTATTTTGCTTGATAAAATTCAACTTTTATTATGTCTTGGATCCTGTGAATATAGAAGAAGTGTTACAAAATATATGCAGCATGATATATATATATATGTTGAGGGGTAAAATCATCATTGCGTTGATAACCGTGCGAAGGGGCTAAGATCAGCCCTGGCCCTCACCTGCTACACTGCGCCACAAAGAACGAGCTAACTAGTATGATTCGGCGGATCGAGCAACCCATAGCTCGGTTTCCCCGAGCAATTCATGGCTCGGCTTCCCCGAGCCATCCATGGCTCGGCTATCTCGAGCGACCCATGGCTCGGCTCCCTCGAGCGACCCATGGCTCGGCTCCCCGAGCAATCCGTAGCTCGGGCTTCTCCGAGCAATCCATGGCTCGGCTTCCTCGAGCAACCAATGGCTCGACTTCCATGAGCAATCCATAGCTCGACATGCACCTCCGCGGAACGAAATTGTTTTCACGACCGGCTTATTTCTTTTATCATATCTCAGCCGCCCTCGTGCCTCTTGCTCGAGCCGTGCTTATGCCCCAACAACGCGAACTATCTGTGCATTTCGACCATCAAGGCCAGGTCGTCCCTCGACCGTCTGAACCAAGCCTTTCCGCGCCCCCACGGAACCTGGAGCGGGGGAGCCCAAGTCTAGTGTAACAGAATTCCAAACGATGAATTATACCGAGGCGTGGCCTAGGATCTGCAATAACGGCCTAGGACCTACGTAGTCATCGGATCTCGGGACATCAGAGAGCTCTCCCAGCCGTTGATCCTTCAACGGACAAGATACAGATCTCACCAGCCTCACAACAGCTTGATTCGAATCATCTCCGTATCCCAACAACCTTCGAACCTTCCAGAAGGCGCTCAAGATTCAGGTGATTGCTTATAAATAAGACACTCCCAGATTCTCTCAAGTACGCGCAAGCTCCCGTACACAACTCCTGGCTCAGTCTCAGCATCACTCTCTCTTTCACTACTCCCCCTTTTCCTTTCCGCCATTGGCGCTCCGCACGAGCTCCCGATAGGCCACCCTGGAGGGACTCCCCAGAGAGATCCTTCTCCTCATTTCTGTTGATCGTTGATCCCCACTGACTTGAGCGTCGAAGGATCTTCCGCAGAGGGCCACCCCCTAATGCCCCTCGCGTGAGGACTTCTTTGCAGGTCCGCCCAGGAGGAAGTCCGATCAGGAGACCGACCGCGCCCGAGTCGAAGGACAGATTCTAGCTTGCTTAATCCAGATTTTCTGAATGGATTGGAAGAATTTATCGCATTTGCATGTAGCCAACCTGAATGGATGGATGGGCCTAGGATTAGGTGCCCATGCAACTATCACAGGTGTCAGAATAAAGCCTACAGAGATGTCGAAACTGTTAAGGTGCATCTATGTAAAAAGGGGTTTGTTCCTGATTACGATGTTTGGTACTGTCATGGTGAACCAGAGAAATTCCAGCAGTTGTTACAAGCCAACAAGTGTCAATTCCCGTTGATGAACCATTTGTGAATCTAAACACATATGAAGAAATGGTGATGAATGCATCGGGTAATGAATTCAATCAGAATACATTTATGGAAGAACCAAATCCAGATGCACAGCAATTTTATGATATGTTGTGTGCTGCAAATCAAGAATTGTATCCTGGTTGTGAGGGTCATTCCCAGTTGTCTACGGCTGCTCGGTTGCTGAATATTAAGGCAGAACATCGATTATCAGAAAAGGCGTTTAATTCTGTAGCTGGGTTAATCAAGGAAATTTTGCCAAATGATAATGTTGTAGCAGATAGTTTTTACTCAACGAAGAAGTTATTGCGTGGGCTTGAGCTCCCGGTTAATAAGATCGATTGTTGCTTGAACAATTGTATGATATATTGGGGTGAAGACTCGGAGCTGAGATGGTGTAAGATTTGTGGGCAATCGAGGTACAAAAACGGCAAAGGGGGAGCTAGTACAAGTAGGAGAAAAGTGTTCCTTACAAGAGGATGCATTACTTTCCTCTGACTCTACGCCTGCAGAGATTATACAGATCTAAGGCTACAGCTGCTGATATGAGATGCATGTCGAACATGAATCTAAAGAGGATGAAATGCGGCATCCATCAGATTCAAAAGCTTGGAAGCATTTCAATGAAAATCATTCTGATTTCGCTGAAGATATAAGGAATGTCAGATTAGGTCTTTGTACCGATGGCTTCCAACCATTCGGTCAAGCGGGGCAACAGTATTCATGTTGGCCTGTGATACTGACTGTATATAACCTTCCTCCATGAAAGTGCATGAAAGAGACTGCAATGTTTTTGACAGTTTTGGTTCCAGGACCATCAAATCCAAAGAAAAGATTGATGTCTTCCTGCAACCGTTGGTGGCCGAATTGAAAATGTTGTGGGAAACAGGAGTCGTAGCCTACGACATTTCTATGAAACAAAATTTCATCATGAGAGTTGTTTTGATGTGGACAATAAGTGACTTCCCGGCATATGCAATGTTGTCTAGTTGGAGCACTGCTGGACGTCTGGCATGCCCTCATTGCATGTATGATTCGGATGCATTTACATTACAGAAGAGTGGTAAGCAGTCATGGTTTGATAATCATAGGAAGTTCTTGCCCCCAAATCATCCTTACAGGCGTAACTTGATCACCTCCGGAAGAACAAAGCAGTCAAAAATTCATCGAACCGGTTAGGTCCGGCATGGATATATTTGATACTATAGAGCATTTGGGGTTGAGGTATGCTTGGGAACCAGATGCAGATAGAATAAATGGCCGTATATGTAAAGAACATAACTGGAAGAAGCGGAGTATATTTGGGATTTGCTTATTGGAGCACAAATCTCATCCGACACAACTTGGATGTTATGCATATCGAGAAAATTTTTTTTGATAACATATTTAACACGGTGCTAAACATCCCGGGAAAAACAAAAGACACTGCAAAGTCAAGAGAAGAACTTAATCAGTATTGCAGAAGAGGTGATTTGAGGAGGAGTACCGACGGGACCTATCCTAAAGCCTGTTACACTCTTGACAGAAATTCACGAGAAGTTTTATGTAACTGGCTTAGAGGGTTAAAATTTCCAGATGGTTATGCCTCAAATATCGGTAGGTGTGTGGACATCCATAAGCTCAAGTTGTTCGGCATGAAGAGTCACGACTGTCATGTTTTCATGCAACGGTTATTGCCTATAGCTTTTCGTGAGTTGCTTCCGCAACATGTCTGGAAGGCATTGATAGAGCTCAGCTTGCTCTTCAAGGAGTTGTCTGCCACAGTCATTACTTCTGCATCCATGGCAAGGCTTGAGAAGAAAATTCCAATTATTTTATGCAAGCTGGAGCGAATATTTTCTCCCAGTTTTTTTGACTCAATGGAGCATTTACCGGTTCACTTGCCATACGAAGCGAGCATAGCTGGTCCCGTGCAGTATCGCTGGATGTATACTTTTGAGAGGTAAATATATACATCATTAAGACATATTGACATTTCAAATATTATTTCATTGTGAGAAAATTGATTAATTTTTGTCTCAACTTTACATATAGGTACCTTAAGAAGTTAAAAAATAATGTGCATAATAAGGCAAGGGTTGAAGGTTCTATATGCAATGCACACTTGGTCGAAGAAGTTTCAGCTTTTGCCTCGCATTACTTTGAGGGTCACGTCCACACGAGGAGCCAAAATCTTGGTCGTAACGATGACGTATGTGTGGACGAAGGAGAACCTAATGATGGTAGAATATCAATTTTTAAAGGTATCGGCCGTTCATTTGGGGGGCAGAAGTCAAGAAATCTTAGCGATATAGAGTATAATGCAGCACATTATTATATCCTAATGAACTATAGAGAAGTCGATCCATATATTGAGTAAGTGTATACTTCAATGCTTAATTGGAACTTCTAATTTAAATTACAATATACCATAATATTTAATTGCTAACATCAGTTTTAATCCTTATCATCCCATAAGGATGTATTGTGATAGACAATGACAGATGAATCTCGACATCAGTCAATTTGTAATTGGACAGAAGTTAGAAACGGAGTTCACTTACTGGTTTTATGAATTTGTGAGTAGTATCACTCAATCAATTTCAGTAATGGCTTTAATTTTTCGAATTGGATGTGAATAGCTTATTAATTTATAGGTAAATGGTCCATGGTCCACAACCGACAATATTTTCATTAAATGTCTATCACAATGGCCATTGAAGATCGTAACAACCTCTACTGGCTATTTTGTTAATGGGTACAACTTTCAGATTGAACGATTAGCAGCTTCAAGAGGCACGCAGAACTGGGGCGTGTGTGTTAAAGGAGAAAGTGTTGGAGCAAATATGCATAATTATTACGGAAAGTTAGTAGAGGTGGTTGAAGTTGAATATCCCGGTTGGCCTATGAAATGAACCGTATTGTTTCGTTGCGATTGGTTCGATCCGACAGTTACTGTGGGCAAAAGGGTTCATAACGACTACAATTTGGTTGAAGTGAACCATCGACGAAGATTGCAGAAATATGACCCATTCATCCTTGCATCCCAAGCTCAGCAAGTGTTTTACTGGATATCCAAGTTTGCGCAACGACAAGCGAGATTGGTGGGCTGTTTCTAAAATCGTCCCACGTTCAACAATCTTATTAGAGGAGAGTTCATCAAGTCAATCAGCCGAGTGCCCTGCATTTCAAGAGGATGAGATGGAAATGCATGCAATTGAGGACGACACAAGGGCTCCTGAAACATCACTTAGAGATCCAAATGGTGATGTCCAAGAAATTGCGGATGCAAATGTTCGGTTTCCTTCCGATGATAATGAAACTGAATTGCAGTCCGATACGACATCGGATGTTGAACCAACATTTCACGAAACAAATGACACCGATTAAACATAGAGGTTTTTTTAAATTCAACTTTATTTTATAAGTGGTAAATTTTTATATAGTCAATCATTAATCGTAATTTAATTGCATGAATCTTTAGTATTTTCAGTATGACGGGCAGAGGTAGATCTACCGACGACATACGGAGTGAGCAGGGATGTAGCCCTGCTGCATCAGATCACATGAGCTTTGGAGATGGAGAGTTCAGATCTCCACACATCGCACAGCCTTCGATCTCTCCAGCAGTCGGTGGTGATCCTGCATTGGTATTACCATCCAGCCGATCGGCACATACCTCAGAGAGTTCTTCCACCATCGGCCGCATCGTACTTCGACTTGATGCTCATGGGCTGTAAGTATATACTAATTAAAAATATATGTTTATGTTTTTAAGTCAATTACTTATAAACATGCATTTTTTAACAGATTTATTGAGCAGCATTATGTATCCAGCCACATCAGCGCCGTATTTCAGAGGCATGTAGATCCCAGTAGCTATGATTGGCGTCACGTATCTCCAGCCACGAGGAAATTTTATTTTTCTAAGTTTCAGGTAAACTTATTAAATACAATTTATCACTGATATAAAATTTTTTAATCTTAATAAATTCTGAAACTAACTATTTATTTTAATGCAGAAAAAGTTTACGTGGGACCCTGCCAGCCATGATGCCATTAGGGCAGCATGGGAGGCTCTTACGGGACGCCGATACTCCGACATGCTTCATCGTTGGAGGTCATCGGGTCAGCGTCCTGCGCATGTGCCAGAGGGTATTTGGCATGAGTGGCAGCAGGCCTGGCAGTCCGATGGCTGGCGCAGGAGGTCCGCATCAGCCAGCACGAACTGTTGATCCGAGAAGGGCGGTCTGGCACGGGTCTCTCCCGCCATACTTCGGGCTCCATTTCGATTCAGGAGCACAGACGCCGTATGGTAAGAAAATATAAATAATTTAATTACTAATTTAGTTATTTATAAATATTTGTATTAATATCAATTTTTTATTGTTATAGTCTGAGCAGGAGGGCGGAGATCCTGGTGAGTTTCGTCTATTCAGGGCACACACACCAGGAGGGACGGTTCCTGGGTCGACACGCAATCATGGAAGGTTGCAGTAAGAAATTAGCTTTATGTAGTATCTGTTTAATTTTAAAATTTTATTTTGAGAAATTTATTAACTCATTTATTGTTGATTTTATAATTCAAAGACACGAGTCGAGGAGCTTCGCTCCCAGGCATCGCAGATCGACTCCACTGATGGGGAGACGCCCGTCGAACTCTCAGCAAAGGAGAGTCGGCATGTATTTTTGGAGGCTGTTGGTGCCCAGCCGCGAGACCGCAGGGTCTATGGTCTGGGCACAAGCTTCTTCATATTTTTCCCATCAGGCCTCCAGCTCGCGATTTTCTGGTGATATTCCTGCCGAGCGTTTAGACGACATTCAGAGATCTATTGCGAAGGAGGTTCGGCAGGACGTTCGTCAGGAGGTTCGGCAGGAGGTCGAGCACGAGTTCGAGCAGCGTATGCGAGGCCGGGATCAGGAGCTTGCAGACGTGCGAGATCAGATGCGTCATTTGCAGGATATGGTTAGCCGCTTATCGCAGGGTCTCCAGCCTCCACGTGATCGCTCAGATTCTTGATGTATTTTTTTTTCTTTTTATATGTTGTAGATGAAAACTTCAAAATTTTAATATATTAATTATTTTTGAAATTGAATGATTATTGTTTGGATCAATATGAGTGAAGAATGTTTCTATCAATATTTAAATGTAATAAAATTGTATTAACCGTTTTAATTTTTAATATTTTATTTTTTAAAAAAATTTAATTAGCGATGCATTAGCGACTGAAATTACATCGCTAATATTTTTAAAATATTATTATTAAATATTGCGATGTAATGACCTGGCGTCGCAATAATTTAAAAAAATTAATAGCGACGCAATAGCGACTCAAATTGCATCGCTATTATATCTAAAATATTATTATTAAATATTACGATGTAATTACCTTGCGTCGTAATATTTTTAAAAAATTTTCTTGGCGACGCATTAGCGACTCAAATTGCATCGCTATATATCTAAAATATTATTATTAAATATTGCAACGCAACTAAATGCATCGCAATATTGCGACAATTGAATGCGTCATAATATTTAATAATAATTTTAAATATTAAAAATTAGTTTTAAATTTAGCGATGCATTTGGATGCGTCGCAATATTGCGACGCATTGTTGCATCGCAGAGAGTCGCAATATTGCGACGCAATTGCGACAAATGAAGATTGCGACGGACATCTGAGCGATGCCGTCATTGCGTCGCTATTACGTCGCAATAGCATGTTTAGCGATGCAATTGCGACGCATTTGGGCATCGCAATATTTTTTTCCCCTTGTAGTGAAAGTTTCATCCGGATTCGGGCAGCTTATAAGCCCCGACCGGGTCGGGTAGCGCAAAATCCTCGGCCAAGCCCGAGCGATATCTCCGTGCCTTAGCCCATGCCAAGTAAGATACTATCTGAAAACTCAGACGAGCCGAGCAACTTCTTAAACATCCCAAGATGATGTTAGCGCCTTGTGGTACTTCGGTAGAGGTGAAGGACCTCCCTCTACGCAAAAGAGACATACGGGCTCTCTTTTCGAAGAAACACATGTTTCGTTCAACAAACAAAACCATGTTTACCGTGTGAATCCATAGAACCGCCCAGGTCTCCCTTCAACTCGAACGGAAACAAACGATCTCCCCTACTGAGGACCGAGCTGCAATTTTGGCAAAAAACAAAGCGGCAAGAACGCTGCCAAAGTATGCTATGACACGGGAGCAACAACTCTTGGCACAAAAAGAAACAGAAGCCAGGAGAAAGGGCAAAACTTTCTTTATTTCATTACTAGCAAAATGAATTACAACCATCTAAGATGCATTACAAGTGCGTCGAAGCACAGGAAATGAAGATGAGTACATAGCTCGGCCGAACTGCTCCAAGACAGCTTCGGTTAACAATGATACTTCGGCATCTGATCCAACAAATCAGACAAACCACGGACCAGTCAGCTTGCCCTGATAAGTGGCAAGGCCGACCTTCCACGGTCCCCGGATAAACTAAAAGATCCAAAAGGAGGCATGACCCGTGGGTGCTGATTCTGAGGAACTGGGCGATCTAACCAGCTCCCCTCAGGTGGGATGCTGGGCTGCAGGCCACCGCCCGATTGGGAGCGCTAGGGGACCATCAGCCCCGCATTGCTCCCAGATCCTCCTTTCCGTGGCAAGGATCCCCCTCAGAGAAGGGACGAGAATCCAAACCGACGGAGAAGGAAGGCTCCGTGCGTGCTACGGGGGTCTCGATACACTTTCTACCCGCACCCCCCGTAGCGAGCCACAAAGGATGCACAGGAAGCGCATATGTGCGCTCTCCATGCGATCTCTGCGAACCTCCTGTGCGCTCTCCATACGATCTCCAGAACTCCTCTCTTGAGGACGAGCCACTCTCCAGCGGCTCCTTCATCACCCCAGCCATCCGGAGGATGACGACTTGCAGAAGGAAAGCTCGGTCCTTCCGCTCTAAGCCCCAGAGAGACAAGCATCATGTAAACCTTCACAATTCACAGAGAAGAAAACTCTGGGATGGCCCAACATAGCCCTCTTTCCCCTTTTTATATGCGAAGATGAACCGGGAGCAGCTATCAGAGTCGAAAGCCCCGAGATTCAAAACATCCAACCCACGCCACCACGTGGCCTCCCGGGATAGAGCGCGCCCTTCGTTGCGTGCCAAGCGTCGTCCGAACCGTGATGCATGCCAAAAGATTTTCTCTGATCCCGGATCATGAGCTTTAAATGCAGAAAATTGTCCGCTGATCTTACAGATACAGACAGACCTGGGATATCGTCCCGCGAAAATGATGTCCTCCAATAGCAAATAAGCACTTACATCGTACGCCAAAGTGACCTGCATTGGGAAAGGTCGATACAGTGAAGGTCCCTCGGAAAGTGTCGGGGTGACCTTTTGCCGGCTACAGAGCCGTACTATTTACTTCGGCAAAACGAAGATCAACTTGCCCTGGAAAAGATAAAGCACTGACGGGGTAATAAAAAGACGCGAGGGCCAAATATTCCTCGATATGGACGTTTGGATACCCTATGCTCTGGCCGACCCCCCTCCATCTTTGGAAGCCATCAAGCTCGGATAGACCAGCGAAGATCGACAAAGGAAATGGTTAACGATGGCCTATCACCTATCGGTATTTAAACCGCTCTAGGCGAGAGCCCTAATCGCCCTAACTATCGGCCCCAGTGCCACTGACATAAAATCTTGCTACGCATCATCACCTCAGTGACCGCTCGCGGGAAGCGAGGAGTCACCCTCTCTTTACTGAAAAGGATAAAGGGATGACAACGAGGATTCAACAAACCCCCCTGCTCTGGACCAAACTCCCTCTTTTTCGTCGAAGGCACGTCCACGATTTCGCCGCTGATAAGACGGACTACCCCGGTCCTAGCCAGGATGCTTCTATGATTCTGGTCCCGTCCAGTCGACCTACCGCATTTCTCGATCCTACCCGAGCTATTTCATTTCTCGGCCTTAGCCGAGCTATTTCATCCCTCGGCCCCAGCCGAGCTGTTTCGTCCCTCGGCCCCAGTCGAGCTGTTTCGTCCCTCGGCCCCAGCTGAGCTATTTCATCCTTCGGCCCTAGCTGAACCATTGCGTCATTCGGCCTAAGCCAAACTGAATCGTCTCTCAACCTCCTTTCGTACCAAGCTGTATTGTCTCTCGGCTCCTTCGTCGGGGCTATCCCTATGCCTTGGCCTCGACCAAGATGTTCCCTCAAATTCGAGCCAAAAAACCAACCAAGCAGCAAATAAGCCATAGGTTGCTCGCGGTTGGGATAAAACTTAAGACAAGAAATCATCCGAGAAAGGCAAACAAACGAAAACAACTGATCCGTTTACTAATTTCCGATCAAACTACAAAAGAAAAGAAACAGAAAATACATGTGGAGGCCCTCAAGGGATCAAGGCTTGGGATCAGACCCTGCGCCCCTGCAGCAGCGTCAGCAGGGGCATCGCTTGGCCCCCCCTTTTCGATGGTGTCCTGCCGAGATACCTCGGCGGCAGCGTCGACGCCTAGAACAGCTTCGAGATCAACGTCTGAGATCTCCTCATACTCGTCCTCCTCGGCCCCCGGGGTGCGGGTCTCATAACATTCAGCTTCCAAACAGGACAAGTCCAGGTCGGGATAAGCTTGGGTGATCTTAGCTCGCGCCTCCTCTTTGCCGAACCGGAATGCATTGGCACAGGCCACCCTGCGTTCCTTGGCAAACTGGGTGGAGCTCTTATACTCCTCCACCGCTGAAGAGGCCCGCGTGTTTGCCTCGGCTAGTTGTTTCTCCAACTCGAAAATCCTTTGGTGCCTCGAAGCCGCCTCCTCTCCGAAGGCCGTCAACCGCTCCTGGAACTCCAGACTCATCTTGTTTACCTGCAGACAAAAAGACGAGTAAGACGAAGGTCAAAAGGCCAAAACAGACGGGACAGGAAACACCCTACTGCTCGTTCCGCCGAGCTAGTTCATTGCCCAGCACTTGAACCCTATTGAGAGCCTTCGATTGAGCCGATTGATTTTGATGAAGACTCTCTTTGAGTTCATCAACCCGGGACTGTCTGTCCTTAATCTCCTGGTGAGCGTAGTCGAGCTCGTCGGAGAGCCGAGCAGCTCGCTTGTTCGACCGTTTTAGCCGATCCTTCATTTTGGCAAGTTCTTTGTCCAAACAGGTGAGCTGGTCCTGCTGCCGCTGGCACTTGAGCTCCTCCTCCTCGAGCCTCTTATCCCAGTTGCTTTTATATTCGACATGGCTGGCCTTCAGCTGGTCCTATCTCTTATCGAAAAATCATTGCATGGCCTTGACCTTGTCCTCGTGCTCCGCTCTAGTCTGGGATAATTCCAAACTAGCCTTGTCGGATTACTCACGAAAGCCTTGAAGCTCATTGACCTGCATTGCGAGTTGAGAGGCTCTTTCTCTCTCAGCTGTAAGGACCTTACGAGTCTCCTCGAGCTCCCTTTGGGAGACCACCAAGGCTCGAGAAAGACTGGTTGTTGAATCCACCCTCTCCTTGAGGTGATTGACTTCTTACAGGCCCGAGCCCAAGCTCCGACAGCCAGATGCAAATGCCATTTCAACACCCTTATGATTAAGGCATTCTGCGAAAAGGATCACATATATGAGAACACAGTCGAACTAACTGACCGAAAACCCTGCTTCAGTGTGATGACTTACCCGAGACGCATAATCCGAGGCAATCCTCGTGAGGGCAAGGTCGTCAATCTCGGCGAGAAGGAAAGATTCGTTCGGCACTCTAGTGTGCCTAAAGGCCACCTCGACAAGATCCTCTGGATCGTTCCTTCCACCGAGGAACTCTTTCCCTCTTGGAACACAGACCGCATCAAAGCGGAGAACATGGCACTCACCTCTGGATCGTGTAAGTGAAAATCTACACTCAGGGAGCCAACTTGGGAATCCGCAGCCCCTGAGGCCCTCGTCCGGCCAACCTCCTCCACCAAAGCCCTCATTTGAGAGGCCTTGGGCATCTCAGCTCCGACAAGGGGAGCCCCAGCCCGAACGTCCCCTTCGCTCAGCGACTCCCCTCCTCCTTCTCCTTCTTCTTCTTCTTCTGCTTCTTCGGACATTTCTCTGCCCCCGGCAGACTCCTCTTGGACTTCAGTTTCTTTCGGGGCCCCGGCGCCTCAGCAGAAAGCCTTTCACCGGAAGATGCCCCACGAGGTTCGGTCGCTGGTTCGACTGGTTCGGTTGCCCCTTCATCCTCCATCGACTCTCCCGGGCAGCCTGGGCTGAACTTCGGCGACTACGACCATTTCTCCACCTCGATTAAAGTGGAGACCATTCCCGCCTCTGCCTGCAACTTCTCGGACCACCGGCCTCCAATGAGGGGGACCGGGCAACCCCGGCCACGGGGGTCTCCGAGTGAACTGACGTTGCTCCCTCGCCATCATCTGACAAAATGCCAACAGGCGGGGAGGAGATTTCGGCAGCCTCCTCCGAAACCCCCGCGGTGTCCTGATCTCTCCCCGCTGACAAACCTTCCTCCCCACCGAAGGACCGTGCGCCGCCGGAACCGCAATACTTCCATCCCGTGGCGACGAGGAACGGTGGTCATCACCATCTCTCCTGGTCCCCCCAGGGTGGGGACCGGCAGGGCGAGGCCTTTTCTCAGCCCTATGCTTACTACTGGAGCCGGACCTCCTGCGACGCTTGCCCAATTCCTCTCTCACCTGAGTTACGAATGCCGACCTTTCGGCTGCAGGAGCAATGCGACTCGCCCGTTAGTTCACACAAAAATCGAAGCTAAAATCACATTAACCTATTGGCTACAAAATAATGCTTATAGTGAGGATCCATGGGACTCAATCTAGCCGTGAAGAGAGCGTCCTCTGATAGAAGGGCGCTGGCGGGAAGTACTCGACTGTTGCGTAATACGATCAAATCCCTCTTTTCCTGCTCAGATAACTCCGGATGCGCCTCTGGATCCTTTATATATCACCCCCACACCCGGGAGAAATCCGAGCCAATATTCCCTTCGACTATAAAGAATCACAATTTTCACTCTTTTATCACGATGGATTGTTTGAAATCATCTTAAAAGACCTCCGAGAACCAATGTAGGGCCACTCGGGAGCCCTCCCAGAAACCAAATTATAACACACCCTGAACATTGGGAGAGTCGCGGTTACCCCAATGCGGCTGCACAGCGAGATGAATCCAATAAGGTTGCGCCAGTTATTGGGAGCCACCATGGTGAAGCATATGTTGTAGAACCTCATCACCCCCTGCACCAGTGGATGAAGAGGAAACCTGAGGCCTGCACTCAAACTTTCCTCATAACAGAATGCTCCGTCCTCTAATTTGAATGTCACCCTGTCGTCAGCCATCGGGAGCAACAGGGTAACATTCTGAGGAATCTTGTATAGGCGGCGTATCCGTTCCAGATCTGCCAGAGTCACCTCCGAAGCCTGATCACTGGGACTCACCATGATTTCGATCAAAAGAGGCACTGAACGAGGTCGCAAAGGAAATAAAGAATGAAATCTTTCGAGGAAAAAAATGAAAGAGCTCTACGAATGGGGAGGGCGTAGCTTCAACTCCGTTTTCTCCAAAAGAAACCGTCTCAGGGAAAAGATAAGGCGTCTCAACCAAGACGTCCGGAACCGCCGCTGCAGGCACAATGAAGATCGAGATTTCCTATGCAGCGCTTCCCCAACCGTCGCCTTCGCTCCTAAGAAACGATGGACCCACCTCGAGAAGGCAAGACGGCCACGCAGCATTAATTAGGACATCATTGCGTGGGCTGTCAAATCCACATCCCCCCATTCGGATCGCGCCACCTAGGTCTATACTCCCTATACCCGAACCTACGCTTCGAACTAGAGAGTGAGGGGCATGTGTTGAGGGATAAAATCGCCATTGCGTTGATAACCGTGCGAAGGGGCTAAGATCAGCCCTGGCCCCCACTTGCTACACTGCGCCCACAAAGAACTAGCTAACTAGTATGATTCGACGGATCGAGCAACCCATAGCTCGGTTTCCCCGAGAAATCTATGGCTCGGCTTCCCCGAGCAATCCATGGCTCGGCTTCCCCGAGCAACCCATGGCTCGGCTTCCCCGAGCGATCAATAGCTCGGCTCCCCGAGCGACCCATAGCTCGGTTTCCCCGAGCAATCCATGGCTCGGCTTTCCCGAGCAACCCATAGCTCGGCTCCCCCGAGCGATCCATAGCTTGGCTTCTCCGAGCGATCCATAGCTCGGCCCCCCGAGCAACCCATAGCTCGGCTCCCCCGAGCAATCCGTAGCTCGGCTTCCCCAAGCAACCCATAGCTCGGCTTCCCCGAGCAATCCATAGCTCGACATGCACCTCCGCGGAATGAAATTGTTTTCACGACCGGCTTATTTCTTTTGTCATATCTCAGCCGCCCTCATGCCTCTGCTGCTCGAGCCGTGCTTACGCCTCAGTAGCGCGAACTATCTATGCATTTCGACCATCAAGGCCAGGTCGTCCCTCGACCATCTGAACCAAGCCGTTCCGTGCCCCCGCGGAACCTGCGCGGGAGAGCCCAAGTCTAGTGTAACAGAATTCCCAACAACCTTCGAACCTTCCAGAAGGCGCTCAAGATTCAGGTGATTGCTTATAAATAAGACACTCCCAGATTCTCTTAGGTACGCGCAAGCTTCCGTACACAACACCTGGCTCAGTCTCAGCATACTCTCTCTTTCACTGCTCCCCTTTTCCTTTCCGCCATTGGCGCTTCGTACGAGCTCCCGATAGGCCACCCCTGGAGGGACTCCCCAGAGAGATCCTTCTCCTCATTTCTGTTGATCGTCGATCCCCATTGACTTGAGCGTCGAAGGGTCTTCCGCGGAGGACCACCCCCAACGCCCCTCGCGTGCGGACTTCTTTGCAGGTCCTGCCCAGGAGGAAGCCCGATCAGGAGACCAACCGCGCCCGAGTCGGAGGACAGATTCCGACGGCAACAATATATATATATATATATATAATGTTTACACAAGTTTAAATATTATTCCATGTCTCATTACCTATGTCGGCAATACTCTCGCCATTCAAAAATATGCTCCTGAAGCACTAAATCCTTTACATTAATTTTTGAATGTTGCAAAATGTAGATAAAACATACCAACGAAAGCATTCAATCCTCTACATCTCTAAATTCTGGCTTTCCTGATATTTATAAATTTTGATCAAAATTTGAGAAAATGTCGGCAAAATGTCCATGTAAAATGCTACCAGAAGAACCTACGATGTTTTTAAATGCCACAAAATAACTGATATTTAAATAAAATGAAATGTCGACCAAAATTTGAGAAAATATCGGCAAATTTCCATGTAATTAAAATGCCACCAGAAGAAATATATACGACGGTTTTAAATACCACAAAATAACTTATATTTAAATAAAATTATTGTTATGTATTTGGCTTTTCAAAACTGATAAGGCCAGATCATATCATGATATTTCAGAAATGTCAGGAAAATTCAACTAAAGCATTAAATCCCCAGAATTTAATAAATGAGGGAACACAATACACTGGACTGGCCGATACCTGTCCGACATGTTTTAAAAATAAAAGAATATAATAGGTGGTATTTTTCAGCTTTTTTCTCAACATTTCACCATTAAGGGAGGTAGCATTATTTCTTCCAGTGACTCTTCGTTATCTTTAGATTGGTTCTTAATTTCTTCCAAACTAGATGTATAAGTGTGCTTACATATGCATGCATGTGGCAGAGGTAAAGAGCCTGTGAGAGAGAATACATAGATCAAGTTCACCTATATATATTTGACATGTTTCTGATTCTCTTTTTATAAATCATTCTTCTTTGGAGAAAAAAAGATTAAAACATTTAAATTATTTACATTGTGACAGGGATAGAATACTGTGATCCTTTGAGCAATTATTATGGGCATCAATTTGTTTCAGAGCAAGAAATCAGACTCCACACACTTCTATTTCTTTGCACAGTTAATGGCCACAGTAGCATCCACGTTTCAGTTGTCCTTGGAACTCTTTATATATGCCATCAATCAAGAGACAAGTCCCTTTAAAGAACCTTCAGACTTGCTTAATTAAAATGAAGTGAGTTGGTGTGTGTGTGTTTAGAAATTAAATCTAGATATGTATTTTAGGTCTTCTAAAATCTAGCTAGTTGTGACGTCAAGTTTGATACTATCACAAAAATGAGCAGATTTATTGGATTTATAGAGATTTTTTACAAATTAAAGAGCATCGTTTTGCAATAAAAAATCCATTGTTAAAAATAGGAGAAAAGATAGATTTATACCATGATCAAGAAAGGGTTCAATATCCACGATCATATTCTTCTGGATTGGTTGTAATCTAGGATAAGGTCATCGCCCAAAAAGGTCCACATATTCAGTAAATGGAGGGCCCCGTTCTTATAGCCACCATGCAGACGGTCAATGGTGAAGGAGTGGTGCTTTACATAAAACCTTGAAGGATATGAATTTTCATGGCATTTCCTTTGCACAATAATTAGAGTCAGGAGTATTTTTTTTAAAAGAAAAAAGAACCTAGAGTTAGGAAAATTTATGCTTTCAAACTTTGTTGGCGCACACACAAAGAAAAGGAGAATTCCTTCATTTCTTAAACAGATACAGTCACGAGAATCAGCTAAGTCCCACAAACCCAAGAGCTATCTAGTTGTCCTGATGGCAATGCCCAATTTTTCTAAGCTGTGTCAGCATACTAATTAATTCCTGGCCTCATTTATGAACGTCAGATACATAATAAAAGCCATATTCTTCCAGTCCATATTCCTGGATGTCAAATGGGAGAAAGTTCTTGATTCAATCCATGCAACAATGGTTGCCGAGTCACACTCCAACCAAATGGCAGGATTAGCGTTTGGAGCAATTACATCGCTCCCATGCAATGCATATATGGTAGTACTAGTAATAGAAAGATACCCTTGGTTCAGCCATGTACTAACTGGTTGGCATTGTTCTAGCCACTGCTATAATATTGCCTTGTCAAACATGTAACCAAAAACAAGAAATGCACTCTGACATTATAAGCAGTGTAACAAAACATTTGCTAATTTATTTGTTTTGTTCCCTTGTATCAGGTAAAACTTATATTTACACTTTTCCCCAAAAAAAAGAAAGAAAAAGAGGGCATTGGGAACTTGACGTATGGAAAAATATGATCACCCAATTATTTTTTCGGATGGTACACTATAATTATTAGTATATATATATATATATATGGCACGTTGATTCAGAGATAGAAGAAGTTTACCCTGGCCAGGTGAACGGCCACCTTTTGGTCAGAGAGAGAGAGAGAGAGAGAGAGAGAGAGTAACGGTAACTAATATCTCTAATGCACAAAAGGATTATATATATATCTTCAGGAAAATATAAAACCTCAATGCTGCTCGCCAAGCAGCCTACTGAACTTAAATAATTTCATGCCAGATTTATAGAGATATTTTTCTTTGCTTGATCGTGATTAATGAACACTTTTAAATGGGCAAGTCACAAACTAAAGATACATCCATTTCACGCATAAGCATGATTCAAGTAAACTATAGAACATAATAATCACATATATAGAAGTAGATAAGGGAAGACTTTATGGTTTTCATGAACAATCTTTGATACCAAATATACTGAAGGTAGTTCAGTCAATAAAAGAGGATTACACTGAAGATAGACATCCACAGAGAAAGATGCGGTAAAGATATGGCCATACTAAAGAGAAAGCCGAGCAGGAGAGCAGCAATTTCTCTTCTATTTCCAAACCGTACCAACTTCATACCTGTCAACGTTATGCACAGGATGCGAGGAGGGATTGAGGGAAGAAGTCGAGCTTTTATTATTATTATATATATATTTCTTTTCCTTGGACTGGCTATACGGTTTATGACTTCTCAGCCAAAATTTGGGGTCTTTTGTTTTTGGAATCCCACCAACAAAAGCCAACACTCTTTGTATTATTTTCCCACCGGAAGAAGTGGCGATGGGAGGTGAAAAAGGAAAAGCTCACCCTATTTCAACGCTGTCGCTTGTAAGGCTTAATCAATCACATCTCAGTGATGTACTTGTCCCAACTGTTCAAAGCTTCTGTTCCTCAGCTTTCCGTCCCATCCTTCAATATTCCAGATGTGTGGCTATCATAAAGCTTGCCTCCAATCTACTGACATCGTGTCCCCACCCTCCACAAACAACCCTAAAGCAACACCCCTACCCTCGCCTGCTGGGCCCCCGCCAACCCTAACCTTTCTTTTGTCTGATCTACCGACTAATGTCTGATCTACCGATCGACTAATGTTTGGTTAAAGATCAAAAGATTATCCTCCCTCTATATATATAATTTTTCCTCCGGGGAATAAATATATATGAAGTCAAAAGCTTGGGAAATAGACGTTTGATAAGACTGCAACTTCATAAGAAAACCAAAGGTTTTTATTATACAAGGTATTTATAGTTCAAGGCCTTTTCTTACGGACCTCTTTTCGCTTCTCCAAATGAGCTCCCTGTGCAATCAAAGAAGCTGGAAGTATTCATTGCCTTGTTTTTGCTCTCCTCATGATCTGACCTGTTCCCCAAAGATCCTCTTGAGAAGATAAGTTGCACATCATCAAGCTCCAATTCTCTCAAATCAGGGAAGAGATTATCCCACTCATCCATTTCGGAAATCACTGGATTAATATTCAACTCCTGGTTGAAGACTTGGTTGAACCCATGCTGCTGACTGCTTGCACTTGAAGGTTTCTCCATCCCCACCACGTTTTCTTTCACCATAGGAATGCTTGAGCCTCTCGTCTCCTTGAATTCTTGCTTCAGACTTGTGGGTGGTGTTCCATTTGGACAATTCTTTGAAGTTGAAGGGCTGCTCTTTGGAAGCTGAGATCTTGCGCATCCTGCGAGGGCATTCCCTTGGGTTGGCCATGTGTGGTTGTGCTCGGAAGTGTAAGTGATGACTAGCATGTTGGGGTCGGTTCGGCTACGCTCGACTTGTTTCCTTGCTGAGCATCCTTTTGAGCTGCTGCATCTGTAATAGCCCCTGAATTATATGGAGACAACTACTAACTGGCATTAGTTATCAACTACTTCTGCAGTGCAGTTTCAAATTCCAAAGAAAAAAAAAAAAAAGAGAAAAGGAAACTTAAGTTTCAAACAATTCATGATGTGTATCCTAATTCAATTCTTTTTTTGAGCCAAAAGGTGGAGATTGCCACACTGATCCTAAACTTAATATAATTCTCATAATAAGTTAGGGGAGTATATTACGAGTAATGTTCTGATGTTTCTGTCACTACTTTTGCTGATCACCAACAAATTAACGCCAGCGACTTAATTAGATATCGATATATGTTTCATAGAATCCTCAGCAAGTCTAATTTGATGAACAACCGACATGATAGACATGATCCAAAATAAAATAAACTAGCTACATAATAAATTAATCATCTACTCTAGTTTTTCCTATCATGAAGTTTGCTAAAGCCAGCCACAAAATCATGAACCATCACAACTTGTTTCAGTAATCAATAGAGAGAAAAAAAGGAAAAAGAAAAAAGAGAAGTCTTATTTTTTGAGAAAACAAAGGGGCCGGGGAAGGAAAACGCAATGAAATCAAGGTGAGAGACCCTCTTTTCTTCTACACATCCTTCAGATACCTCTTCTCAATTTTTCTATGACTCAAGGATAACGCATGAAGGCAAACTCTTAAAAGATGTTTAGAGGTATGATCTGTGCTATCTCTTGAAGTGACTTCAAGGAAAAACAGAAAGGAAAAGTGCATTACAAAAAGGAAACACTAGTAGTTCGTCTTCCTTCATCTCCATGTACTTCTATTCTACAGTTTAACCAAAGGATGGAAGAGAATATAACTCTTTTAGAAGCGATATTGTTTCAGGAGAATGTGATAGGGGGGAATACCTTGGGTAAGGAGATCCTTTTATAGGCTTTTGGCCATACTTTCTCCATGCCCAGAGATCAGATGGAACAACTTCTCCACTACTGCTGCCTGTAGCTGCTGGAGCTGGAATGCATATCACCCTCCTTGCCTGGCATTTCCTGCACATAAATACAGGATTTTTTTTTTTTTTTTCAACTGTAAACGATAGAAACTTATCTATTATATCCGTGAGGAAGCTCGGTTCTGGATTGGTCGTTCTTTATGTAGAAGCTTCCCTTTTTTAATATAATATAAAAACTTCCCTATATATTTAACAGTATTGGAACTTGATGTAATTCTAGTGTGCAAAGAGAGCTTTACATCAAAATTTTTGCCATGAAAAGAGTTTATTAGAGTGATCTAGGGAGTCACATAGGCGTGTAAAAGGCGGTCCTTTTAGGAGAGCTTTTCAGCAGCATGGAACTTATGTGAAAGTTAATTGAGCTTTGCCCGTGATTACATGAAAACCCTATTCGATGGTTAAAGAAAGAAAAGCAAAGGAAAAAAGGGTAAAATCTCATCTCTAAATTATAGTTTCATATAGATCCAAACAATCTCTCCACGATTCAGAAAACATAAATCTTTTTACAATGCTCCTGTCAAAGCTTGTTTCTTTATACCAAGAAGTGAGATCAACAGGGGTTTCATCTTACAGTTCAGACAAGTTTAATCCTGCATCAATTCCATCAGAACCTGCACCTTGAAACCATCTCTCTCTCTATAAAACCCCAGATCAGTTAAATTGCAATTGCCCTTGGGCAAAAAACTTGATCCAGAAAAGTCTAAGTTCCTTGAGTCAATTTGTTAGGCATATATAATATTAGATCTGTAGATCCAAACCTTTGCTTGACCCCTGGAGTTTGAGGGGATGAGCTCTCCACCGAACCGCCGTGCGCCTTCGTCATCTCGCCAATATTAGCTGGATAAGGCTTGACTGCACTCGGTAAGAGCGGAGAGACCCGAGCACCACCAGGCAAAACATGAATAACCTGCGAGAAGGAACCATCATTGCCACCACCACCATCAACACTCATCTTGATGAAGCTCGCCGTAGGATCTGGTCCATTAGTGAGTGTCGTCCCCGCCAGTTCATCGAGCAGCGGGCCGCGAAAATTTACCAAGGGATCACCGAAGTCATCAGTGGGTGCGATGGGTGATGGTTGGAAGATCATGCCTTCTGAAGAGGCTTGCCAATCGGCGACGGCGAGGTCGGTAGGCGAAGTGCCGATGCTACGACCACTGGCTCGGACTATGTCAGCAAGGTCACCTTGGTTGATCTCCATGGTCTGATAGAAGAAGCTGCACACGAGGCCACAGCTAAATTAACACTCTAGTTTAAGCTTCACTAGAGGAGGTACCGTGGGTGTTTGCACCACAGAGGATGGAACTAGGGGATGGGATGGGACGGAGATGGGATTTCCTCCAAGAGATGAGGCTTCTTAAACATATACAAGAAGTAGTTCCATCTATTTATTACAGAAGATAAATGTGTGTGTGTGTGTGTGTGAGTGTGAGGGAGTGTGTGTGTGAGAGAGAGAGAGAGAGAGAGAGAGAGGGCGAGGGGTTGGATGCTGGCGCTTTAATACCAAGTTCTTCTCCACACCCAAGGATGATAAACAAAAGAAGGAGAGGGAACGAGGGGACTGGAATTATCTTTAGCCAACAAATACTCAACTTTTTTTAAAAAAAATTGTAATTACCCCTTATCTTAGCTTTTTAAGTCAACGTAAATTGACCATCCGTCCAGCCCTCTATATAATTAACCGATTGGCTAAAACAACCTCTACCACTTTTGAAGTCTATTGTTTTCACTGATTGTTTTTGTGGAAATCAGAATTTTCTGTCTTAATTTTTGTTAGTAAATAACAGTTAGAGAAACTAATAAACCTATTAGTAAATATATAATACGGATAGTTTAACTCTGCTAAGTGTTGTATGGATGACCAAATCACAGTGAGCCAAAAATTAGAGGGGCATTTATGCTTGCGTGAGCTATCCACTCATAACATGTAAAACATTAATTTTATAGAAAAAGTAAAAACATTATTTAATAATGAAATATATTTCATTTTGAATATTATAGATGACAATCTATTTCATCGTTGAAGCATTTATATTGTCAACAAATAAGTTTTCATCACTACTGCTGCCATTCTATGTAAATATCATATTATATATATATATATATATATATATATATATATATATATATATATATATTTCATCCCTAAAATCTTATCATGAACAACAAAACTATGTCATTTTCAATGCTTGACTTTGTGCAGCAAAATAGTTTCACCACCAATATTTGCTCCATCAACAATGGACAAAATTTAGTTGCCAAAATTTTTAATGATGACAATCGATATCATTTTAGCGCCACACAAAAAAACTTCATGGTAAATTTTTTTGTGTGATCCGTCACATTGACTTTCTATGATATTTTTTTTGCTTACGAGATTAATGCGCCTTAATAAATTTCTATGTCTAGGGACATGCAAATACGTGATCATGTGCTAGTGAATTATCCTGATTAGATAGATTTAAATTAACATTAGACTAGGGAGTATACACAATATATTCATTTCAAACTAATTTAGAAAAATCTATAAATTAAGCATATAAGGATCAAAAAATACTTTTCACAATTTTAAAACACATCGTTTCAAATTAAGATATTTTTAATGTATTATAATTTGATATCAAACTCAAAAGGAATATATTGTTCTTGATCCATAAATTTTAAAATAATTTTCTATCTATGCAAAGCATACTAATATAAAATTTTGATTTTAATTAGACATAATATGAAAGCATACATAAATAATTTTAATATTAAATATTCATGCTATTTTTTAAAATACATTAATAAAACTAAGCAACATAAATTTTTTGAATAAAATATATAATAATTAATAATAAAATACTCGAGGTAGAGGTAGTTACAATCATTGAGATGTTATTGCTCATAATTATAATCACCTAACTAGTCCTATAATCCTAATATTTTACTAAGGTTGAAGGCTTTGATCATAAGATTAAGCTCCATCAACCTTGTAATAGAAAAGATAAAAAATTAACTCAAAATTTGACACCTTTATATATCTATAGTTAATATTAAAATAATTTATAGGGTAATATAGTAAAAGGTGGAAAGATTATAAGGATGACAAAGCTAGCTATACCATAATATCCAAAAGTTTATGTTAGGTAGGACTGGATAACAACCTACTAAATCTAAAAAAGAAAGAGTAGTTCAAACAAGGCTAGGGTATCGACAAAGTGAGGGTTCAATACTTACAAAGTTAGGGTGGATGTCAATATAATAGATAGTTATTAGCTTACTCTAATATCCAAAATTGGCACACTTAGGGAGTAGTGATGTCAAGGTGTATTGAGAGCAAAAAAAGAAGATAAGAGAATTTATTTCAGAGAGAGAGGAGGGGAAATATGAGAGAAAATAGAAGAAAAAAAGAAAGATGAGAGCAGGAGAAAAAAAAAAAGATTTACAAAGCGAGAAGAGATAAAAAAGAGATGAGATAGGAGAGGAACAAAGGAAGGAGGCTAAATCCTTCTTTCATGCTTATTTCAACAAGGAAGAAGGGGATTTGGTGGTGATGATATAGCTTATGGTTAAACTAGTTATCAATGATGATATGATGCAATAAGAGAGTGGCCAACAATGACTATATCATAATATAGAGATATAGGAGAAGAAAATCAAATGAACAAGAGTGAGAGATTATAGGAAGGGGGGTATGTTGTCTTCCATATTATTGAGTAGAGAAGGGATGAATGTCTGGCATCCCAGTGGTTGGATAAAACCAATAGAACAACATCCTTGGCTAGCTCCCTTAACCTCAAAACCTGATAGAGATATAGACTAAAAGATAGGCTTTATGTTATGTCATTATATTTTAATGAGAATTCATTTTGAGCAATGTATGCCATTTATTATATATGTGCATGTGTCTAGTATTTACAAAGAGTATTTGATCTAGTGTGTAGAGTACGGCTTACACACAGAAGACTAGATCATCGGTTCTTTTGGAATACAAGTTTATTGTTCACAGTTTTAGATGGAATTGGATACACCATCAGTATAACTGTAGCACAAATTTTTAGTAGGTCTGTCTTGACTACGGGGAATGGTTTATTCTAACTATTTATGCTAGTACACTTTGTGTGTATTGAACAGGACCCAGTTGAGTTAATTATTTTATACTGACTTTATAAAATAATTTAAAACTCATGAATATTATGATTACTGTTGGTCCAGATAGCAACCCAAGAGGGGGGTGAATTGGGTTTTTCTAAAAATTAAACTCTTTTGAAAGATAACCCCCAGCGGAAATAAAAACTTAGATTCACAGGTTTAAAACTAAGCAACTATAAATAGAGAGTTGAAGATAAAGAGGCAATCACGACAAACACAAGAGATTTTATAGTGGTTCGGTGTACCTACACCTACGTCCACTTCCAAGTACCTCTTGGGTCCACACTATAATCAAACTGATTACAGCAGAATTGTTTTGCAAGCTCACAACTCAAACTTATTGTTTTCCCGGGTGCACAACGAACCCAGCTGGTTTTCAAGGCTCACCAGCACAAAACCTAAAACCACAAGCTAATGCTTGCACAAGGCTAACAGCCTCAACTGAATCAATCACCAGATTGACCCAGCAAACAGTATTTGATTTTACAAAAGCAAACTGCTCCTTCAATGAGCAAATATACAATAATAAAATAATAAAAGAGATTAGGAACCAAAGCCTGATTCGAAGATCTTGGTGGCTTCTTCCTTCTCTTCCTTTGAATGGATCTTCCTTTGAATATGCTCTTGAGACTCAGAAGATCAGAAAAACTAGGGCTTCTCCTTCTCTTGAGATTTCTTCTAAATAGAACAGCAAAGGCTTGGAATCTCTTTCTCTTCTTTTGGGGAATGAGTATGATCTTTCCTTACAGGTTTTCCCTCTTTTCTTTTCTGATGGATCTCAAGGATTTTCTCTATTCTTTTCTTTTTGCCTCTTTCCTTCTCTTTTTTTTGGGATGCAATCAACCCTCTTCTTATAGATCCGATTAATCCACAAATAGTGTGAAACTATCCGTTAGAAGCAAGTGTAAAAAGGATTAGATCCATAAATAACAATAGCCGTTGGGATTAAAATAGATAAAGATAAAGTTTAGAGTCGTTCTGACAGTTCTGGAGCCGTGTCTGACATTCTGGAGTCGCTCTCTTTTCTGGAGTCGGCTCTAACTCAAAATTATTTAATCCGCTCGATCTGGAGTCGTCTCTGACTTTTCTGGGGTCGACACAAAATTCTTCTGGAGTCGACTCTAACAGTCTGGGAGTCGACTCTAAGTCGTGGCCTGAAAATCCATCGTTCTGTTGTTTCTGATAGAGTCGGCTCTCACAGTCCGGAGTCGACTCTAAGTCTGTGCCGTTTTTCGGAGTCGGCTCTGCGATTCCATGTGTCGACTCTAATGTCTGCAGTCTTACCTTGACATTAGATTCAAACCAGAACTTGATTTTTCTCTTGATTTTGATTCATCAAATAGACTTATAATCTGAAAAACTTAATCAAAATCATTAGTAACATCAAATGTTATACTCAAATAGTTTTGTTAATCATCAAAATCCTCAATTGGGTCAACAATCTCCCCCTTTTTGATGATGACAAAAACTTTGAGTATATGCATTAAAAATTCATTTGAATTGAGAATTATAGACATTGTTAAAGCTTAGAGACTTCCTAATAGAGAATTTGATGCCAATATTCAAAATGAATAAAAAAAAAACTTGACATCAATCAAATGATTTAACTTTTATATGGAGAAATTTATTAAGCTCCCCCTGCATTGAATAGCTCCCCCTATGTAGATAATCTAAATTCTTTCTAAAAATTCTCAGAATTGTTCTTCATTTTTTTCTCTTTCTCTTTCTTATATATGTCTTTCTTATATGCATATACACTTATCTCTCCCCCTTTTTTGTTATCAACAATAAGGTGAGTTTAAAGCAATAAGAATGTATTAGAGCGAGAATGTTGGTTCGAATAAACATAAGATAGGAAACTTATTCATTGACATTCAATCAAAGATAAATTTGTAATAAAAGTGTAACATTCATTCAAACATTTGTATTCCAAAGCAAGATCCATTACATGTATTCTAAAATGACAGATTTAAGTATGTAAATCCTAGATACATGCTAAGAAAGAAAGCAAGAAATCCTAAGATACAACCTAGGATTGAATATCAAAATCAAATATGCTTATACACAATTTTCTTTAAATGTCCAATCATTTCCATAACATCATCTTTTTGGGTCTTCTTAAAACTTTCAAGACAAGCTTCAATTTGAGAGACGGCGAGGTCGATATCTTTCTTCAGTTGACTGGTAGCATGAAGATAAGTTCCAGAACCGTCTGCAATGCCTTCCATCCTTTCAAAAATTTATGAAGATCAGTGCTAAAGGATTCGACGGAATTGCTAATTGAAAAAGAAATCATGTCAAGTCTTGAATTAATCTCATCCTTTAATTGATTGAACTCCTCTCTTAATTTACACATATCATTTGATCTTTGACTGTCATACTCAGCCAGTAAAGCTCTGAGCTGACCTATTTGCTCCTCAGAAAATCTTTCAGATGCCAATGCTGACTGATGTGGAAGTTGAGAGCTAGGTCCAGCTTCTGAGGGTCCAGCAGATGGTCCAGCAGAAGGTCCAGCAGATGGTTCAGGAATGTCTTCTCCTCTGACTTCCTCAACTCTAACCTCTTCAGCTCTGGCCTCATGTCCTCTTTTATCCAGTTTCCATTTCTTTTCTAAAGCCCATTCGGTGAATTGTAGAGACACTATAGTAATCTGTATGTCTTAATTTTCTTAGTGGCTCATTGTCCATTATAAGTACACCTTGGCTTCTGAATACCAATGTTAAACCATACCATATGGCAATGTAGATCTCTTCTTAGTAGCTGCCTCCGCCATATAGCCTATCATCATTTCAGCAAGATTTAGGTCTACCAGTGAGTATGCAGTCCATCAATAAGATGTCTCGCTCCGAGACATATTCAAACCTTCCGATTTTAGGAAATAGAATCCTTCCACAGATATTGTGAAGTAATCTGAGTTCCAAATTAAGTTGATTTGCCAAGATTTCCTCAAACTCAGAAACTTCTCTCCCTAACATCCTTGATAGGCACCTCCTCTATCTTCATGATGATATTCAACAAGCCAACAGTAGGCATTTCCAATAATTACCAAGGGATTCGGCTGTGATGATTACCTTTGTTCCTCTTACAACACTCACTAAGCCTCCCTCTCCTCTACATAAATCATTATAAAACTCTCTTACTAGGGCAGGGTAGGTAGGATATCCAAAGAAAACCTTCTCCCATCCCATTTCTTTCAACAATCGCCCAATAGCAAAGCCCTCCGAAATAAAAAATTGAAATCAACTTTTCTTCCGGTGTAATGGCCTTACCCGCTAATTGGTCGACTCGAGGAGAAGATGGTGAGGGTGGAGAGTCATCTTGAGTGGCAGATGAAGAAGATGACGAAGGTTGCCTCCGATTTGAACGGCGCTTCGTCGGAACAGTCGAACCACCAATGATAGCACGCCTTTTGGGAGCCATGGGATTCGATTGGAATGAGTAATCAAGGGATTTGAGGGATTTGGAGGGTTTGGAATCAGTTTGGAACGGCTTAAAAGGTTTAGGAGACGATAGAAATCGTTTGGGGTCGACTCCGCCCTTTTTATTTTGACCTAGTTCCACTTAGAGTCGACTCCCGAAAACGAGGTGTCGGCTCCGAACCAGAGAATCTGTCAGCGCCGAATTAGAGTCGGCTCTACAGAAGCCAGAGTCGGCTCTAATTGCCCAGACAGAACATCAAAATAAGAAGGTGTCGACTCCACAAACTGCAGGTGTCGACTCCACAATAGTTTCAGTGAAAAATTCAAATTTCAAGGATCTGAAACTGATCAAATTAATCATCAAACTCTAGATAAGTGTTCCTTAATCAATTGGGAAACAATGAATCAAATTTCTAGATAAATTTCCTTATTGGACATAGAGGATTTTCAAGAAATTATGAAGTCTAGATAGTTGTTGTCCTTAAGAGTTTCAGAAAATCATTCTAAAGGATCACAAACTCCTAATTCTCCTCTAAGATAGCAAAATCTTTCCTCACTCAAAGGTTTGGTAAAAATATCAGCTAATTGATCATTAGTATTAACATATTCAAGACAAACATCTTTGTTAGTTACATGTTCTCTAATAAAGTGATGTCTAATTTCAATGTGTTTAGTTCTTGAATGTTGAATTGGATTTTAGTTAGATTGATAGCACTAGTATTATCACATTTAATAGGTATTTTATCAAGTGTGATACCATAATCTTCAAGTTGTCGCTTAATCCAAAGGATTTGAGCACAGCAACTTCCAGCTGCAACATACTCTGCCTCAGCAGTGGATAATGCAACCGAATTTTGCTTCTTGCTAAACCAAGAGATTAAGTTACTTCCTAAAAGTTGGCATGCCCCACTTGTACTCTTTCTATCTAATTTACAACCAGCATAGTCAGAATCAGAATAAGCAATCAATTTTAAGGTTGAGTCTCTAGAATACCATAATCCTACATTTTTAGTTCCATTTAAGTATCTAAAGATTCTTTTAACAGCAATAAATGTGATTCCTTAGGATTAGATTGATATCTTGCACATAAGCAGACAGAAAACATGATATCTGGCCTACTTGCAGTTAGTAAAGAAGTGATCCAATCATACCTCTGTAATGCTTCTGATCTACTTTCTTACCTACTTCATCCTTGTCCAGCTTGCATGAGGGACTCATTGGCGTACCAAGAGGTTTAGCAGATTCCATACCAAATTTCTTGAGTATTTCCTTTGTGTACTTTGTTTGGTTAATGAAAATTCCCGCTTTCTCTTGTTTGATTTGAAGTCCAAGGAAGAAGTTTAGTTCTCCCATCATGCTCATCTCGAATTCTCCCTGCATTAGCTTAGCAAATTCTTGACAAAGGAGATTGTTAGTAGCACCAAATATAATGTCATCAACATAAATTTGAACGATTAATAAATCCTTTCCTTTTCTTTTTAAAAAAAGGTTTTATCAACATTTCCTCTAGAAAAGTCATTTTCAATTAAAAATTTACTTAATCTATCATACCAAGCTCTAGGTGCTTGCTTTAAACCATAAAGTGCTTTGTGTAGTTTGAAGACGTGGTTTGGAAATTCATGATCTTCAAAACCAGGAGGTTGTTCAACATAAACTTCCTCATTTATAAAACCATTTAGAAATGCACTTTTAACATCCATTTGAAATAAGTTGAAATTCATATGACATGCAAATGCAAGTAGTAGCCTAATGGCTTCTAATCTAGCAACAGGTGCAAAAGTTTCATCAAAATCTATACCTTCTTCTTGATTATATCCTTTTGCAACTAGTCTAGCTTTGTTTCTAATTACAAGCCATTTTCATCAATTTATTTCTAAATACCCATTTAGATCCTATTATAGGGTGATTTTTAGGTCTTTCAACTAGGGTCCAGACTTGATTTCTAGTGAATTGGTTTAACTCTTCCTGCATTGCTAACATCCAATAACTATCTTTCTCGGCTTCCTCTATAGTCTTAGGTTCTATATGAGATACAAATGCAAGATGAT
This sequence comes from Calamus simplicifolius, assembly GCA_900491605.1. Classification (NCBI taxonomy): domain Eukaryota; kingdom Viridiplantae; phylum Streptophyta; class Magnoliopsida; order Arecales; family Arecaceae; genus Calamus; species Calamus simplicifolius. The sequence goes on along the minus strand of UESW01004240.1, from coordinate 572,547 downwards.
TATTGATATCTCTCATTGATGATCTAGTCCTTACACCTTGAGATGGATCACCTATGATTAGGTCCTTAGGATGACCATAAGCATATCTCCAATCTCTAGGTAGATCTTGATCATTTTGAACAGTATCAATACCATCATCCTTAGGTGAGTCATCATCCTTAACTTCAGGTTCTTGATCTGAAGATACATTTAATTTTTCAATATCTCTTTCAATCAAAGATGTATCTTCCTCATCATCAATTTTATCTGAACTTGATGCTAAAGACTCATCAAACACTATATGAATGGATTCTTCTACAACTAAGCTTTTCTTATTAAATACTCTATATGCTTTGCTAGATGTAGAATATCCTAGGAAGATACCTTCATCAGACTTTGCGTCAAACTTCCCAAGATTATCCTTACCATTGTTATGAATAAACATTTACAACCAAATGCATGAAAATAACTTAAATTTGGTTTCCTATTGATCCAAAGTTCATAGGGAGTTTTCTTAAGGATAGGTCTAATTAGGGCTCTATTTAGAATGTAACAAGCTGTGTTTATAGCTTCCGCCCAAAAATATTTTGGAAGTTGGCTTTCACATAGCATGGTACGGGCCATGTCTTCTAAAGTCCTATTCTTCCTTTCTACAACTCCATTTTGTTGTGGTGTTCTAGGTGCAGAGAAGTTATGATGTATGCCTTTTTCAAAACAGAATTTTTCAAATAAGTGATTTTCAAATTCAGTTCCATGATCACTTCTAATAGACACTATGGTAGTGTTTTTCTCATTAGTGACTTTCTTAACAAATTTCATGAATATTGAGAAAGTCTCATCTTTGTGAGCCAAAAACATTACCCAAGTGAATCTAGAGTAATCATCTACTATCACTAGACCATATTTCTTTCCTCCTAGACTTGTGGTTCTAGTAGGTCCAAAAAGGTCCATGTGTAGTAGCTCTAGTGGCCTAGTAGTTGAAACAACATTCTTAGATTTGAAAGAAGTTCTTGTCTGTTTTCCAAATTGACATGCATCACATATTCGATTATTTTCAAAATTTAGACTAGGAATACCTTTAACTAAATCCATTTTCAATAATTTGAAATTAGGTGTGTGCTTGCATGACCTAATCTACGATGCCATAGCCAACCAATCTCATTCATTTTAGCATTATCAGCAACTAAGCAATGATTACTTGGAGATAAATTACTCAAATCAATTAAGTACACATTGCCATAGCGTTTACCAACAAGAATAATGCTATTATCAATGGGATTAGTAACAGTGCAAACAGAAGCTTCAAAGGAAACCTTGAACCCTTTGTCACACAGTTGGCTAATACTTATTAGATTATGTTTAAGTCCATCAACATATAAAACATTATCAATATGAGTAGATGGAGTAATTTGAATCTTACCAATACCCATGATATGGCCTTGACCATTATCACCAAAAGTAACTACTCCACCTCTTTTTGATTCAAGGGTGATGAATTGATCTTTGTCACCCGTCATGTGTCTTGAGCAACCACTGTCCAGGTACCATTTTCTTTTTAGTCTGATGGCTGCAAGACACTCCTGCAAAATATTTATGTCTTAATTTTAGGTACCCAAGCCTTCTTGGGTCCTTCATGGTTAGATGCATTAAACATTGTTCCTTTGGGAACCCAAATCATCTTTTTCTTTTTATGTGAAGATTTACACATATATGATTTATGTCCTTTGTTTCCACATTTAAAACAAGTAATGTTTAATGATTTTTCAGCATGTACAAAAATGTTCTTCAAAGATTTTTGCTTTTTAAGTGGATTATATCCTAATCCAGCTTTATCAAAAACAGCCTTTTGATTTTCCAAAATCATATTAAGTTTGATAGAGCTTAGAGTAAATTTATCAACTATAGGCTTAAGTCTATCAACTTCATTTTTCAAACTTTCTTTTTCTTTTATCAAAAGTTCTTTATCAACAACATGCTTTTCATTTTCTAAGGATAGTTTTTGCATTTGAGTTTTCAAATCTTTGTTCTTTGAACTTAGGTTGCAAAATTATCCATTAATTCATAAAAAGCACTATGCAATTCATCAAAAGTGAAGTCATCAAGAAAACTCGGACTTACCTCATTATTGTCCGCCATGAAGCATAGATTGGCCATTTCACTCTTTTCTTCTTCTTTGAAACTTGTGCTTTCCGAATCGCTTCATGTGGCCATCATTGCCTTCTTTTTGAACCTCCAGGTGCCTTTCTTTAGTTGAGGGCATTCAGATTTAAAGTGACCCGGCTTCTTGCATTCAAAGCAAATAACTTCCTTTTCTTTGCCCTTGTCCTCATCTTTTCTTGCAAAGGGCTTTTTCTTTTCAAACTTCTTCTTCTTCATGAATCTTTTAAATTTTCTTGTGATGAGTGTCATATCCTCATCATCACTTTCATCTTCGGATTCATGAGGCTCTTCCATATATTCAGAAATCTTAAGAGCCATAGTTCTCTTCTTCTTTGACTCATCATCATCAACATGTTGCTTGATTTGAAGCTCATGAGTCATTAAGGATCCCAACAGTTCTTCTAGGGGTAGTGTACTTAGATCCTTTGCCTCTTGTATTGCTATCACCTTAGCTTCCCAAGTCCTAGGCAAGGAACGCAAGACCTTTCTCACAAGATCAGAATTATCATAAGATTTATCAAGACTTTTTAAACCATTAACTATGTCAGTAAATCTTGTAAACATATCAGCAATAGATTCACATGCATATTTTAAACAATTCATATTTATGAACTAGCATGTTAATCTTGGATTCCTTGACTTGATTTGTTCCCTCATGGGTAACCTCAAGTCTATCCCAGATTTCCTTAGCAGAAATGCAAATAGATATGCGATTGAATTCATTTGCATCTAATGAGCAGTATAAGACATTCATTGCTTTGGCATTGAGTTGTGCCAATTTTCTATCATGTTCATCCCATTTTGTTTTCGGTTTAGGAATCTCCATGCCATTAACTCTAGCAGTGGGTGTGTGTGGTCCATTGACTATAATACTCCATAGATCATAGTCAAGTGCTTGAATGAATATTTTCATTCTAGCCTTCCAATAACCATAGTTAGAACCATTAAATAAGGTGGTCTATTAGTAGATTGACCTTCGGAAAAAGATGAACCAGCTTGAGTTGCCATGTGGATCTTTGACTCTTGATCGTTAGATCAAATCAAATGAGCACTAGCTCTGATACCAATTGTTGATCCAGATAGCAACCCAAGAGGGGGGATGAATTGGGTTTTTCTAAAAATTAAACTCTTTTGAAAGATAACCCCCAGTGGAAATAAAAACTTAGATTCACAGTTTTAAAACTAAGCAACTATAAATAGAGAGTTGAAGATAAAGAGACAATCATGGCAAACACAAAAGATTTTATAGTGGTTCTACATCCACTCTCAAGTACCTCTTGGGTTCACACTATAATCAAACTGATTACAGCAGAGTTGTTTTGCAAGCTCACAACTCAAACTTGTTGTTTTTCCGGATGCACAACGAACCCAGCTGGTTTTCAAGGCTCATCAGCACAAAACCTAAAACCATAAGCTAATGCTTGCACAAGGCTAACAGCCTCAACTGAATCAATCACCAGATTGACCCAGCAAACATATTTGATTTTACAAAAGCAAACTGCTCCTTCAATGAGCAAATATACAATAATGAAACAATGAAAAGAGATTAGGAACCAAAGCCTGATTCGAAGATCTTGGTGGCTTCTTCCTTCTCTTCCTTTGAATGGATCTTCCTTTGAATATGCTCTTAAGACTTAGAAGATCAGAAAAACTAGGGCTTCTACCTTCTCTTGAGATTTCTTCTAAATAGAACAGCAAAGGCTTGGAATCTCTTTCTCTTCTTTTGGGGAATGAGTATGATCTTTCCTTACAGGTTTTCCCTCTTTTCTTTTCTGATGGATCTTAAGGATTTTCTCTATTCTTTTCTTTTTGCCTCTTTCCTTCTCTTTTTTTTGGGATGCAATCAACCCTCTTCTTATAGATCCGATTAATCCATAAATAGTGTGAAACTATCCATTAGAAGCAAGTGTAAAAAGGATTAGATCCATAAATAACAATAGCCGTTGGGATTAAAATAGATAAAGATAAAGTTTAGAGTCGTTCTGACAGTTCTGGAGCCGTGTCTGATATTCTGGAGTCGTTCTAACTCGAAATTATTTAATCGCTCGATCTGGAGTCGTCTCTGACTTTTCTGGGGTTGACACAAAATTCTTCTGGAGTCGACTCTAACAGTCTGGGAGTCGACTCTAAGTCGTGGCCTAAAATCCATCGTTCTGTTGTTTCTGATAGAGTCGGCTCTCACAGTCCCGGAGTCGACTCTAAGTCTGTACCGTTTTTCGAGTCGGCTCTGTGATTCCATGTGTCGACTATAATGTCTGCAGTCTTACCTTGACATTAGATTCAAACCAGAACTTGATTTCCCTCTTGATTTTGATCATCAAATAGACTTATAATCTGAAAAACTTAATCAAAATCATTAGTAACATCAAATGTTATACTCAAATAGTTTTGTTAATCATCAAAATCCTCAATTGGGTCAACAATTACTTATGCTCTTAATCCGAATTCTATTTCTAGACATGTGTATGTAGTGATTATTGCTTTGATTACACATAGAGTAAGATTCTATATGAGTCAATAAACTCAGTGGGTTGGGCAATAACATTATATATATGGTGAATATTAATAGTTGAAGGAAACCACGTCTTGTTAAATTGGATTGATGATATCCCCTTGAGAAAGCTTATAAGTTTTGATTGTATCAAATCTTGCAAGTGGATTTTGAATCCGATACATCAAATAAGTTGAGTGGATAAGTCTCAAGGATAATAAAAGCCAATTAAATTATATTGTCAGTAATTAAATTTAATTAATAGATATATGTAATCTTAATGTGGGGAGATAATAAGTATTTAATATTAAGGCTCAAAAATATAAATTTGAATATGATTAGGAGTACAATTATAATTCTTTAGTGGAATGAATTGTAATTTACGTAATTGAATCCTAACCCGGGGTAGGTTTGGGAGATTTAATTACGTAGGAAGTCCTTTTCATATTTGTCTATTGGTCCCTGTTGTAGCCCTATAAATACTCTCTCAGTTGGTTCCTAGGGTTAACGTTTTTGAGGAAAAAGAAAAACAAGAAACCCTATGTCGGCCGAGAGATCCCACCATCTTATGAGAGAAAGAAGGTATTTTCGGGAATACGGCGGAAGGCTAAAGGTTGAGGTCGAGCAATCGAATCAAAGTGATCTAAAGTTCAAATATGAAGGTATGATCTTCTACTCTTAGATTAGAACGGTAAATTTTTTTTGTATTGCTCATATACGCTATAGCCGTGATCTTGGGGGTATTCCGCGCTCCCCAACTAAACCAAGGTAACAAGTTATAAAATATAGGAGAATAAGAAACAAGGAAGACAATTTGTATTGATATTGAGTGTACTCTCAACTTATCTATCCATTGATCTAAATTTGATGCACGCCTAAAGATAGCCATAACCAATAATTTCGATTTGATGTATAACTAAAGGTGATAGTGCAAGGCTTGTCGAAGAGGAGAACAAGCTATTCTACTTCAAAAAAGCCCATTTTCCCTAAAATAGGGAGGTGTTAGCTCTACGATCTCAATGGTTTCATGATGAGAATTGATCGACAACAATGACCAAAGATAGAGCTTAAACAAAGAAGGAAGGTAGTCTTTTACCTCAAATTGGTGAGACTTGGGTACCAAAATGGTGAAGAATAACTTGCTAAAAAAAAGGTATAATAATGGTCAATGATTCTTGAATATTTATCAAAAGGATGGAAAAAATAAATAGAGGACTCATAGGGTTACCTCCACTACAAAGACTCCAAGTCCTTGCCGATGTTAGTGATGAGGACTAATGTTAGCAAGGATTTTGTGTCTTCATCAAACATGGATCCTTGGTCAACTCAATTGAGTCGACTTAGTTCCATACCAAGTTACCTGGATCAACTCAAGTTAAGTTAAATTTTTTTTATTTTTTAAATTTAATATAGGCTAGTTAAATGGATCAAGCCTGATTTGTAATAGTATGTCTCTATTAGGTTAGGCCTCATAGTTAAGGTCTCTTTGAAATAGAGATAGTTAGAATAAATATATTTTTTTCTATGAAGCTTTTAAGTATCTAACACCATCTATATCTTGGCTTTGGTTCTAAGAATTATCGAAGCCAAATTTCAGAGAGCTAGGTGGTGGAAGCATTCATCTAGAGATGTGTGGTTGAATAAAATGCTTGAAGATCAGAATGCCTTAAGAACACAAATATAGAAGAGGCAAGCAAAAGATGCTATTAATCCAATAAGTATTTGGGATAAACTTCTATGTAGGGATAGAGGTTGATAAGCTCTTCTATAAATTATTTCATTACTTGGCTTTCAATTACAATATTTGATGTTGTTGCTTTCTTTCTTTCTTTCTTTCTTTCTTTTTTTTAATTTTTTTTAAATATATTAATAAATTTATGCACGAAGTAGAGTTAAAATCATTTGCATTGTTTCATAAGGAAATGGAGTGAGTAACCCTAATTTACTCATTCTTTAATAATAATTAAAAATCATGAAAAATAGCCTAAAGGGAGGAGATAAGTCTATAGAAGATCTGTTCCATAAGATTGGTCATGGTTAAAGTACTTTTCTATTTTTTTAGTCTTGTTATTGATATGGGTAATATGTACATGGCTTATAATTTTGAATATAAATTTGATGCCGTCAATGCCTAAATTCATGTAAATAATATGAATGATGTGAGTTTTTTTTTTCAAAAAATAGACAAGATATATGTTAATTAAGACAAACTTAATAATAAACTAGTTAAATAATGTTTGGCCTCCTTATTCTTATATAGGCCGTGAATCTTTAAGAAATATTTTATAAACTCAAAAAATAAATTAGTAATAATGCAGTTAGCTTTAGCCTAATCAAAAATTAATCCAAATAATTAAAAAATTATATAATTACTAGATAAAAAATATTAAAAGAAGATAACCAAAGGGAATGATTTATTTATTTATTTCTTCACTTTGCTTTTTTTTTTTTTTCCCTTAGTCTTATCACTTTATTTGGATGCTAATTCCAAATCTTTCATTTTTAGTCTTATTTTATTTTTATTTACTAATATATATATATTGTTGAGTGAAACACTTAATTGGATTGGTGGATTGAATGTCCGTCCAAATAAAATAATTGTGCGGACTTGGTACGGAACTTTACCGGGTTTTGTTTTATTTCATTTGGCCTGATCCGAAATTGTTCCGGACCTCCAATTTCCATCTCATATTGTGAGTAAAAATATCAGAAGTAATCTTAAGACCCAGTTCAAGGCGGCCCACGGAAAAATCACTTGCCCTGCCTTCTAGATGGTTCCTTCGAAGCCCCAAGGAAACGGACGTTTCCAAATCGAACGGCTCAGATCCTCCCAAAGCTTCGCGAGCGTGAAGAGGGAAGCAAAAACCCTCTCTTTTAATAAAGCCTCATCTGCGGCTCTCGCCGGAAGCCAACCGCAGGGCGAGGGCCTTAACCTCTGAGATCCCGCGAAACACCTGTCCTCCAATCCGTCTTCAGGTATTCTTCTTCTCTTGTTTGGGTTTCCCGCTTTCGATTTCGCCTCCGATGGCCTTGTTTTATCGAGAAATGCAAGAGTTTGGAGGGAACTGAGGGCCTCGAATCAGAGCTAGGGAGCTGGGGTGGGGTTTTGAGGTTTGTTGGTTGGTTTTCGTTAAGTCACTTGAAAGTTTGAACCTTTGATGATTTCGATTTGATTTCTGCTGCTTATATATCGATGGGATGGATTTCGGCAATTAGATGTAAAAAGATGCGGTTTTGTGTGCAAGTACCTCGGATATAAAATGTGCTTGATATCCACTGTTCATGAATTAGTTCATAAGAAAGGGGTTATACCAAGTTTTTAAAAGAAGAGGAAAGAAAAAGGCTATGAGAGCTGATGGAGCTGCTACAAAACGAATGGATATGAGAATGTTTGAATATACCCAATCTTTTTTACGACGCCCGATTACTGGTAGCAAATGTGAGAGGGCTTCGTGAAGTCGCTGATGAAGGTAAAAGACCTGCAAGAAGTCTCAAGGCCGAAGGTTACTCCGATGGGACCCTTCGACAGGCAAGTTAGTACCGTAAGCTTAAGAAAGCTAGTAAGGAAAGGGCTCAGGTGTTTTCTGAGCGTTTCAGAGTGTTAAGTGTCTTCAGAATATCTTATCTTGCTCAGGGTTCTTTTTACCCTTTTAAGGACCCTTGATTTCCATCTAGGGATCAACCACGTAGGATTCCATGAAGAAAAATGTCAGCGAAATTTATGGCGATTACGTGAGTTCGAAGGCGATTGGTGGGCCTGATCTTATCGGCCAGCGAAATTTATGGCGATTACGTGAGTTCGAAGGCGATTGGTGGGCCTGATCTTATCGGCCATATGGGTCAAGTGGTTAAAGGATCTGGTTTTATCGGGCGCATGGGTCAGGTAGTTGGTGGGCTTGATTCCATTGGGTGCGTGGGTCAGATGGTTGGAGGGTCTGGTTTCATCGGACATGTGGATTAGATGGTTGAAGGGCCTGATCCCATCGGATGCATGGGTCAGGTGATTGATGTGCGCGGCTCATATGGGGAGCCATGTAGGCATTTCGAAGATGACGGACCGTCGAGGGCCGCCTTGGAGAAACAGGACCGTCGAGGGCTGTCTTGGAGAAACGAAGGCCGATGAGGTTGCCTTGGAGAGATGGGAGCCGATGAGGCCACCTTGGAGAAATGGGGCTGCCGAGGCCATCTTGAAGAAATGGGGCTGCTGAGGGCCGCCTTGGAGAAACGGAGGCTGTCGAGGCCGCCTTGGAGGGACGGGGCCGTCGAGGTCGTCTTGGAGAAACGGGGCCGTTGAGGGCTGCCTTGAAGAAACGGGGCGTCGAGGCCGCCTTGGAGAGACGGGGCTGCCTTGATTTCTGCCGTTAGTTATTCCTGCCGTTAGCACTTATGTGGCGCCACCGGCCATATCAGATGCCCCGCTCCTAAGCTTAAGTGGCCACGTGCCTGACCCTTGAGCGAAAGGAGCGCAAAAATTTGTCATCATTGCTGGCTTTCGCGCGCCATTGATCGTTGGAGGTAGGGGTGCGCCTTCCCAAGGTGATGTCGCTTCGAAATCCCTTTGCATTTAAGGAGAAGCACGGAAAGTAAAGTCGATCTCGGGCACGTCGAGGAAATTTCTCTTGAGGGATGGAAATGTCGGGTGCCATCATTAAGCCACCGCTCTCCATGCCCCATCATTGGCTGCGAATCCCACTCCTTGTGCGGAACCGAGGCGCTACATCTCGAGCGAAGAGGGAGTTATTGATAGCTGGATGTTGCTTTTAATCGCGGATGGTTGTGTGATAGTGCCTCGGGCGGGACGATTCAAAAACTCTGTATAAAATCGCCCCACTCACCCGAGCGCACCCTTTACACTCTCATTGTCCTTGTCGTCTTCCTCTCTGAGTCTCGAATTTTCAGAGTCCGAACCTTCTGCTCTTCTTTGTCGACACCAGGTCAGTCTCCTCCATTTCTTGCCTTCTTCGTTTTTCATTCACCCGACGGGCAAGTTAGTGATCGAAGCCATAGTCGTAAGCTTGAGAAAGCTTGTAAGGAAAAGGCTCAGAGATCGGAGTGTTCTGTGTTTTGAGTGTTAAGTATCTTCAGAATATCTTACCTTGTTCAGGGTTCCTCTTATTCTTTTAAGGACTCTTGGTTTCCATCTAGGAATCAACCACGTAGGATTTTATAGAGAAAAATGTCTGCGAAACTCATAGCGATTATATGAGTTCGAAGGCAGTTGGTGGGCTTAATCCCATCGATTGTGTGGGTCAGATGGTTGGAGGGCCGGGTCCCATCGGGCGCATGGATGAGATGGTTAGTGGGCCTGGTCCTATCGGGTGCATGGGTCAGATAGTTGAAGGGCTTGGTCCCATCGAACGTGTTGGTCAGGTGGTTGAAGGGCCTGGTCCGATCGAGCGCGTGGGTCAGGTGGTTGGTATGCGCGGCTCACGTGGGAAGCCACATGGGCATTTCGGAGAGGGCGGGCCGACGAGGCCGCCTTGGAGAGACGGGGGCCGACAAGGCCGCCTTGAAGAGACGGGGCCGCTTTGGAGAAATGGGGCTGCCGAGGCTGCCTTAGAGAAACGGGGCCACCGAGGACCATCTTGGAGAAACGGGGGTCGACGATGCCGCCTTGGAGAAACGGGGCCGCTGAGGTTGCCTTAGCCGCCTTGGAGAGACGGGGCCGACGAGGCCATCTTGGAGAGACGGGGGCCGATGAGGCCGTCTTGGAGAGACGGGGGGCCGACGAGGCCGCCTTGAAGAAATGGGGCTGCCGAGGGCCATCTTGGAGAAACGGGGGTCGGCGATGCCACCTTGGAGAAATGGGGCCGCTGAGGCTGCCTTAGCCGTCTTGGAGAAATGGGGCCGCTGAGGGCCGCCTTGGAGAAACGGGGGCCAACGAGGCCACTTTGGAGAAACGGGCCGCCGAGGCTGCCTTGGAGAGACGAGGCTGTTTTGATTTCTGCCGTCAGTTATCCCTGCCATTAGCGCTTACGTGGCGCCACTGGCCACATCAGATGCCTCCCGTTCCTGAGCTTAAGTGGTCACGTGCCCGTTGACCCTTTAGCGAAAGGAGCATAAAAATTTATCATCATTGCTGGCTTTCGCGCGCCATTGATCGTTCGAGGCGGGGGTACGCCTTTCCGAGGCGATGTCGCTTTGAAATCCCTCTGCATTTAAGAAGAAGCGCGGAAAGTGAGACCGATCTCGGGTGCATCGAAGGAATTTCTCTCGAGGGATGGAAACGTCGGGTGCCATCATTAAGCCACCGCTCCCCATGCCCCATCATTGGTTGCGGATCCTGCTCCTTGTGCGGAACCGAGGCGCTGCATCTTGAGCAAAGGGGGAGTTATTGATAGCTGGATGTTGCTTTTAATCGCGGATGGCCACGTGGCAGTGCCTCGGGCGGGATGATTCAAAAACTCTGTATAAAATTGCCCCACTCACCCGAGCGCGCTCTTTACGCTCTCATCGTCGAATTTCCAGAGTCTGAACCTTCTGCTCTTCTTTGTCGACACCAGGTCAGTCTCCTTTTGTCTCCTCCATTCCTTGCCTTCTTCGTTTTGCATTCATGGACCATCACACCATTAGGGAGGGCAAGAGGCCCACTGCGACTCCTCCCCCATCCTCGGAAGAGGAGGAGGTTCCGTTGATCCATCATAGGCGTCGACCGGTCGGTGGTATCGTCATACACGACCGTCCGACGATAGCTATCCAATCGCCACTACCTCGAGTATCCCCGCCTAGGACATCTCCACCTAGGGTAATGACCGCTAGGGTAGCTTCATCGCCTCCAGCTCGTCCGGCCTCTCTTTCGGTGGCCGCCTCTGAACTGGCAGGGCCGGAGGGGGCGGCCTCCACTATGACCCCTAAGGAGGTAGAAGACCTCAGGGTTAGATATAGGGTCCCTAACTTCATCTGTCTGTCCACACCTGGGCTCGAGGACAGGGTGACTTTCGACCACCCCGGCCGGGTAGCCCTGTACGGGGAGTTCTTCAGGTGTGGGCTTCGTCTTCCTTTCCACCCATTCATTCTCAACCTTTAAGACAAATACGATCTCATCCCAGCACAGTTGACTCCGAACTTGGTTCGGATCATTTGCTTCACCGTCCTTTGTTTCTTCCATGGCTCGGAAGCCAGAATTTTCCTGTTCCAAGCCTTCTATAAGCTTCGCCACCACAGTGAGGACGGGTTGTGGATTTTCACCTCTAGGTCGGGTAGGACCCTACCACTGAAACTCCCCTCCAAAGTCAAGGCATAGAAATCCTGATTTTTGTTTGCCCATATGGACGGAGTGAGGACGAGTTGGAAAAATCTTGACATCGGCCCCAATAAAGACTCCACTGTGGACGAGAGGGACCGAGAGCTCTTCGACAGTCGGACGTCCTTCGAGATCCCCTCCTGCACGGAGTTGTTGGCTGAGGCCAACCTCTATGAGGCCGAATTGGCCTCGGCAGTTGGTGAGCGCAAGACCTCACCTTTCTTGGTCGTTTCCTTTTAGTTTCTTCTTTCTTGACTGTCGGTTTTTGTGTAGCGATGAAGTTTCCTGCCGAGAAGCTGAAGGCGGCAATGCGGAAGAGGAGGGAGGAGGCCGTCGAGGCTGTGAGGCCAGCCAAGAAGGTCCGACGGAAGGCCTAGGGCGAGCCGGCCCAAGCTTCCGTGGCCCCTGCGGAGGGAAGCATCCCAGCTGAGACGCCTATGGAGAGGGATGTCCCTATCATTGCCAAGACGGAACCGGAAAGGAGGGGCCAGTCGGCCCAGGCGGGGGAAGTCGTTGATGGGCCCCGACAGTTGCGGAACCGATGAAGGCCGCCGTCCCGGAGGTCGAGGGGGATCCTCTGGTCCCCAACGAGCCGATAGGGGCGGACGACTTGAGGGCCGAGAGGGAGTGTGGGTCAGGTGGTTGAAGGGCTTGATTCCATCGGGCGCGTGGGTCAAGTAGTTGGTGGGCCTAGTCCCATTGGGCACGTGGGTCAAATGGTTGGAGGGCCTGGTCCCATCGGGCGCGTGGGTTAGGTGGTTGGTGTGCGTGGCTCACGTAGGGAGCCACGTGGGCATATCGAAGAGGGCGGGCTGCCGAGGGCCACTTTGAAGAAATGGGGCCGACGAGGCCGCCTTGAAGAGACGGTGCCGCCGATGCTTGCCTTGGAGAAACGGGTGCCGCCGAGGCCGTCTTAGAGAAAAGGGGCTGCCGAGGCTGCCTTAGAGAGACGAGGCTGCCTTGGCCGCCTTGGAGAGATGGGGCTGTCGAGGCCGTCTTGAAAAAACGGGCCTACCTTAGAGAAATGGGAGCCGACGAGGCCGTTTGGAGAAACAGGGCCGCCGAGGCCGCCTTGGAGAGACGGGGTTGCCTTGGCCGCCTTGGAGAAACGTTGGAGAAACGGGGACCGCCGAGGCCGTCTTGAAGAAACGGGGACGACGAGGCCGTCTTGGAGAGACGGGGCTGCCTTGATTTCTGCCGTCAGTTATCCCTGCCGTTAGCGCTTACGTGGCGCTACCGGCCACATTACTTTTATTATCGCGATTTAGCGTGGAAATAGTATATCACAAACTTTCACACTTAAAATAAACAGAACTCTGCCATTGGGCAGTAAAACAACTTGGAGCCTGGAGAATTAGAAAATTTCCTTTTTCACTGCTTGTCAAGACTTGTAAATGTGGAGTAAGGACATCCTCGTCTATGTGGGTGATTGTTGGGATGTTCATCTTCCAATTGAGTTTAAAAATAGAAAACAACGCTTCAAATATGGTAAATAATTGAGATAACAAGCTTGCATGATTTTACATTCTTTTCTTTCCTGTGGATTAATGCAGCAGAGCTGCATAAAATGTTTATTCCAAAACGGTTTTTATTGTATCATTGGACAGTTTCTTTGTTTTTTTGGAGCTGAACCTTTGTTTGATCGGAAAATGGACACTTTGAATTTTTCCATAGTAATTAATTATTCAATTGCTGCTATAAACTGCTATCATGAATTCTCAGGCTCCATATATGCAAATATGTAACCTTTTCTCGATTTCCAATTGGGAATTTTTTTTTTTGGAGGAATATATTGGAGGAAGTAAGATACCCCTTTTGCGTGACGGTTATAATATTCTATGTGACATGGTTCGTGCTTTTATGACTTGGGTAGAAATGACTCTTTGTAAGAGTATTCTGCTAAATTTCTTTTATATTTGTTTCAGGCAATGGCATCAGCGTTCAGCACCATGTCTTTTGCTGCTCCTAGTGGCCTTGTAATGGACAACAAGCTTTCAGCTTCTACTAAAAGGCTTTCCCGATTTTCTTCTCTTGCTTCTATATCATCTATTTCCATCAGTGGTAGGAGGCACAATGTGCATCTACAGAAAAGATGTAACTCAAAATCAGTGCAATGGCCAAGGAATTGTACTTTAACAAGGATGGATCAGCTATTAAAAAGCTTCAAGTGAGTTTCATAAAGCATATTTGTCTTGAATATTTGTGTGACTTGTGGTACCCTATGATAGGTGCCTTTTTTTTCTAAGCTAATTTTTTCTTCCTTATCATTTCAGACTGGCGTAAATAAGCTTGCAGATCTTGTTGGTGTTACTCTTGGACCAAAAGGCAGAAATGTTGTTCTGGAGAGCAAATATGGATCTCCTAAAATTGTCAATGATGGGGTCACAGTGGCCAAAGAGGTATGTAATTGTCATTTATTTAAACTGCCTTTGTCAAGGTCACTCTATCTCTTATTTCAATTTAGGTGGACAAACTTAGAAACAGGCCATTTTTCATTGATTTTGGGTTGCTTAAATAATGACTTGCTAGTTGTTTCAACTTTCAACGAACCTAAGGTTGAATTCTTTTATCCAGTGAACCATGAACAGATATTTGACCTTTTAATTAAGCTCTGGTGAAAATTCTGATGTTTCACACAACATTTGTTGTACCAAAAAAAGATATGTGCCATCTGACTTGTAGAATGATCAAATTTCTCTTTTTTTTTTTTTTTTTGCTTGCTAGTTTATGTTTTGTTTCTTTTGTTTCTCATTCAAGGTTAATGTGTTTCAAACCTTTTGACTTTTGCAGCAACAAAGTGTTCAGTTATTAATTGTGTGTTGTGACCATAATAAATCTAACTTTGGCTGTTTTGTAGGTTGAGCTACAGGATCCTGTTGAGAATGTTGGTGCAAAGCTGGTAAGGCAAGCTGCTGCAAAGACCAATGACCTGGCAGGGGATGGAACGACTACTTCTGTTGTTCTTGCTCAAGGGTTGATTGCTGAAGGTGTTAAGGTATACTATCCCAAATCTGAAGTCCTATATACTTGATTGGATGTTGATGAATTTTTTCTGATGAATTGAATTTTTGTAATTTGTTTAGGTGGTTGCAGCAGGTGCCAACCCAGTTCAGATTACCCGTGGCATTGAGAAAACTGCTAAAGCACTGGTGACTGAGCTCAAGAAAATGTCTAAGGAGGTAAAGTGAGAATTTCACCATCTTCTGTCATCATAGATGCTGACACCAGCAACCCTTTTTAAAATCCAATGGTGCCAAGTTTTAACTCATCTTCAAGTTAAGTAAATATTTCATTCCAGTGGCTTAAAATGCTCTTGTATTTGATATGTTTTGTCATATACTGGAGGTCGAAGACAGTGAACTTGCAGATGTAGCTACAGTTAGTGCTGGAAACAGTGATGAAATAGGAAACATGGTAGCTGAGGCTATGAGCAAGGTGGGTAGGAAGGGGGTGGTTACACTGGAAGAAGGAAAAAGTGCAGAAAACAGCCTTTATGTGGTGGAGGGAATGCAATTTGATCGTGGTTATATTTCCCCCTACTTTGTAACAGACAGTGAAAAAATGTCAGTTGAATATGAGAA
Organism: Calamus simplicifolius; assembly: GCA_900491605.1. Taxonomy (NCBI): domain Eukaryota; kingdom Viridiplantae; phylum Streptophyta; class Magnoliopsida; order Arecales; family Arecaceae; genus Calamus; species Calamus simplicifolius. Next base: position 557,093 of record UESW01004240.1, on the reverse strand, counting down.
TTGCAAGGTTTGAACTTGACTGCAGCGTATGTTTGTATTTTGATATGATATTCTTTTGGGACTTCATCTGTGGTTCACATGTATCTGAGTGTTATTATGTTCTCTCTCTCTCTCTTTTTTCAGTTGCTTCTTGTTGACAAGAAAATTACAAATGCAAGGGATCTTATCAATATTTTGGAAGATGCCATTAGAGGTGGTTATCCGGTAGTGATAATTGCAGAAGACATTGAACAAGAAGCACTTGCAACTCTTGTCGTGAACAAGCTTAGAGGGGCCTTGAAGATTGCTGCACTTAAAGCCCCTGGATTTGGAGAGCGCAAAAGTCAATACCTTGATGACATTGCGATACTGACTGGAGGTTAATCTGTTTTTCAGTTTTCACAAGAGTTTATTCTTAAGATATTCAAGTGCAGCATCCTATCATCGTTGCATCTGTCCTTTTATCCTGATATTCTGACAGGAGGTTGTTGGATGCAGCTACTGTAATAAGAGATGAAGTTGGGCTTACCCTGGATAAGGCTGACAAAGAGGTCTTGGGCACTGCTGCAAAGGCTGTACTAACCAAAGACTCAACCACTATAGTTGGTGATGGGAGCACACAGGAAGCAGTAAATAAAAGAGTTGCACAGATCCGAAATCTGATTGAGGTTTGAGTGCCATGTACAGAAGATGCTCTTTCATTTTCTTGCTATCTGACATTTGCTATGATATTGAATCATTAATACTGTCCATTTCATTTCTCAGGCTGCTGAACAAGAATATGAAAAGGAAAAGCTTAATGAGAGGATAGCAAAACTCGCTGGTGGTGTTGCTGTCATTCAGGTTCATTGAACGAATAATCTCAGGAATTTGAATTTTTAATTGTTTTTCCCTTCTTTCTTTCTTTATTTGCTGTGTCCTTGTATATGCCATGATTAATGTGGAGGAAAGTGTATGTTACTTTGTAACACTGTTCTCCAACTTGTGCAGGTTGGAGCACAAACAGAAACAGAGCTGAAAGAGAAGAAATTGAGAGTTGAAGATGCTCTCAATGCTACAAAGGTATATTCTGTAACGTTTTCTCTAACTTGGTGGCTGAACCAGTTTTCAAGTTAATCTAACTGTTGGTCTCTCCATTACTTATTGAAGCCAATATTCTTCATGCTTTTGTGCTCAGGCTGCTGTTGAGGAAGGGATTGTTGTTGGTGGTGGCTGCACTCTTTTGAGGCTTGCAGCAAAGGTTGATGCCATCAAGGAGACTCTTGCGAATGATGAGCAAAAGGTTAATAATGTGAATAATATTTGCATCTCTACCAGATCAAATCATTTAGTGTGCATGGGCAACTATTTGCCCCATAATGAAATCAAAATGCTGAATATGTGTTTAAATTGATAGTGTTGAGTTCTGAGTTGCTTTTCTTGTCTTGATGTCATCGCAGGTTGGGGCAGAGATAGTGAAGAGGGCTTTGAGCTATCCACTGAAATTGATTGCTAAAAATGCTGGTGTCAACGGAAGTGTGGTCACTGAGAAGGTGCAGGCTTATTGAAATTCATGCATAAAATCAGTTAATTTGTCTGCTTGTACGGATCATCTTGACTGTCTTTGTTGTGCTAGGTGCTTGCTAGTGATAACCCTAAATATGGTTATAATGCTGCAACTGGAAAATATGAGGATTTGATGGCTGCGGGCATTATTGACCCGACCAAGGTTTGTCGTCCTTTCTGAATTCATTGCCTTTTGTTATCTTTTTACAAGTGGTTGTGCAATTTAGTTGCAAATTGAATTGTGTACTTGGTGCCATTATTCTGTTAGGTGAGACAAATTGATCACTTGTCTGTTCAACATTTAAAAAGATGATTTAGGGTTCTGGATTTCAACATTACAGTATGTATCTTTAGCGACCATCTTCGGTGACAGTTGGGCTGTCTTTGCTGTACATTAGATTCCTTCACCTATCTTAGCAGTCGTCTTGGAAGTTACTGTTGCTTTATTAGGCTTTTATTTTGATTTTAATATTTAATTAGAAACATCATCAATGTATGATAGTTTAAAACAATTGTGTTGGAACCTGCTTTATAACCTTTGACAAAAGTGCAGGATTTATAATCTGTGACAGATGGCAGTATAACATGATTAAAGGGAGGTCTAACTAATAAGAATGACAGTTTGATTGACGAGTTTCATATTTATCGGTAATAAAAGACTCAGGCAATCAAACAGGTCCTTGAGGAAGTGGGGTTGCACCAGCATAGCTGGTGTGATGAGACCTGTGAAGGTACAAGGTGGCTGGGGAAGGCTTCCAATTATTGCCAGAGGGTCAGGATAAGGACACATACCATACAAAATGGAGAAAATTTGTGAGGAATCAAAGAAGTGGTCTCAGCAGTCTGCAGCTCATACAATGATGACTCAGAAGGCCTAGACTATTTCTATATGCTAGTTGGTTGCGAATTTACTTGTTCTAGCATATGAATAGCTTTAATTTAGATTGTTATACATTCAGGTTGCTGAGAGAGGTTCTTAAGGATATGATGTTCTTCTTACTTTTTAAACTCTTGTTTCATAAGTTATGATCCGAGTGTTGGATGGCTAGCTGGTAATCAAGTGATTCAGTTAAATACCAAGGGATGGAGATATCATGGAAAAGACCTAGCCTTTATAATTTTTATATTTAAAGTCTCATGTACAGGGGCTGCTTTACTTGTATGGCTCTTGACAAATGACAACCGCCTTGTCTCAGATATACTGAACTTAAAACTCTTGCTGAAAAAAACAGGTGGTGAGGTGCTGTTTGGAGCATGCAGCTTCAGTCGCCAAGACCTTCCTCACCTCAGATGTTGTGGTTGTTGACATCAAGGAGCCTGAGCCTGTGCCTGCAGGAAACCCAATGGATAATTCAGGTATCAGCCAATTTAACTTTAACTTAAAAATCTCTCTCTCTCTCTCTCCCCGCTGGCGTTTTGCTCCTTTTCTGCTGCCAGCTTGCTGTTCTGATGTCTTTTTTTAAAATCTTCTTTTCTGGCCAGGGTACGGTTTCTAGTTAAGCTTGGGCTGGTGATAAGAATCATAAGATCTTTTATGCTGGAGTTGCCAATTATAGAGGCCTTCCTTCATGTAAATTTAGTTTAAATTATTTCACTGGAACTGGATCTGAGATGTGAGGTGAATGATATTATCATCAGCTTGCGGCATGCCATGTCTGTGGAACAATTTTATTACAGTTTTGAAAACCAACGCTAGCTTCTTCAGAAATGGTTCATGTTCTGTCAGCTAAAAAGGCTTCAGTGGATATGAAAAAAATTAACTTGTAGCAAAGCCATAATTGTAGATGGCTACCGAGCAGCAAACAGTCTTCATCAGAATTTCCCGTGGAAGCCCAGACAATGCTTTCAAACTTCTGGTGTTTGGAAAGAAGCTTGGGGACAGATAGGTTTGATACGTTTGGTATATCAGACCCTGAACATAAATATAATGCCCATATCTATTAAGCCTGAGTTTTCTAATCGTAGGAGCTGGCTCATGGTCCCATCTTCCTAGGTTTTAAAGGCAGAAATGAATCAAGCTAAATCGTCCAAGTTGTTGCAAATGGGTAGCTGCTTCTCGCCTGCTTTATAATAAATATGAGAAATCCTCTGATAGAGGTAATGGAGGGCAGACCTTATATTACCCGTATCTCTCATATTATATATCTGTTGTTCGTCAACATTATTTTTTTTCTTATTTTATATTTTTGTGGGATTATTAAACAGTTTTATGATTATTACATGATTCAATCCATTAATAATTGTAGCAAAAAATATTTTATCGTTTGAAAAGTTCCTTTTTCAACACCCCCTGGGTGCCGGAGCTTATACAATAAAATTTTTACAACAAACTATATTATATGGTAATTATATTTTAAAGTCGTATGAGTTTTTATTTATTTAGTAAACATATTGAGAAAATATTTTTTGAATTAAAATGATAAAAATTATTACATGCTATTTTTAAGTATCTAATCATTTTTATTATTAAAAAAATATTATAATTTATTCTTAATTTTTAAATTATTAAAAAATATTATAATAACTTTGCTAAGGTCGGTTTCAAATTTGGGTAAAGAAGAAGGTAAAACTCTGTCAGATCTTAAAATATGAATCTACTAAATTAAATTATATGAAGGGCTATGACATCTTCATTCGATTTAATTTGATTGAAGCAGAGTATTCTTATAGCTGATCATATAGTTGGAAAAGGCTTTAGATGAGTTGAGTATAAAAATATTGTTATAATAAAATTAAAAATATACATATTATCATATTATAATTGCTGCAAAGAATATATAATAATGCTTTAATATAATAATGATTATAATATAATATTAATTAATATCTATTGTTATTTAATTATATAATAATAATATTATCTTATATATTATTATAGTATTTTGTGCTATTATAATATCATCATATTATCTCATTTTATATTATAACAATATTTATATTTATATTATTATCATTTATAAGGTTAAATGTGATTGTTTTAAATGTTTTATAGAAATAAATATTTTAAATAATATATTTTAAAAAAATTTAAATTGAAGTTTTTTTTCAAGAAAATGGTTGGCAGCTTTTGCGGTACTTTAAAAGTGCTTTTTAAATTTTCATCAAACATTCTACAGCATAAAAAAAAAAGCTTTTATCTCTTTAAAAAAACTTTTGAACCAGCCAAAAGCTTTGCCAAAAATTAGACCATGGTATCATTGTGTGCCATACATAATCTATTTTCCTTATCAATGAGGTTGTGGTCATCCATACTCTACGGACTATGTGATTCCTAATTCAACTCAAAAATTCTGATACCTTGGAGGATAATCCAAGCACTGGCCTTGTATCAAGATTAAGGCACCGAAACTTTTGAGTTCAAATATTGGTTGCTTTTTCCTTTTTTTTTTTTAATAATAAGTCTTGGTTAAGTCTTAGGATGGTAATGCAAGGCTCTTTAGATGAAGGAAGAAGCAATGTCTTACCAAAATGGGTTGGATCATTGTTCTAAAGATTCAAAATTAACAAAAAAAAAAAAAAATTCAAAAGGTACCATCAATGGGCAGATGATTATAAACAAATTTTTTTTTGAGGAAGATGAAGAAATGATTTTTTACTTTGATAATTTTTTTCCCATGTTCTCATGATTTTTTAGCGGTTCTAGAAACCATCCTAATAACTTCTTTGGGTTTAAACTCAAAGAATGTGATTTAAATAGGGCTATCCTAACAAGGATGGTAGTGTTCGGGGTAGCTGCTGCTTTTGTGATTCAAGGGCCGAATGGAGTTGCTAGATTCGGCCTCCTTGATTCTTCGGTGCCTCTGGCTGAATTGTCTGCTGCTTAGACGGGCATTTCCTGTGCATCCGTGTTCTGGGCGCTCGATGCCTTATTATTGAGGGGGATTCTATCACAGTCATCTGTTGGCTCCGTCAGGATCCCAGTGATAGTATGCCATCCAATCCCTTGACCTTTGATATTCAGTCTACCCTGCAGGGCACCCAGCGCACCTTGATTCGGCATATATATCGAGAAGCGAATTCTGCGACCGATTGGATCACTGCCAGAGTGGCTGCTCACTCTGGGTTTTGGAGTTGGAAGGGAGATCCTTGCCCTGCTGTTTTGACTCAAATTTTGTACTCTGACATATTGGGTTTGACTCACGCTATATTGGTGTGATCACCCGCTCGTATCGAAAATAAAAAAAAACAAAACAAGGATACCTAACAAAGATTTAACTTTAAAAAAGGATTCAAACTATTGACACTAGTTATGGTGAGGGGAAAACAATTAGCTTGGTTATTATATTGTTTGATGTTAGGCGAAACAACTAGCTTAGTTATTATATTATTTCAAGTTGAGCCTAGTAATGTTCGCTATTTCTACTATACTTTCGATTGTGTGAAAGTGATATTATAATTAATAAAAAGCCCAATTGCATAAGGATTATTATATTATTTTAGATTAAGTGTAATAATGTTCATTTTTTCTATTATACTTGTGTCTGTAATTATTAATAAGTCTAAGGGAAGGCATTAATAAGAGTTTAAGGTTAAATAGTTGGATCAGAGCTCTGCTACCAAAAAAAGAAAAAAAAGAGTAGAGGATCTAAACTCGTAATGTTGGGATAGGCCTATATTTCATTGCTACTTTCTTGCTCTCTTTTTCTTCATTAATCTCTTTCTTTTGTGAATTTAAGCTGTGGTGTTCTTCTGTAAAACTAAGATGGCAAATTCAGTAGCTCTTAGAGTAGCTTAATTTGAATGCTTCAAGACTCAATATCATAATCATGATTTTGAAGAAGACATCAACCCTTCTAACACAAAACTTTGTTAAGGGATTTGGTGAAAGAGGCAAATGGTCAATGGGATGATCAAGTGGAGTATCACCATAGGATGTCAACGTCATGATGCATTGGGCTTGATCGATTTATTAATAGTTAATGTCAGGGTGCTCTTTATCATAAAAATGTTGGTTTTTCTTTATTAAGCGTATCGATTAGATACGATTAAGGTGATTAAGATGGTCCTATATTCTGATATCAAGGGATTATATGAATTCAAATTTTGAATTTGAATTCACGATTAAGATAAGAATTCCTCAACCATATCCGTTTAAAGCAGCGCCCTCTGTGATGGACAGATAAGGCATAAAGAATTATAAAAACGGGTAGGTCCCTGCGCTGGTCTGATTGAGAAAGTTTACACCATCGCTGAAAGAGACCGTAAGATGTGAAGATCTTTACCCTCATCTGGACCATGGAGCAATGGCTGGAGGTATTTATCGATCTTGATTTACTTTATTATTCATGATAAATATATTGGTCCTATTTTTGCATATCTGATAGGGATCAATATATTTAAATTAAGTTTATCATTTGGTATCAGAGCATATAAAATACCTCTGCCTTGATTATTAGGATTGTTTCCATTAATATACGGATCTGATAAAATCCCTGTGAAACAATCTTTATATCATTTATTTGATAAAGAGGGGCAAGGTGTTCTTGATCTCTATTTCTCATTTAAGATAGTCCAAAGGGGAGGCTACTGATAGTACCCTGGATTATTTCACCCAACGGACGTACGGTAGGGATATTAGGGACGTACCAATAAGGGAGGCTGCTATAGTACCTTGGTGCGTTTGACCCAACTACCTGCGTACCGGGAGAGTTAATAGGTCATCAAGAATCATCTAAAAGGGCATTAGATCTGATAAACTCTTAATATTCAGTTTATTTCATTTAGTTTTATTTAAGAGATGCATCAGTAAGATTTATGCCATGAAGTATGTACCTATATATTCGCTCACCCTTTTGGATAGAGTTTAAATAAAAGAGAAATCCAAATATCTCACGATTAAATCATCATGAGATGAGGAAGCGTGGGTTTTCTTGCTTTGGATATGTGCATGGGATGAGGATGGATGAAAAATGCCTCTTATGGAAAACGTGCAGGCAATAAAAAAAAAAACTGCGGCATTTAGAATTAGAATTAAAAAAATAGCACCCAGGCGCTAGCAGGAGCGCTAGCTGCCAGCCAGCGCCCTGGCCAGCACCTGGGCCAGGCACTGGTAGAGCCAGGTCCAGCGGCTGGGCCTAGCTACTAGCTGGGCCAGCGGCCTGGCCAGGCGCCTAGGCCAGGCCAGCGCCTGGCTGGCCCAGCGTCTAGGTTAGCATCCAGGCTTGGCCGTGCACCCAGCCTGAGCCAGCTACTAGGCTGGGCTGTGCGCCCAGTCTGGACTGCAGTATGCTGGATTGCAGCATTTGATCCGAAATTTTTTTGAGGTGATTGAGAGATTTTTTGGTTAAATTAAACTATTATAATTGGGTGAGGATGACGACTGCTGGCTCGTTCATTAAGTGGTTGGGCTATTGGCCTGGCCTATTTATGTTCAATTATATTTAGAATTTGTGTGTATAAATTTTGTAAATTATACATGCATCTTAAGTGACATAATTGAGCATAAAATTTAAATAATGTCCAAGTGATAAATATAATTGAATAATTAAGGAGTAGCCATAGTATCCTTAATTATAAAATTGTATAATAAAGTTAATAAATCACATAAATAATAGACATTAATTGTAATTAATTATATGGATATAATAAATTTATCCCATAGAAAATTTTGTTATATTATATAATTAATTAGGATAAAATGTTAAATTATATTTTTCTAATCTACCCACAGGAATTAGAAAGAAGGAACATAATTTGATAGTTTTATCATACAGACTTAAGTGAATCTAATTGAATTAAAGCTTTAGCCCACATGCAAGTTTTATGTAAGTAGATTCACTATTTTATATTTAAATAATTAATTAGGATAAAATATCAAATTATATTTTTCTAATCTACCCATAGGAATTAGAAAGAAGGAACATAATTTGATAGTTTTATCATAAACTTAAGTGAATCTAATTGAATTAAAGCTTTAGCCCATAGGCAAGTTTTATGTCAGCAGATTCACTATTTATGTAATTAATTAAGATAAAATATCAAATTATATTTTTCTAATCTATCCACAGGAATTAGAAAGAAGGAACATAATTTGATAGTTTTATCATACAGATTCAAGTGAATCTAATTGAATTAGAGCTTTAGCCCATAGGAAAGTTTTATGTAAGTAGATTCACTATTTTCTAAATGCATAATTTACATTGGTAAAGTATTTTATTAGCCTCAATTTTTGATAATAAGCATATATATTTAAATTTTGCAGTTATACAACCTGTAAATTTCTCTGATATAAAATGTGACATACCTGAATTGAGGGGTGATAACTATAAGGTTTGGAAGGAGAGAATTCTCCTTCATCTGGACTGGATGGACATTGATTATGCTATAAGGAAGGATGAACCACCTTCAGTAACTCAGACCAGCACTCCTAGTGAGATTGCGATTTATGAACGTTGGGAGCGATCTAATCGCTTGAGTACAATGTTTATAAAGACAAAAATCTCTTGGTATACGTGGTTCAGTCGATAAGCATGAGAATGTCAGGGAGCTACTAAAGGCCATTGATGAGCAATTCAGTACTTCAGACAAAGCTCTTGCCAGTACCCTAATATTGAAGTTGTCATCCCTGAGGCTCACTGGAGTGAGAGGTGTGCGTGAGCACATTATGCAAATAAGGGACATTGCAGCTCAACTGAAGACTCTTGAGGTTGAAATGTCTGAGTCCTTTCTGGTGTACTATATTTTAAATACCCTTCCACAGCAGTATGACCATTTAAGATATCTTATAACACACATAAGAAAAAATGGTCAATCAATGAACTTTTGGCCATATGTGTTTAAGAAGAGGATAGACTGTTGATGAATTGGGTGAGAGTGCAATGGTGACTACAATGGAAAGGTTTGGGCATGGGCCAAGAAAAAAGGGTAAAAGTAAAATACCATCCCAATATGACATTAAGAAGGAATCTAAGTATTTCTTCTGTAAGAAGAAGGGAACATAAAGAAGGATTGTATCAAGTTCAAGACTTGGCTTGAAAAGAAAAGTAAAACAATCTCACTTGTCTGTTATGAATCTAATATGGCTAATGTTATTTATAACACATGGTGGATTGATTCTGGTTCTACAATCCACATTTGCAATACTTTGCAGGGTATGCAAAACCTAAGGAAGCCAGTAGTAAGTGATGTGTATATCTCTTCAGGAAATAAGATGCGCTCACATGTGGAAGCTATAGGGACATGCACTTTAGTTCTTAGTAGTAGTTTTATTTTAAATTTGGAAAGGACCTTTTATGTACCTAGTTTTTCTAGAAATTTAATTTCAATTTCAAGACTTGTACCTTTGGGTTATTCCTTCAACTTTTCAGATACTTCTTTCAGTTTATATTATAAATCTGAACTTGTTGGGAATGTACTTTGTATGATGGTCTTTTCTATATTAATTTGCAAAATAATACCACTCATAATGTGATGCATGTTAGGGCTGGCATAAAAAGATGTGTTGTAAATGATAACTCTTCTATGTTGTGGCATCGGAGATTGGGACATATCTCCATAGATAGAATCAAGAGGTTAGTGAATGAAGGAGTATTCAATACTTTAGACTTTACTGACTTTGATACTTGTGTGGACTGCATTAAGGGCAAATAGACCAATAAGTCAAAGAAAGGTGCCAAGACGAGTTCAGACCTATTAGAGATCATACATACGGATATTTATTGTCCGAATATGGATTTTCATGGTCCGAAATACTTTATCTGCTTCATTGATGACTACTCACGATTTATGTATCTCTACTTGCTTCATAATAAGAACGAAGCATTAGATACCTTTAAGGTGTTCAAGGCAGAAGTAGAGACACAATGTGGAAAATAAATCAAAATTGTGAGATCTGATAGAGGAGGTGAGTATTATGGGAGATACACAGAGGATGGACAAATGCCTGGTCCATTTGCGAAGTTCCTTCAAGAACATGGGATTGTTGCCCAATACAGTTTACCTGGCTCACCTGATCAGAATGGTGTAGCAGAAAGAAGGAACCGAACATTGATGGACATGGTGAGGAGCATGATAAGTAGCTCCAAACTACCTAAGTCCTTATGGACAGAAGCTCTCAAAACAGCCGTGTACATATTGAATCGGGTTCCAACCAAGGCTGTTTCTAAAATGCCATTTGAGTTATTTAAAGGTTGGAAACCAAGTTTGCGACATGTACGCGTATGGGGATGCCCATGTGAAGTGAGAGTATACAATCCATAAGAGAAAAAGCTGGACCCTAGGACCATTAGTGGGTATTTTGTTGGATATGCCGAGAGGTCCAAGGGATATAGATTTTACTGTCCATCTCACATAACTAGGATTGTGGAATCAAGAAATGCCAAATTTCTTGAGAATGACTTGATCAGTGGGAGTGATCAATTGCAGAGCATGATTCCTGAAAGGGAACATTTTGATGCTCAACCTTCCACTTCAAGTGACAGACTGATTATCGTTCATAGTGCCCCTCAAGATCAAACGGGCATTATATAACTAGTCTTTGAAATTCCATAATTTGCTGATAATGAACTAGTAGATCCAGTCTCTCATGAGTTACCAGAGATAGTTGAACAATCAACTCCTCCAGAGGAGGTTGTTACAACATTAAGAAGATCTACAAGAGAAAAGAAATCAGCAATTTCTAGTGACTATATGTGTATCTTCAAGAGTCGGACTATAATATTGGAGCTGAAAATGATCCTGAAACGTTTTCACAAGCCATGAATTGTAAGGAATCTAATTTATAGTATGATGCTATGAAAGATGAGATGAATTCTATGACAGTTAATGGAGTCTGGGATCTTGTTGAGTTGCCTGATGGAGCAAAAGCCATTGGCTGTAAATGGATCTTTAAGACCAAGAAAGACTCGTTAGGCAACATTGAGCGATATAAGGCTAGACTCGTTGCTAAGGGATTCACTCAAAAGGAGAGAATTGATTACAAGGAGACATTTTCTCCTGTATCTAAGAAAGATTCCTTCCGCATTATCATGGTACTTATTGCACATTTTGATTTAGAGTTGCAACAAATGGATGTGAAAACTGCATTTCTCAATGGAGATCTAGAGGAAGAGGTTTATATGAAACAACCTAAAGGTTTTTCCTCTAGTGATAATGAGCAATTAGTATGCAAGCTTAAGAAATCATATATGGATTGAAACAAGCCTCTCGACAATGGTACTTAAAATTTCATGATGTGATTTCTTCATTTGGATTTGTAGAGAACACCATGGATCAATGTATATACCAGAAGGTCAGTAGGAGCAAAATTTATTTTTGATCCTATATGTAGATGATATTTTACTTGCAACCAATGATAAAGGTATGTTACATGAGGTGAAACAATTTCTCTCTAAGAATTTTGACATGAAAGATATGGGTGATGCCTCTTATGTCATTGGCATTAAAATTCAGAGAGACAGACTTCGAGGTGTTTTAGGTCTATCTCAAGAAACCTATATCAACAAAATTTTAGAGAGATTTTGGATGAAAAATTGTTCACCGAGTATAGCTCCCATAGTCAAGGGTGACAGATTCAATTTGAGTCAGTGCCTAAGGAATGACTTTGAGAGGGAGGAAATGAAAAACACTTCATATGCCTCAGCTGTTGGTAGCTTGATGTATGCTCAGGTCTATATAAGGCCTGACATAGCATTTGCAGTTGGGATGTTGGAAAATATCATAGTAATCCAGGTTTAGACCACTGGAGAGCTGCTAAAAGGTTATGAGGTACATATCTGACTGTTACCTCTACTATATATACAAGCAGATTTCATTGCTTGTTTTGAGGCTATTTTGCACGGTGTATGATTGAAGAGTTTCATCTCAGGGCTTAAAATTGTTGATTCAATTGCTAGGCCAATTAAATTGTACTATGACAATTCAGCTGCTATATTTTTGGCTTAAAAAAACCAAAGAGTGGTAGTCGAAGTAAATACATCAACATTAAGTATTTAGCCATAAGAGAACGTGTTAAAGAAAACAAAGTGGTCATAGAACATATTAGCACTGAATTGATGATAGTTGATCCTTGATTAAAGGCATGCCAATTAAGAATTTTAAGGATCATGTAGTACGAATGGGAGTTAGTCCCATAATATAATTTAGTTGCATTGACAACTACTTGTACAATGAAACTCTTTTATGGTTGTAATGTTTTTTCACATTCAGTTATTTAGTGTACACATTTATTTGTGATAAGCATCATTAAGTTGGACCTAGAATAAACATGGGGTTTATTCATTAAGTTATATGGGTTTATGTTTGGGAAATATAATACATTGTAATACATGGTAAATAATACTCGATTTTAAGAGGACCTATTGCCATGATTCATGTATTCTATTTCTTACTATAGTAATAGAATATACGGACCAAGTGGGAGAATGTTGGTTTTTCTCCATTAAGCGTATCGGTTAGATACGATTAAGGTGGATTAAGATGGTCCTATATTCTGATATCGAGGGATTAGTGAATTCAAATTTTGAATTTGAATTCACGATTAAGATAAGAATTCCTCAACTATATCTGTTTAAAGCGGCGCCCTCTGTGATGGACAGATAAGGCATAAAAAATTATAAAAATGGTAGGTCCCTGCGCCTGGTCTGATTGAGAAAGTTTACACCATCGCTGAAAGAGATCGTAAGGTGTGGAAGATCCTTACCCTCATCTGGACCATGAGCAATGGCTGGAGGTATTTATCGATCTTGATTTACTTTATTATTCATGATAAATATATTGATCTCATTTTTCTGCATATCTGATAGGGATCAATATATTTAAATTAAGTCTATCAAGAAAATGTCTTTAACTCAATATCTCATTTATTTTTGTATATGGATATTAATATATATTTTTTCAATCATCCGGTATTCTTTTAGTTGCTACAATTCTGTTAAATAAATTGATTAACTACATAACTTCAATTTTTCTTAAGCTTTTTCAAATCTCAGTAGGAATCATAAGAAACTCTCTAATGGCCAAAAAGATCAAAGTGGTTGTCATCAAGCTTGATGCTTCAGTTTGGCGGAACAATGAAAGATAGTGTGCGAGATGTGGAAAACCTAAAATTACATCATGAAAGAGAATGGAGTTGCAGTAAAAAATTGTCTTGTTCACAGGAAATGGTTCAAATGGCCTTAAAGATGTGGCATGTAGTGCAATATCATAGAGCTGGAAGGATAAACCCTTACCTGTTATCTTGTGGTTTGAAGACGAAGATCTTTAAAGCGGTCAAACTTCAAACCCTATTGGCCGTAAAATTGGAAGGCAGTTCAAATATAAAACTATTACTTGGGCAACATATAAGCGATCGTTAGATATTTTCTTAAAAAAAAAAAAAATAAATATTTATTTTCTAATACACTACAATAAATTCTTTCTATCTTAATGCTAAAAATATCGTTTGCCGATGCTTAAAAGCGTCGAAAAATATTATCCCGACGCTTTTATAAGTATCAAAAAGCAGGGATGAAGACGAGAAATACTGGCGCTTTTGAAAAGCGTCAAAAAATTGTTGAAAAATTCCGATGCTAGGAAGCGTCGACAATTCATATTTTTTAAAAAAAATAAATAAATTTTTTGACGCTTTAAAGCGTCGGCAAACTTTTTTTTTATCTAAAAAAAAATAACAAACCCCAAAGCAGAAAAAAGAGGAAGCTGGGTCATATGAAGAAAATGCGGCGGCTTCTTGCCTCTTAACCTTGCCACTCGCCGGCGATTCATGGATGAGAAAGTCCCATCCATTAACACCACCTTCCAACGATGATAATGCTCTACTGTGCTGCTTATTTCTTTGAATCTTAAAACAAACTATGGTCCTTCCACAACACCAACTCCTCCTCTAATGGCCAGCCCCATCCTTCTCTAGACCTCTTCCAGTACTTGATGCTCACCATGGGAAGGACGACTCCACCTTCAATCCCCCTCGTGAGTACAACGATTTCATCTCAACTCTCCCACTGGAGCAAGGCTGGGTTCTCAGCCACCTCCGAGAGTACCAAGGCTTCTGGTTCTCTTCTGCCATGCTTGCAGGCGTTGATCTGGACCTCCAACAACACTTCAAGCCTCGCCTTGACAACTTCTTCCTCATGAAACCACCCCAAAACCTGACGACTTCTTCTTCACAAAACCACCCCAAAACCGACACCACCCTGTCTCAAAGCTCTCACCTTCGCTATCATGACTTGAAGCCACCACCCAGTGAGTCGCCACCCTCTCCTTAGCCTCAACCCTCATGACTGCGTCCTCTACTTGGAAGGGAACTTCGCCATCGGAGAAGCTTCCAAGATCGAAGCCTTGACCTCTCCCTGCTCCTTGACCTCTCCCTGCTCCCTGACTCGATCACCGGCTCCGACTGTTTAATGGTGTATGTTTGCCAAGACCCAAAGGATATCTTGGTCTCCTGGTGGCACTGGCACCTCAAAGAGAAGATGAGGCCGGAGACGATGGAGCCGGTTCCATTCGCCAAGGCCTTCAAGCTGTTTAACATACAAAAATATCTTCGGTGAGATATTTTTTCATTCACCACATTTCTTCGGTGAGATTCCACTGGAGTTGGGCTGTTTGCGGCGGCTGAAATATCGGAATAATGGTTAGAGAAAAAACAGAGCTCCTCTATTTGAACCACCAACCAATCTACTCCGCTAGACTAATTATATCGAAAAAAGAATAAGAAGAAACTTTTTCAGAAGCTCCGATACTCACCGCACACCACCGCAAGAATCTCTCTCACATCGTCAGAATCCAAAGCGTGACAGAGGAGAAAACAAAGGAAGCATGAGATGTCTATGGACGTTTCTATTCATAATCTTACTTCACGAATCTCACTCCACTCAATCTAAGTACTCCATGCCGCCGCTGCCGCTCCTCCCGATCCCCACCGTGGCGCAGCTGAAATGGCACCGCCGGGAGCTCATAATGTTCTTCCACTTCGGCATGAACACCTTCACGTACTCCGAGTGGGGGACTGGCATGGAGAGCCCGTCTCTCTTCCGCCCGACCGCACTCAACGCCAACCAATGGATCGATGCTGCCGCCAAGCTTTTTCCTCGTCATCCTCACTGCATGGCTTCTGCCTCTGGCCTTCTCAATACATTGACCATTCCGTCGAGGCAAGGCCATGGGAAGGGGGCAAAGGCAACGTCGTCAAGGAGTTTGTCGATGCTGCTCGCGCCGAGGGATCGACGCCGGGCTATATCTCTCCCCATGGGATCGCATGAGAAATTTTTTTGGCGCTTACTTTAAAATCGAAACAGAAATCCCAAATTTTTTTGGCGCGGTTCAATCTTGCACTTGCTTTAAAATTAAAACAGAAATCTAAATTTTTTTTTTGCACTGTTCGATCACGCCGTCCCATGCTAAAATATTATGATACCGACGCTTTTAAGCGTCGGCGGCATCCAAAGTCGTTAAGACATATTATCTTCCGACGCTTTTCAAAAGGAGTAATCTGCTGCAATTAATGCAGTACACAACATAAAAGTACGTAGTGTGTTCAGATGAACCATATTGCTAAGTTTTATAGTAGTACTAATATAAAGATTTTGGTTAAAATATTTCATGAATATTCCATTAGAAATTAATTTTTTCTTCAAATTTTTAGATTTTGTAGGTGAGTAGTCCTAGTGTTTTCCTAACATTTATATGTCAGGCTTCTTATTTTTAGTATGATTTTTTAGTTATTATACTAATTTTTTAGTAACAAAAGTTGACTTTTCTTATATATGCCATTTATGTTACTTAGGCTGTTGGCTGTCCAAGTTGGTCTCGGTTCACTTGGTCTATGCGTGGCAAGCCAACCTTAGCCCTAGCCTGACAAACTACAGGCATATGGCATTGCCCATAGACCAATCCCCATGGAAGTCAGAAGAAAAATGACTGAATTTCCAACATTGGAAGCTCCAATCTTTTACCCTCTCGTTGCACCCAAGGGGATGCAGCCACCCTCCTGCGCATGAGACTGATCGAGTCCAAACATTCCAATTAATCTTCGTTGTTGTCTGCCAATTTTTTTTTTTTTGTTTTGTTTTAAAGATGCTGTCTGCTGACATTGCATGGCCAACCGATCACTGTCTCATGATGGCAAAATATTCTTCTCCAGATGCTTTCTTTCGACGAAAACAAGGCTCCTCTCCTTTCATCGAGAGCTTCACACCACAGCTTAGCACTTAGACATCCTCCTCCCCTCCTTAATTTATCCCCTCCTCAAAACCCACCACCTACAGCATCTCTTTCAATAGTTTCACATCGAAAAATTGAAAGTTGATTATATGGTTTCTAATCAGTTAAGAAAGATGAACAAGTACCAATTGGATCCCTTTTGGACTGTGGTAACCCAAGTTGGTGTGGACCTTATCCATCTTGCTTTCTTGTAACGAAACGGGTTCGTGGGTGCTGCAGGCCTAAAGCCCGGATCGTTACAATATGGTATCAGTGTCATGCACCAGTCAGAAAGTGCAGAAACTAAGTGCCACACAAGATAAAGTGCTACTTCGATAGGAGCCACATCTTGAATCTGTGGAGACCATAGGGCAAAGTGTTACATTGATGTGAGCCACCTCTACATTGATGGGAGCCACCTCTTGCACCTCTTGAACCTAAGTGCTACATTGATGGGAGCCACCCATGAATCTGTGGGGGCCATCTCTAGAATCATGCATGCCTGATGGTTATGATCAATTGCTTGTTGCCTCTATAAGAGAGGTAGATTGTGATGCTCATTTCAATAGTTTCACATCAAAAAAATTAAAAGTTGATTACTTTCTTATAACAAAATGATTTATGGGTGCTGCAGGCTCAGAGCCCAAATCATTACAGCACCCATCGATCCCCACTTCTCTTCTAGCTCACTGATAGCAAAGATCGACATGTCGCGAGGCACTAGAGAAGCCCGATGGGCCGAAGGGGGAAGCTCCCAAGGAGTTGTAGTCTCCTGAAGGGAAAACACTTTGTACACCGCCCCCGGTGCAGCAAGGCCTACGTGGGCTACACCGCATCTTCTGATTGGTCCACGTGGCTCCTACATGGATGACCTGCCGGGCGATATGTCTTCGCTGTGATGTTACATTCTGAACGTGACGGCCATTAAAAGTAGTTCATTTTTTTTAAAATTAGCATACGGACGAAAATGCCCTTTCCCTCCATCGTAGCTCCATTTTACGTTGGATTTCATCTGTGCCAGAAGAACTCTCCTTCTTCCTCGGTCGAACGAAAATATTTCAGCTTCGAGGTTGGAAAACCCGTGCTCCAAACGAAAGCTCATACGAGACACCCGTGCTTAGAACTGACTGCGCGGAGAATCCCCGCGACACCCCAGGGAGAATTGGATTTCGGTCGAAACTCCTATGAGACACCCCTGTTGAAAGCTCACGACACCCTAACTTTAAGGCGATGACACCCGTGCTAAGAACTGATCACGGTGAAAATACCCGCGACACCTCTTGTCGAATTCAGCCTAAACACCTTCGCGACACCCCAGTTGAAATCTAATGACACCCTAGCACCAATGCTACGACACCCGTAAGTAGAAATGACCGCGCGGAGAATCCCCGCGACACCCCAGGGAGAATTGGATTTCGGCCGAAACTCTTACGAGACACCCCTGTTGAAAGCTCACGACACCCTAGCTTTAAGGTGATGACACCCATGCTAAGAACTGATCACGGTGAAAATACCCGCGACACCCCTTGTCGAATTCAGCCTAAATACCTTCGCGACACCCCAGTTGAAATCTAATGACACCCTAGCACCAATGCTACGACACCCATGCGTAGAAATGACCGCGCGGAGAATCCCCGCGACACCCCAGGGAGAATTGGATTTCGGTCGAAACTCCTACGAGACACCCCTGTTGAAAGCTCACGACACCCTAGCTTTAAGGCGACGACACCCGTGCTAAGAACTGACCGCGCGGAGAAGGCCCTCGACACCCCTTGTCGAATTCAGCCTAAACACCTTCGCGACACCCCAGTTGAAATCTAATGACACCCTAGCACCAATGCTACGACACCCGCAGCACAAAGTAAAAGTCTTTCCTCCAACTTCTTTCTAAAGCTCCTTTATTACACCAACAGGTTTTTCTGGTAAGAGTTAGTTAATGCATGACCAAACCGTTTAATGCACGGGTAACTACCTTAGAACAAAATAGTTATGACATTCTGGGAGTCATAACTATTTTGTAAGCATGAATGTTATACTCTTTCTTCCCCTCCCTCGCTCTGAGAGTCCGGATGCTAAGTTTGAGCACGAACCTACGCCCTCGCTTTGAAAGTCTGGTCGAGAGGAAATATTTCAGCTTCGAGGCTGAAAAACCTTGCTACTGGAGTCTACTGGAGTCTTCAAATATAAAAGTTTATCCAATGAGTTTTTCCTTGCCAAAACCTCACGTAGACGTTCGCTTCTCTCTCTGAATTCGGCCAGGTCTGTAAGATGGTCATCAGCTACCTTCGTTATCTCTTCGTCAATTGCTTTTAAAAGGCTTTAATGACAGGAAATAGAGAGAAAGCAGATGGAGGAAAAAAGGAGCCTTTTAAAAGCAATTGACGAAGAGATAACGAAGGCAGACCTGGCCGAATTCAGAGAGAGAAGCGAACGTCTACGTGAGGTTTTGGCAAGGAAAAACTCATTGGATAAACTTTTATATTTGAAGACTCCAGTAGACTCCAGTAGCCAGGTTTTTCAGCCTCGAAGCTGAAATATTTCCTGTCGACCGGACTTTCAGAGCGAGGGCGTAGGTTCGTGCTCAACTGAATTTTATCTGTGCAAGAAGAACTCTCTTTCTTTCCCCCCCTCACTCTGAGAGTCCGGATGCTGCCCTTTCCCTCCATCCTAGCGCCAATTTTATGATGGATTTCATCTCTGCAAGAAGAACTCTTTCTTCCCCTCCCTCGCTCTGAGAGTCCGGATGGTAATGAATTCCCGCGACACCCTACTTCAAAATCGGCCCTAAATCCTTCGCGACACCCCAGTGGAAAGTTAATGACACCCTAGCTTTAAGGCAACGACACCCTTCGTTAGAACTGACAACGGAGAGAACCTCCGCGACACCCGAGTTCAAATTCGGCCAAAAATCAATCGCGACACCCCAGTTGAAATCTCACGACACCCTAGCTCTAAGTAGACGACAACCGTGCTTAAAACTGACCACGAAGAGAATCCCAGTGACATCCTAGTTCGATTCGCCGTAAATCCTTTGCGACACCCCAGTTGAAATCCCACGACACCCTAGCTTTAGGGCGACGACACCCGTGCTTACAAATGACCACATAGAGAGTCCCCGGCGACACCCTAGTCGAATTCGACCGTAAATCCTTCGCGACACCCCAATGAAAAGTTCACGACACCCTAGCTTTAAGGCGACGACACCCGTCGTTAGAACTGACCACGGAGAGAATCCCCGCGACACCGTAGTTCTAATTCGGCCGAAAATCAATCGCGACACCCCAGTTGAAATCTCACGACACCCTAGCTCTAATGAGACGACACACGTGCTTTAAATAGACCACGAAGATAATCCCATCGACACCCTAGTTCGAATTCAGCCGTAAATCCTTCGCAACACCCCAGTTGAAATCCCATGACACCCTAGCTTTAGGGCGACGACACCCGTCTTATAAATGACCACATAGAGAGTACCCGGCGACACCCTAATTGAATTCGGCCGTAAATCCTTCGCGACACCCCAGTTGAAATTGGACGACACCCTAGCTTTAAGGCGACGACACCCATGCTTGAACAAGGCGGGAATTTGACGTCACCTAGTACTAATTCGACGACACCCTAGTAACTGAGCCATGCCATATTTCCGAGAAAAGTTGCTAAACATGGGCAGTTCCTATGGGTTCGCGGGTCTCTGTGATGTGATCGTGGCGATCCGGGTGTCCTTTCGTATTTCTCTTAGGTCGGCATAAACCCTAGAAAAAGCACTCAATCGTCTGTTGCTCGAGAAGCCATCCTTTTGCTCAAGAAGCCATCCTTCGTCTCTTGCTCGAGAAGCCACTGGTCTCCTTTTCCCTCCTAAACTTGTACCATAGTTCATTCTTCCGTATACTTCATTCATGGAGATGAGTGCTTTCGTTTGTGCACGAAGACCGTGAACAAAGAAGAAGCAGACAGAGAAAATGGCAGAACAATGCAAGGACATGGTTCTTCGTTCGAATGAGGATGCGGCTCCTTCAGGTATGTTTATCACTATATTAAATATTATGACATTCTCTCTTAAAATTTCATGACAAGTATGTCTTCTGTCTTACCCCTGTTTCAGTTGACAATAAAATTGTTCCAGTCCCCCCAGTGAAGGCTTCCCAGCTGTTTAAGAATAGCTGCAGGCCGGCAGTATACGTTCAGAAGGTTTGGAGGATGGGGTTCTCTAGACGGCATACAAAACTGATTCGAAGGACCCCATTTGGTGCCTTCGTCGACATGCAGACGTTCACAGTCGACGGGCGACTGCTAGCAGACATCATAAGATGTCACAATGGAGGCGACGAGTTCATGTTTTGCGGAAAGCCAGTTCTATTCAGTGCCGACGAAGTCGCACTCATTCTGGGACTTCCAGCTCATGGGAAGAAGATCGACACGTCCAGCCAAATGTTCAACGGAAGGTTGTTCAGACGGTTTGGCCAGGGTTTAGATCTTCGCCAAGAAGGTTTGGAGAAGTTGATATTTCAACTCCGATCATCTAAAGTACAGGAGGATGTCGAGGACACCGTCTGACTTTGGATCGCATACATGTTGGCCATGTTTTTGGCTCCAAAGTCTAATCAGAGATGTCCACGGTATCTCATCCAGCACTTGGATGACTTAAGTCAACTGGGTAGCATCGACTGGGCTTCGGCACTGAAGGAGTTGATTGTTCTGGCTCTCCCAGAAATAGCTGCTTGCTTGCGTTTCGAGGAGCCGGTGCACTCAAAGAATGCAAAAAAAGTTAGGAGGCAGCCTACCTTGTTCGGATGCTCGGCAGCACTGGTGGTAAGGATTATTGAGACACATAATTAGTGTTGAGAGTAAATTTTTTTTGTAATATTACTTTATTTAATATCCAAAAAAATATCATGTTCAGGCGTGGTTCCTCGAGCATACATCAATGCGAGAGCCAGCATACCCTGATAAACGGCCCCGGCTGTTGAAGTGGTATGACCACCAAATGAAGATCCAATCGGTTCGGGTTGCCGACTTGCAGCCTCAGGACTTGGTAATCTAGTTCATTGCTCCATTGCTCTGACCATTTTTTTCAACTTAATGCGTCAATATGTTCACTTAATATTAATTTGTTATCATCTTGTGTTGCAGATGGAGGGAGCTACTGAACCATTGCCAGAAGAGCGCTGGCTTCTCCCTCAGCAGAATGTTGCGTCCCCCCCTCAACCAACAGATACCTGTGCCCCTCAACCAACGGATAGCTGCGCAGGATGCGCCGAGTTGAGGAATGAATTGGAGTGCGTTAAGGATCAACTCGAAGATGTCAGGCACAGGCTGTCCATTGCTGAGAGCCTCCTCAATTCACTGGTCAGAAAGGAAAGTAATGCAATAAATGAGGAGGACAAGGGAGACGAGAAAACAAAGAAGGTGCATTCCCTGGAGTTGGTCCTCCGCGAGCCTGGTAACGTAAATAGTGAGGAGAAGAAGATGGAGGAGGACCATTCATCCGAGTTTCCAATTGAGACAGGGAATGCAAAATCAGAGGAGAAGATATTGGAGGGGGATTCATTGGCTGATAAAACAGAGCAGGGGAATGAAAATAAAGAAGAGTCCATATCCGATAATAAACTTGGCACCCCTGCGCCAAAGGATGACAATATGGACTTAGAAATAATTGGAGTGCCTTCGCTTGTTAGGAGGATTAAAAAAGAGCCGAGGAAGCGTAAGGCATCCACGGTCGTCGGCGAATGTTATGAGACAACCCGACCTAAAAAGTCGGTGAAGACAGTGGGCATGTCAAAGCCCAACACAACGGTCGAAGATGACCAAATAATTATTCAAAATTTTTTGAGCGAGCGACAACAAACCGACGAGATCGTCTACACAAATATGTTTAATGGCGTTGTAACAAGAAAAAATCTTCAAGATCTCATTAACAATGAAATGATAATAGATGATGTAAGTATATCAAGGAACATGTTCTAGTTGTTGATTTTAGAATTATATTAATCGTTTTACATTGCATTGGCAGATAATTGATTGCGGCCAGGAGTTTCTGATGCGCAACTGGGCAGAGCATCCTGACCGATACCATAAGTGCATAATTGCATCAGTTTTCGTATCTGCTCTATGTCTGACTTCCTCATCACCTGCTCATGAACTTGCTGGATCATCTGGGGCTGCGATATTTGACAATGTATCGGATGAAGATAAGGCCCAATTCCGGTTTCTTTTCACCATTGTAAACTCTGATAACTCGCACTGGCATTTGGTTGCTGTCGACATGGAAAGAAAGGTGTTCATGCACCTGAATTCAATGAAACGCAACCCGAAGTACAAGGCCAATGCAAGGAAATGGCATACAATTCTAGGCCACATATTCCATATCTACTGCGATAAGAAGGAAGCGATGGATTGGCCGATGGAAGATATTTCGGATTGCCCAAGCCAACCGACCGGATCGCTGGATTGCGGCCTATACTGTCTGAGATACATGGAATGTCTTGCTCGATGGGACAATCCTGATATGAAGATGGATTTCATGGATGAGGAAGTCAGAGATTACCGGCGACACTTAGCTGCGACGATATTGAGAGAGGGCCTGAACAAAAAGATTAGCGACATTGTCGAAAAATGTTCTTAATTTTTTATTCTTCTTTGAATGAAAATTGAATGTAATTTATTCATATTAACACTGATTAATATTTAATGCAAATGCACAAATTTTATATTGCGAGCAGGAGTGTCCTCGATGTATTCATATGTTTGCCTTCGTATGTTTCCGCCTTTCGGTGTAGCCGCGCAAGATTTGCCAAGAGCTAGGGTGTCGTTTGACAAGAGCTGGGGTGTCGTCGCGCTAAAATTTCGGGTCGCGAGTACTGGGATGTCTAGGTTTTCGCCTTTCGGGTGTCGCCGCGCAAGGCTAGGGTATCGTTTGCCAAGAGCTGGGGTGTCATCGTGCTAAAATCTTCGTGTCGGTTCGCGAGTACTGGGATGTCTCGTAGGTTTCCGCCTTTCGGGTGTCGCGCGCGCAAGAGCTAGGGTGTCGTTTTCCAAGAGCTGGGGTGTCGTCGCGCTAAAATCTTCGGTGTCGGTTCGCGAGTACTGGGATGTCTCGTAGGTTTCCGCCTTTCGGGTGTCGCCGCGCAAGGCTAGGTGTCGTTTGCCAAGAGCTGGGGTGTCGTCGCGCTAAAATCTTCGGTGTCGGTTCGCGAGTACTGGGATGTCTCGTAGGTTTCCGCCTTTCGGGTGTCGTCGCGCAAGGCTAGGGTGTCGTTTGCCAAGAGCAGGGGTGTCGTCGCGCTAAAATCTTCGGTGTCGGTTCGCGAGTACTGGGATGTCTCGTAGGTTTCCGCCTTTCGGGTGTCGCCGCGCAAGAGCTAGGGTGTCGTTAGCCAAGAGCTGGGGTGTCGTCGTGCTAAAATCTTCGGTGTCGGTTCGCGAGTACTGGGATGTCTCGTAGGTTTCCGCCTTTCGGGTGTCGCGCGCAAGAGCTAGGGTGTCGTTAGCCAAGAGCTGGGGTGTCGTCGCGCTAAAATCTTCGGTGTCGTTCGCGAGTACTGGGATGTCTCGTAGGTTTCCGCCTTTCGGGTGTCGCCGCGCAAGAGCTAGGGTGTCGTTTGCCAAGAGCTGGGGTGTCGTCGCGCTAAAATCTTCGGTGTCGGTTCGCGAGTACTGGGATGTCTCGTAGGTTTCCGCCTTTCGGGTGTCGCCGCGCAAGAGCTAGGGTGTCGTTAGCCAAGAGCTGGGGTGTCATCGCGCTAAAATCTTCGGTGTCGGTTCGCGAGTACTGGGATGTCTCGTAGGTTTCCGCCTTTCGGGTGTCGCCGCGCAAGGCTAGGGTGTCGTTTGCCAAGAGCTGGGGTGTCGTCGCGCTAAAATCTTCGGTGTCGGTTCGCGAGTACTGGGATGTCTCGTAGGTTTCCGCCTTTCGGGTGTCGTCGCGCAAGAGCTAGGGTGTCGTTAGCCAAGAGCTGGGTGTCGTCGCGCTAAAATCTTCGGTGTCGGTTCGCGAGCACTGGGATGTCTCGTATGTTTCCGCCTTTCGGGTGTCGCCGTGCAAGAGCTAGGGTGTCGTTAGCCAAGAGCTGGGGTGTCGTCGCGCTAAAATCTTCGGTGTCGGTTCGCGAGTACTGGGATGTCTCGTAGGTTTCCGCCTTTCGGGTGTCGCCGCGCAAGAGCTAGGGTGTCGTTAGCCAAGAGCTGGGGTGTCGTCGCGCTAAAATCTTCGGTGTCGGTTCGCGAGCACTGGGATGTCTCGTATGTTTCCGCCTTTCGGGTGTCGCCGCGCAAGAGATAGGGTGTCGTTAGCCAAGAGCTGGGGTGTCGTCGCGCTAAAATCTTCGGTGTCGGTTCGCGAGTACTGGGATGTCTCGTAGGTTTCCGCCTTTCGGGTGTCGCCGCAAGGCTAGGGTGTCGTTAGCAAGAGATGGGGTGTCGTCGCGCTAAAATCTTCGGTGTCGGTTCGCGAGCACTGGGATATCTCGTATGTTTCCGCCTTTCGGGTGTTGCCGCGCTAGCCAAGAGATGGGTGTCGTCGCGCTAAAATTCGGTGTCGGTTTGCGAGCACTGGGATGTCTCGTATGTTTCCGCCTTTCGGGTGTCGCCGCGCAAGAGATAGGGTGTCGTTAGCCAAGAGATGGGGTGTCGTCGCGCTAAAATCATCGTGTCGGTTCGCGAGCACTGGGATGTCTCGTAGTTTCCGCCTTTTGGGTGTCGCCGCCAAGAGATAGGGTGTCGTTAGCCAAGAGATGGGGTGTCGTCGCGCTAAAATCTTCGGTGTCGGTTCGCGAGTGGGATGTCTCGTATGTTTCCACCTTTCGGGTGTTGCGCGCAAGAGCTAGGGTGTCGTTAGCCAAGATGGGGTGTCGTCGTACTAAAAGCACTTCATTTTACTGAAAAGACACCCTATTTTGAAAGCATTTCATTTGCGACCAAGCAACCATAATTCAAAAGTTACGACACCCGTTTTATATATGCTCTTGTGTAAGTTGACTCAATACATAAGCATCAAATTCGTCCATCAAAGTTTCAGACGGCGGAACAATTCTCTCCAGGTCCTCTTCAGTATTAATAGACTGCAAACAAGTCTGCCTGATGCTTGAAGCAGCTCTTTCCTTGACCTGATTTTTCCTTGATCTTTTTGACTTCTTCTCGACTCCACTCTTTAATCTGTTCTCTCTCGGGCGACCTTTCGTCCTAATTTGTTCAGGATCTTGAATTACAAGCTCTGAACGTGGTTTAGCTGCGCAGTTGGCATCCACGACAGTTTTGAATATAGGTGTTAGACCATCCATCACTACATTAAATGCATCTTCAGACATGGAGGCTATCTCTGCGAGCTTCGTCATCCGATGACTCAGCAAACTATATCTACAATCATTAACATAATATTAACGATAACAAATATTAAGACATTTCAATTAAAAAATTGTCACTGCGTACCGTGAGTTTCGTGTGCTTTTATCATAACCCTCAGTATTGCAGTCGAATTCGTCGAATTGGTATTTCATGTCCTTGCACCATCTCTTCAAGAAGTATTTATCTGGTAAACGAAATACGTCACTTTGATGAAGAACCAACAGGGCATGCCTACACAGGTACCCCTTGAACTGAAAGGATCGGCACTGGCATTGGACATCCTCAATATTTCTATCGTATGACACGATATAATCTTTGATCATCTCCTTGCCAATTCCATCGACTTCAATCCTTTCATACGACTTTACGGAATATAAACACGTGTTGCCAGCTTCCTTGATCAATTTTGTATTTGATGCAGCCATTTCAAGGATCTCATTCTGAAATTTTTTGAAAATGCTCCTTGTATACCTTCCTGCAGCTTGTCTCTCAAAAGGTGATGATGTCTTTAGGAAAGCAATCGTTTGCAACGTCCTATTATCTTCCTCATTTTCGGCCTCGTATCGTTTTTCCAAGGCATCTTCGTACTTACTTATGAACTCCGTTAGTGTTGTCTTCGAATTTATAAACCCATCGAAGAAGTGATTAATGCCCTCGCTCCTTTGTGAAGATGACATCCCTGTTAAAATTTTGTCAACAAAAAAAAAAAAGCGTTTAACGCGAACATGAACCAAAGACAATGACATACAAACCTGCGAAGAATGTATCCTTTAGGTAAACTGGGACCCATTTTTCCCGACATTCGTAAAGGACATTGAACCAATCTATAGACTTGCATTCTTTATATTTCTCCATAACATGTGCCCACCTTTCCTCGAATGACTTTATGGTCAATGAATCATATATTGCCTCATCGAAATCAACCATAAACTTGGGATTTGCCGTGCAAATGTGGCCAATCTTTTCCGGTATCTTCTTCAATATATGCCAAAGACAAAATCGATGTGTGTTAGGAAAAACTTCTTTGACAGCAGCCTCGATTGCCTTATCTTGGTCAGTAATCATGGCAATAGGTGCTTGACCACCATTTGCATCCAGCCAAGTCTGAAAAACCCATTTATATGTCTCAGTACTCTCATCAGACAACAATGCGCATCCAAGCAAGGTTGACTGTCCATGATGGTTGACCCCAACGAATGGACAAAAAGGCATTTGATATCTGTTTGTCAAGTAAGTTGAGTCAAAGCTTAGAACATCACCGAAGTATGTGCATGCCAATCTTGACCTTGGATGAATCCAGAAGACAGACCTCAGATGACCATTATCATTGAGGTCTAAGGAATAGAAGAAATTGGGATTTCTGAGTTGCATTTCGGCGAAATGAATTACCATCGACTGAGCATCTCCTTCTTTCAGCTTAGACTGACGTTCGCGACAAATGAAGTTACGAGCATCCTTCTCGGTGAAATCCAATTGTCCTCTGCCCCCTTTTCTCCTTGCTATGGCAGAGTATATCTGAGTCGTCGGAACATTCACGGCATGTAAATTGCTGATCTCTGCCTTCTCTGGTGTGCTGATCCTCCTATGCGACCGTAGATAACCAGTTGATGTTATGGACATCCCATGGTTATGTTCTAGAGAAACCTCATCCAAAATCACTTACCACTTGTAGCATTCAGTCTTGCTTTTATGGATGCCATACAACCAACTTTCCCAGTATCCCTATGATTCATACTCTTCTCTGATTTTCTAGATTTTCCTTGCCTCCAACACGCCAGGTGCTTGAAGCAAAGTTGTTTTTTGTTGTTGGCCCTGCTACACACTGTTGTGATTCCAAAACCAACTCGTTTCGCGTATCCATTGTAGAACGTATATACATCATCTGCTGAATTGAATTCCATCCCAGTTTGAGGAACTACAATATCATCCACTGCATTTGGAGCGACGGGTGAAGGTGCACGGCCGGGAGTGTTATCGATTTCTTTCCGATCTACAATTTCAGCATCAACTGTGAAAATATAGGCACGCAGTCATGAACAATGATATCCATAGATTTAGTTGTCAATATATGCGACACCCCAGGAGAATTGGATTTCGGCCGAAACTCCTTCGAGACACCCACGTTGAAAGCTCATGACACCCTAGCTTTAAGGCGACGACACCCGTGCTTAGAACTGACCACGGAGAGAATCCCCGCGACATCCCAGGGAGAATTGGATTTCGGCTGAAACTCCTTAGAGACACCCCTGTTGAAAGCTCACGACACCCTAGCTTAAGGCGAAGACACCCGTGCTTAGAACTGACGGCGAGAAGGCCCGCGACAACCAAGTTACTAAAATTTATTTTATTTATCAAATTAAAAAAAGAAAAAAAGTACATTAGCCCTCACTGGGGCTTCTCATCTCCTTTGGTCGCTGCGTCGGCGATCTGGCGCTGGAGGGACGCTACTTCCCCTCCAACTGGCTGATGGCCCGATGCAGGACCTCTATCTTTCTCGTTGAAACGGCCAGGTATTCCTCGGCCGCCTTGCTGAGTCGCTCGCTGATTGCACGCGACTCCGCATATACCTCCGCGTCGATGGTGACCATTGCGCGGCGGCTGCCATGGCTGCCAGCAGATCTCCCCTCCCCTCTGGAAGCCATCTCAGTGGTCAGTTCAAGCTGGATAGGTGATTAACGATGGCATTCCCCCATCCATATTTAAGGTACTCCTGGCCGGTGTTTTGATTGCCGCGCCACCATCTCAGTGGGTGATTCACAGGAATCGAATCGGTGTTTCGGGAAGCCAACCGTAGTAAGTTTAAGGTCGTCCCAAGAAAAAATTCACGACACCCAAGGATGATTTGGATTTCGGCCGAAACTCCTTCGCGACACCCCACTTGAAACCTCACGACACCCTAGCATCAATGCTACGACACCCGTGCTTAGAACTGACCATGGAGAGAATCCCCGCGACATCCCAGGGAGAATTGGATTCCGGTCGAAACTCCTTCGCGACACCCCTGTTGAAAGCTCACGACACCCTAGCTTTAAGGCGACGAACCCGTGCTTAGAACTGATCACGGAGAGAACCCCCGCGACACCCCTTGTCGAATTCGGCCAAATGCTACGACACCGTGCTTAGAACTGACCGCGGGACAATCCCCGTGACACCCCAGGGAGAATTGGATTTCAGCTCACGACACCCTAGCTTTAAGGCGACGACACCCATGCATTAACAGTGAGAACCCACGTTAATCACCTTTT